>JAHQIW010007454.1:45000-59794 GCA_019055375.1 Parelaphostrongylus tenuis | reverse complement strand
TGCTTTAGTGTCGTTCGTCAAATTGGTTTTCTAATTGACCAAAAGATCAGAGCTGGGACACCACTACCATATTTCTCCCTCACTTTCATAGGTCTCCAAGCTTTGATACAGTAGCACGGCAAACCGTTGATGCACCATCGCCCCACAACTGCGTCATAAATTCGGAAGAAATCAATGTAAATAGATACCCATTGATGTAGAGTGATGTGCAAAACTTTCGCGTCAGGCGGGACTAAAACCCGCACCTCACTCTTTCCATGAATGCGTGCTCTATCCGTTACACTACTGACGCCCATTTGCGCTGTAATGTAGAAAAAGCGGTGTGCAAAATGGGCGCCAATGTAACGGATAGAGCACGCATTCCGGGAATGAGTGATTAGCGGGTTCTAGTCCCGCCTGACGCGAAAGTTTTGCACATCACTCTACATCAATGGGTATCTATTTAAAATCTCATAACACCGCTGGAAGCGGTTGACTAATTAGAATTACGGTGGAAATCACTGTAGTAGAACAATGCCAAGAAATACTGACGGTCTACAACGATTTTGGTTTCGCTGCTATTATAGCAGTGTTATGATGCCATAATTAAAAATTCAAGGATGCTGAGTGATATGCAAAACATTCGATCTTAGGCTCATGTTGAATGCGCAGTTCACCCATACCGAGTATGCACAGTAACCGCTACTCTATCAAAATCTCCGTTTTATTGCCACTATTTTGTCGCTAAAAGATTGAAGCTCTAAAACCCTTGGGATAGGCGAAATGCGTCTACGGTCGAATGCTATGTAATGGGTTCACCAATTATTTCTACCACACAATTTTTTTACTCAGTTTTTTTCATTTCAAATCGAGTTAATGCCAAGAAGCTGTAGCATTTTGGAGAGTGTTGCAGCAGCTTGAGCAGACACTTGGATTTGGCCGGCGCACTGTTAATTGCCATCTAAATGAAATGCGCTAACACTGTAAAGTCGCCTTGCCCGTTTTGCAGAAGCTACATTAGGCACCACATCCACCGTATAGCCCTGATATTGTTCCATCGGACTGCTATCTTTTCTGATCCTTGAAGCAGTATATGTGCGTGAAAAATTAGAAGCCACAGGCAACTCAAAAGGGACTCACCAACTTCACTATTGCCATTCTCATTCTTTCTAAGGGGAAAGTGCCCAGCTTTTGGCCAGCAAATGATTGCATATCGTTAACCGTGATGATGATCACAATGCTGATTAGTCAAGTTTTTCAAATAGCAATTGGAGACGCACTGCCGAAACGTCAGGTATCGAATAAAGAATTATATAACACATCGTGTCTGGCTTGAGAAGGAAACTAGGAAAAATAATTGAATTAATAAAAGTATCGAAGCTGCAGGAATATGTGATGTTTTCTATAGAGCCAGTTTTTTGATTTCATGAGCGCGTGTTCAGTATTATGTTACGTTGGAACAGGTGACTATGAGGCATTAAATCAAGCACTTCCCACGATCAATCGGTGAGCGTTAGAAATTCGTAGTTTTAGAGTATCCAGAAACATTGAATAAAAATCAAATTGGTTAATCGAAAGAGGAGTAAATATACCCGCTGAAACACACGAATAAGTCAATATGCATTTAAGGCAATGAAAGGAATGATATAATGTATTATAAAACATCTGACTAACCCGTACATGGTCTTCGTTCAATTTGCAACGAGGCCTGCTTTCTTCGATAATGGTCTACTGTCAACATATCCTTGATCTATGGGGAATTATGTAATCATTAATCCACACACTGACATTTAAAATTACAGGACTGATGGAGTTTACTCTATTACAAAAAAATCGTTGGCAACTATAACTGTGCTGCCTTGGGAGTGATATTGAAGATTTGCGTTTCAGCAATTCACGGAGTGACGAGCTTTGGAAATAACTTGGCAAATGCTATAGATTGTAGTAATGCTAGGCTATAGATGATTGTATCGTCTCCATATCTGTTGGGTTAACTCAAAATATCAACTATACAGTTCTTCAGTTTGATTTCATCCAGCTTTCCTAGTCGCAACGGATGCAGTGAAATGAAGGGATGTCAATGTGTATGAAGAAATAGGCAGAGCTGGAAATTGAACCAGGAAGGAGAACCCACATAGTTGCCAAGTGTGACTGAATTTCGGTGCTCGTAACAAATTTTGTAAGCCATCATAAGACGTAGCTGTTATTTTAATGCCACCGCAATAGCGCGATAGCCTGTGTTGTTAATCGACACAAAAATTTTATAACTGCTCAAGTTACATCTATTTGAAAAGTGTTTGTTTGGCATACTCTGTCGATGGCGTGATGTTCATAACTGTATGATTCAAAAGTGTTGAGCGATGAATAAATCGTTGACCTTCGCGTGGGAGTTAAACGCTGGTCTCACTCTATCTTGCGGCGCGTGCTAACCATGCACTACCGGTTTCTGTTCCGCTGCTCCCCTTTCATCTGTACAAGGTTTGAAAACCAATACGAGTATGTTTATATATCGTGTTCCAGCTGCGCAGAACGAAGTACTTATATGCCTCGACAAGTACATTATCACTCTAACAAAGCTCAGATTTTCAAAGTAATTTCCCTTACCAATTACATTCACATAGATTTTATAGAAATTACAAAAGCCTAACACTCCACAAATTTCGCAAAATTGACCTTTTATTGACTGTTTTCTTCGTCCGTTGTTTTGTTACTGAAGTTTGAACGAATATCACAGAGTTGATGACAGTAAACCGCCTTGCAGTTACCACAGTTATTTGAGTTTCACTCGTCATAGCACCTCCTAAGTGACCATAATCTCATCATCTGCTATTTATTGCTGAGGTCCGTACGCTATATTTCTAAGCACTGAGATCGCAAGCTCTCAAGACACTACGAGTGAAGCTTGCAGTTTTTGTTGATTAGTTAATTTTCTGTTGATGGTAAGTGTGTTAAAAAAACAAAAGACGTGATGTTATCATGTCCCGAATTGAACTCGATCTCGAAAAAGATCATTTCACTTCTCAGCGATACCGTCGTTCTTAGAATGATCGAGTCAGCAGGGACAGATATAGAGACCTTACAGTTTCAAATCACCGTTTGTAGATAAGTGATGCTGTTTTTGTGAAAAGCGCTTTCAGGATGTTTCACTTTCCGACAGTTCTCCTTCTCTGATGCAGTTGAATTTTTTGTTTTTCGTTCGTTGCTTTTATTCATATTATTCAGCCTCACATATTATGCAGATTACATTGTTTGTTCAATTTAGTCGACTAGACCGCATCTGTCACAGATCGCTATGAACTGCTGTGTGAGTTCGAGTGAAGCTTGATATCTTCATCCGTTTCATCAATATCGTTGAAGGCTTGCATTGGATTTTTCTGAAACCGTAAGACTGCTCTATTAGAGTAATCTGAAGTTTTACACACAACTAGTCACTGCTCTTCAAGGATCTCAGCGATTCTCAGCAAAATTTGTTTGATATCATTTTAGCTGCCCAAGGAACAAAAAACCTATTCAACTGTAGAGTGGGATCGAACCCGAGACTAAGCTTGTGTCATCACCAATTGCTGCATTTTCATCATCCTTATAACCATATTATTGCATAAGATACCCATAGATGTCAATACATGAATGTGGGAATTCTAGCAGAATGGAGTTCTATTATACAATCAATGTAATAACAAAATACATTCATCGTAAGGCATTACTCCCATTCAAAGCGCACTAGATATTTTGTTAAAGAATTAGCGAATCAGATGAAGAGTAGTTTGAAACTAAAAATCGTGTTGGGATGTAGCAATTTCGAAAGAACTTATGTGGTAGTTCAGTATGTTCACCACTGGACTATAGCCTCTAGGAAATGGCATTTTTCCACACTCTGACATCTAAAATTACAGGACTGATGTAGTTTACTTTAATACAAAAAATCGTTGGCAGTTATAACTGTGCTGCCTTGGGAGTGATATTGAATTTCCGTTTCAGCAATTCACGGAGTGACCAGTTTTGGAAATGGCTTAGTAAATGCTACAGACTGTAGTAATGCTAGGCTATAGATGATTGTATCGTCTCCATATCTGTTGGGTTAACTCAAAATATCACCTATACAGTTCTTCGATTTGATTTCATCCAGCTTTCCTAACCGCAACGGAAGCAGTGAAATGAAGGGATGTCAATGTGTATGAAGAAATAGGCAGAGCTGGAAATTGAACCAGGAAGGAGAACCTACATAGTTGCCAAGTGTGACTGAATTTCGGTGCTCGTAACAAATTTTGTAAGCCATCATAAGACGTAGCTGTTATTTTAATGCCACCGCATTAACGTGGGAGCCTGTGTTGTTAATCGACACAAAAATTCTATAACTGCTCAAATTACATCTATTTAAGAAGTCTTTGTTTGACTTACTCTGCCGGTGGCGTTATATCATGAGCGCATAATTCAAAAGTGTTGAGCAATGAATAAATGTTTAACCATTGCATGGGAGTTAAACGCTGTTCTCACTCTATCTTACGGCGCGTGCTAACCAGTGCACTAGCGGTTTCTGCTCCGTTGCTACTCTTTAATCTATACAAGGTTTGAAAAGCATTATGAATATGTTTATGTATAACGTTTCAGCAGCACAGAATGAAGTACTTATATTTCTTGACAAGTACGATATCGCACTAACGAACTTCAGGTTTCGTAAACAATTTCCTTTACCAATTACATTCACAAAGATTTTATATCAATTACAAAAGCCCAACACTCCAGGAATTTCGCAAAATTGACCATTATCTTGGGCTGTTTTCTTCGTCTATTGTTCTGTTACGAAACTTTGAACGATTAACACAGAGAGTTGATGATAGTAAACCACCTTGCAGTCACCACACTTATTTAAGTTTCACTCGTCGTAGCACCGCCTATTTGACCATATCCTCACTCTTCTATTTACTGTTGAGATCTGTAGGCTATACTTCTAAGCACTGAATCGCAAGCTCTCAAACAAAACGAGTGAAGCTTGCAGTTGTTGTTGGTTAGCTTTTCCGATTGATAGTAATTGAGTTAGAAAAAATAAACAGAAGTCGTGATGTTTTCATTTCCCGAATTAAACTCTATTTCGAGACAAATCATTTCACTTCTCAGCGGTACCGTCGTTCCCAGCATGATCGAGCCTGCAGAAACAGATGTAGAGACTTTACTGTTTCAATAATCAATCTAAATTCTTTCTATTTTGAGTGCCACTTGCAGTGGTATGATGTTCATTGTATACCCAATATGTGGACTGGTGTGCAAAAACGTTTGCGTCAGCCGGGATTCGAACCCAGATCTCACTCTTTCCGGGAGCGTATGCTAACCATTGCACTACCAACGCTCGCTTTTCACAGCACTCTTATTTACGCTACTTACGCTTATTTAAGATGTTTACGCTCTTATGTAGCGTAAATAAGAGTGCTGTGCAAAGCGAGCGTCGGTAGTGCAATGGTTAGCATGCGCTCCCGGAAAGAGTGAGATCTGGGTTCGAATCCCGGCTGACGCAAACGTTTTTGCACACCACTCCACATATTGGGTTTACGGTTTCAATTCACCGTTTGCACATAAGTGATGCTGTTTTCTGGAAAGCGCTTTTAGGATCTTCCACTTTCCCACAGTTCGCCTTCTCTGATTACCTGAATTTTTCTGTTTTTCGTTTCTTATCTTTATTTGTATTATTCAGCCACACATATTATGCAGATTGCACTGTTTCTCCAATTTTTTCGTCACTAACCACCGTTCAGAATGATATCCGATTTACCTGCACTGAAGTTCATCATGAATTGGATACCTAATGTTCTGAATTCAGTACAATTGGAATTTCTTCGTTTTCTTCCACGTGATTCTTTTTCAAATACATAACGATTATTTCCTGATATATACTAAGCAACTAGACGTTTTTATGGAATATTTGTGAGGAACGAAAACTAACTCTTACTCAAATACAATTGTTTGCTTGCACCAAGGACGTCTCTTGCTTCTAGTTCGTTCTCGAGAACTCATAAAATTGTGGATGACCTTCGGACTTTCAGCTTGTTGTTTAGTGAGCTTCATCTCATAAGCGCTCATCAAGAGACACAATCAATTGTCGGATCATTGAACACAAAGCAAAGCGATACGACTATGACAGCAATTTCGTCGCTTTTGTGATTTATTTTGAAAAAGCTCATATCTGTGAATTTGGCCTTGATTTAAGAGTATTTCATAGTATTGATTCTAAAAGAAGATCGATAGTAATTGTTAACGTAAACATGCGCATTTTGACCTAATAATACTTCATCGCCGCACGGCACAACGCCAATTTTTCCGTCGCATGCGGTGGGAGCTTCGAACTTTGTGTAATGAAAGTTGTTATATAATTTATTGCACCTGGAGTATAGCTTTCCACTGGTCCCGATAAGCACAACATACGTGTTTGATTAGCTATGCAGTGCGCACCAAAACAAACTCATTATGACAACATAGTTGATTCGAACTGATAAGAGCTGAAATTGACTCGTGCGATTCACTCCATTCACTCACATATGCATTCACATCGTACATGTGGACATATTTGTGCTGAGATTAGAACTAATGCTTTTGGAAATCGCAAATACTTAAATCATTGGCAAACTACAAGCTCTAACTCCACATTGACGTGAGAGGTCTACTTCTGAAGATGTGACGCAAATAAATATTGGTGTTGTTTCTGACGCAGACTATGGAAGAGAAATTGGTTAGTACAAAACTAGCAGTCGTTTTCTATCTACGCATTTTATTAACTTTATCATAAAGCCTATTTTTGAGTAAATTTGGCAATTTATTTAACCAGTGGTAGTGAAAAGGTACGTTTTATTGTAATGATGTGAATCGTACGCCCTTCATTCTTGATTAGATAGGTGTAAAATCATGAGCGACCGTTTGTTGCGAATCAGCACGTGTTATGATAGTAATTCAAACGCCCATGGAATACGACGTAGTTTCTCGGACCTTTATATATAGAGTGGTCGTCAACTCTGACATTGTTCATTCCTGAGCATATACAACAATACAGAGAAGATTAGCATGGCCCCTGCGCAAGGATGACACGCAAATTCGTGAAGCGTTCCGAATTTTTTTGCGTTTTGGCCTCATCTTGTAGAAATTGCTTCCCACCTAGCAGTCTCTATAGAGATGAATTGGTTTGTAATCGATTCACTTAGGCAAATCTAACTCCACGCTGTATTCATGTACTTGATCTTGATATGCTCTCAAGACAGCAAACTCCGTTTGCAAACTTCGTAGTTCTCGAACAAAAAACACGTTTGCCACAAGAATTTTGTCGAATGTAAGCTGGGTTGACCTGAATACACAAAGTATTTTCTCCTTGAATGTAGGTGTAGCTACTTTCTGGAATAATTCAGTTCTATTAGTCATAAATCACTCTTACCTCCATTACGACGTCATTTCGAAAGTGCTGTCTTAGTTTTTCACGTGGTAAATGAATTTTTCTAAAAACAACAGTAGAATATAATTCCTGATTTTCTTCTTTGCGCCAAACACAAGGTGTTACATTAATCTTTATTTGACAGCTGACATTTCAGCAGTTCGCCTTCTTTAGAGCCTGGAAAGTCAAATTGTCCGCAATACAATGAATCAAACACCTTCATTACTCCTTTAGAAAAAATCACCAGGCCGACATTTTCAGTCGCATCAGGCATAAAATCAACTCTCAACATGCGCACCGCTTTTTATATGTGTTCCATTGCATGATTCAAGTGGAGATCACTGGAACGAGATCACATAGGCTTCGTAATGCACCTTACCCATCAAAACAACAGTCTTATATACTGACTCATATCAAGAGTGATAACGAGGCATTCCTCTCTGTGGTTTATAGTTGGATTGGTGGTATCAATCCAAAGTGCTTCCATGGTTTTTCGCGCTGATGTTTTTTGTTCCTGAGCACGGATGGCGACTTCGATCTCAAAATCAACTCCGTCGTGTGTCTGTTCTCTATGCGTCCCTAGCAGGGTGTTCCGTCTATTAAGACGTTTGTCAGCTAGGTGTTCTTCTATGCGGGCATAGAGCGGCCTACCCGTTTCGCCAATATATTTATTCGCCACATGCTTTGTAAGAGATTAGGTAGACTGTACCTACGCTGGTGCAGTCACCATATCTGCCGTTAGGACATTTTACAATCTTTCATTATACAGAGACAGTCATACAGGCGGTTGCGAGATAGTTGGCATCTCAGAGTATTTGATGCTACTTCAATAATAGCGACCGATTAGTTGTAACACTGTTGTTTTGATGGGTAGGGTGCATTACGAGCCTATGTGATCCCCTTCCGATGGTCTCCACTCGAATCATTCAGTGTAACAAATATAAGAAGCTGTGAGTATGTTGAAAGTTGATTTTGTGCTTGATGCGATTGAAATCTAGGTATGGTGATTTTTTCTAAAGGAGTAATGGAGGTGTTTGGCTTATTGGATTGCGACGATTTGGACCTTTCCAGGCTCTGAAGAAGGCGAACTGCCGAAATGTCAGGTGTCAAATGAAAGAATCTGTTTCTCATTCCAGTATTTCTCTCTGTGTAGAGGTTTCGTTGTAGTCAGCTTCTAATCGTTGAACGGAAAATATCATTCCGATTATAACGGTATATTTGGCTTTCGGAAAGGACTTCTTCGAGCTTTGTAACGACCGAAAGAATGTGGGGTTTCACAGAAAGATTTGCTCTATCTAATGGTTGAAATTATGCTAAAAAAAGCTTTTATCAGCGAGAAATCTTCAAATGTGAAACAAAATCACAGTTTTGGCTGATACGGCGTTGAAAACAAGCAATATAAGAAATAAAATATGCCATTAAAATGCACTTAATTTAGGCTATCAAATAATCATACATTCGTCAAATAGCAGCAAAGAAAACGCTTCGCTAGTAAACGTACTAAAGGCCTCAATAGGCCATAACAGAACACTATCCATGATACTGAACTGTTGCTCATGAGTTCGAAGGAGTGGTTTCATAGGAAATTTCACCTTTATAATGAATATGAGTAAATCTCAACAACCTTGGTACTTTTGTTAGCGCAACTGTTATTACTAATTTTCTTCTCAAGCCATACACGATGTGCTATATTGTTCTTTATTCAACAGCTGACGTTTCGGCAGTGCACTTCAATTGTTATTTACTTTATAAACTGACCAGTCGTCATTGTGATCACCAACACGATCAATGATATGCAAATTTGCAGACCAAAGATTGGACACTTTCCTTTTAGAAAGAATGAGAGTAGCGACCAATGAAGTTGGTGATGTCACTTCTGAGCTGCGTGAAGCCTTTAAATTTTTTCACGCGCACATACTACTTCAGGGTGTGGAAGAGATAACAGTCCAATGGAGCAATATCAGGCTATACGTTGGATGTGGAACCATGGTCTTGCTTCTGCAAAACGGTGTAAGTCGACTTTACAATAATAGCCCATTTCATTTAGAAGGCAATCAATCTACAGTGCGGCGGCCAAATCCAAGTGTTTGCTCAAGCTATTGGAACACTCTCCAAAATACTACAGCTTCTTGGCAGTGACTCGATTTGAAATGAAAAAAAACTGAATAAAAAATAGTGCGGAAGAAATGATTGAAAAACCCAATACATAACATTTGACTCCAGGTGCGTTTTAGCTGGCATTTCGCCTATACCGAGGGTTTTAGAGCTCCAATGTTTAACAGAGACAGACGAGTGGTATTAAAACGGAGGTCTCGGTAAAGTAACGGTTAGTATGCACAATCGGTGTGGGTGAACTGCCGTGTTCAACATGCGCCTGAGATAAATGTTTTGCACAATACTCAGCATCCTTGAATTTATAATAAGACATCATAACACTGCTATAATAATGGTGAAATCAAAATTGTTGTAGACCGTCAGCACTACTTGACATTGTTTTATTGCAGTGATCATTTCCAGTATATTTAGGCAGTTGTGGTGCGATGGTGTTTCAGTGGTTTGAAGTGCTACCGCGTTAAAAGCTTAGAGATTGGTGATAGTGAGGGTTCAAAAATGGTTCAATGACTACCAGGTGGTATCCCAACTCTGATATTTTGTTCGATCAAATACCAGTTTGACGACTGAAGTAATGTGTAAAGCGATAGAAGCAATCACATTCATGACAGCCTCGAACGAAATTAATGTAACAAATCTCGAAAAGAAGGTTAAAAACATTCTCAAAGACTACACATAAACGTTTTCTTCCTTTATTATTCATTGAATAAACTTCGGAAATATCTCACGGTAATTGTACACGTTTTCTGGAGGTGGTTTAGTGGTGTCATAGTCAAGGTTGTGTCAATCATCCATAGTTCAAGTCAATAAATAGGTGCAAATTCAAACGGATTGTTTTTCTTTCGTCCAGCGGAGTGGCGCAATACAATTTTGTCACCCATATTTTGCAAATGATTCGTTTGTTTAGCATTCGCTTACCTTGTGGAGTTGTATTTTCGTAATCGGGGATCATTTAGTAATATTTTGTTTGATGACTTGATAGAATTGGAAGTTGGGCATAAAACCTGGTGAGTACTTCCTTACCCTATTTGAACATGGACGGCCCGTCGTCAGTGGTAGTACGAACTCCATCATGATTTTCACTCGTATCTCCGTCAGTTTCCCTCGGAAACACTTTTATTGACAAGGCAATCGTTGATAATAATGGCCAGCTCCAAATGTGTTGTCACTATGAACGATATATCAGTCTACGAATTATCCTGCATATAGGGATGTCGCCGAGTGAGGCTCTTGATTTGGCTACCGCTTCACCGATGAGGGTTCGTCTGAAGTGAGACGACGACGAAAATTGCAACGAAGACGAGTGAGTGCGAACGTCGATTTGATGCATCGAGTGTGAAGAAGACGAAGGTGTCGAATCGTTGGCTGAGTAAGCATTATTTATCAACTTTGTGTAGGCCCAATGATTCAAAAAAATAATTTTGAATGCCGAGGTCAAAAATGGATGATTATGAGTCATCAGCTATTAGGAGTGTCTGCCAGCAATAGTAAATTTAGAAATGATTTACTCCAGGAATTGCTGTGAACAAAAATTTTCTTCTTGATATAGTAAGTCATTATTGTTGCACTTTTATCTCTAGCGACCCCTAAGTTGAAGTAGTATTCTTTTCGCTATTATATTATTTAGGCAACTTTTCTCAACAAAAATTCTCATAAAACTGTGCTAAGATTCAGGAAAATTCTGGGATCAATTTTGATTTGAAATCATTTCTGTGCATCAATTTTAGAGTTAAAGAGCTTATATGAATTTTAAAATCGATTTATGCATGTGCATCTCTGAGTGGTCTTTCTGTAAGAGATGTCGTTATTCTGTGCATTTGTACAAGGGTTCGGAACGTGACTTCTTTGTTGATAAACTTCACTTGATGTTTTGTAACATAGTTTTGACTGCACAGGCACCCTAGTGTGTCATAGTATGAAAGCGAATGTAATACATAATGTTTCTCGAGGGATTCGGTGGGCTTATAGGCTGTTGTAAAATATCTCCTTGATTTTCTTACTCAGCAAATACGAGGTTGCTAAGTATTTGCTGAATAATGATTTCAAGGAGATATTCATTCAGTGAAGAGGTTAATTGATAGTCGGTCACGAGTGTTGTAAGATATAGTGCAATGGTCGACCTGAGATTGGTCGGTGCATTCTTGTTCGTCTAGCACTCGCCAGAGTCCTCGATGGCGTAGATGGTGTGCATGACTTACCGCAGTAGAAAAGATGACCAAGCACTGCAAAGTATTTGTTACAGAGTTGCATCCTTGTGCAATAATCTTAGTGAGTTGAATGACAGTTCTGATTCAATCTTTTCTTCGACTTTGAAAATCGAATGAAAGGTATAAATGTGTGCCGAAAGCCGATCACACGAGCATGAGAACTTCTGGTGCAGTAGTGAAGATTTGATTTGTTGTAAATATACATATACGATGCCAGCGTTCTGCTATCACTTTGGTTTTTTTTTATAAACTATCGGAATCGCCAACAACCAACCTTCGACGGGTCCGCTCATAAACACATGTTGACATTCAACCCAATCACGTTGATAGCTAATGGGAACGCATAATTTGGAGTTTTTTTTTCATTTTCACCGTTTTCCCAGTCACTAGCAAGCCTTGACATTAAGTGCACCATAAGGCAATACAAGCGTCGCAATCGGTAGCCTAGAAGCTATAAAAAACTAAATCCTCTCGACGCTGATCATTTTCTGAGGTATGAGTCAGGTATTCGACTTTATTAAGCGCTGTTCAAGCCAAGTAAATTATATACGTGGATATTACGATTAATAGCAGTGACCTACCGATAAATGCGCAAATGATGCTACCCACCTAGAAAAGTCTAGTATCAAAATACTGATATTTGCAGTGATGAAATAGTTGGTGAGCCTACGACGCAGGATCAAAACAAAGACCACATGTGGGCAGCAAGACACCTCTAACAATTGGGCCTCACGGGCGTCCTCTCAAAGGTGTTGAAAATTGTCGTCAGTTTAATAAGAGAATTCGCCAGTGAGGCTCAGTGATTAAAGGTGTCCTGATGCCCACATGTAACCTTTGTTTTGATCCTGCATCCTAGGCTCAAAAATTTTTTCATCTCTGCAAAGTCAGTATTTTGGATACCAGACATGTGTAGGTGTATAGCGCTATTCGTGCTAATCTTCTGTTCAAAGTGTTTGTAATCTCTGAGCAATCCTAAGGACTTTTCCTGCTTACCCAGCGTGAAATAGTTATAGTGCTAGTACTATTGTAGTAGCAGATATTATTGTGACTCTTTGATGGCAGACATTTCGGTGGCTTCACGTTTTCCAGAGCAACGAAACGTCAGCCATTGAACAGCAACAACAACAACTACTACGGCCAAACTCCCTTCCGTTAAACAAGAGAGATTGTTGAGGATTACATACAGAGATTGTAGACGCCGAGTTTTCTATAGATTCTGTCTCTTGAATTTATGAGCAGATATTGAGCATTATGGCATATTCCAACTAAGTGACTAGTCGGGAACGAAGAATGAATCACCAGTAATCAATGCATTCTACTTTCCTTATAAACATATTAATGCCTGATATGTCCATAGTCATCAATATCATATAATGTGGGAAATTTAGCAGAAAGGAGTTTTATTAAATAATCAAGGCTGCGACAAAGTACTTTCGCCCTACATCACTACTAGTCAAGATGCACTTGCTAGTGTCGCTAGAGATATTGGTGAATCACATAAAGAGTTCGTAAATATAGCTGGTGTTTGGTTGTAAAAACTTTCGAAGGTCTTATGTGATAGTCCAAGTATGTTCATTACTCGAGGATTTCATCCAGGAAGATGGCATATTAGATGGTTTTTCACATCAACCTGAGTGTATTCTATTGTTGTTATCCAAAAAGTTCACTTGTCCTCTGGAAAACTAAGAGAACACTTTCGAAATAACGTCTGTAATGAAGACGAAGGTGATTTAAGACTAACACGACTAGGACAGATGGTAGCAACGCTCACGTTCCAAAAGAAAGCACGGTGACCAGTTCAATGTACATTCGCTTAAAATCATGTTAAAAACTTTCACGTTTTGTTCAGACATCATAAATTTTTCAAAGCGAGAGCGGCGAGTAGAGGATATGTTAAGATTATATACATGAATGCAATATGGAGTTGCCTCAGTGAATTGATTACAAACCGCAATCACTGCAAATAAAGATCGCCAGGTGAGGAAGGCTGTCTACCAAATGAGACCAAATAATACAAAAAATTTTGCAACGCTTAACGAATTTGCGTTTCATCCTTGCGCAGGGGCCATGCTAATCTTCTCCGTATTGTTAGAATTTTGGTATATGTTCAGGAATGAACACTGTTAGGTGTGATGGAGTTCTATATATAGACGTCCAACCCCGCCCTATTTCCTACGAGTTTGAATTACTATCATAACATGTGTTATATTCTCAAAAATGGTCGCTCATGATTTTGCACCTATCTAGTCAGCAAAAAAGAGGGTAAAATTCCCATAATTAAGATATAACTTATCCCATTACTGTCAGTTATCTAATAATTTGTTAGACTTAGCCGGAAACGGTGTATGTGCTAAAAACTTTATGAGGTTTATAGATGGGAAATAACAATTACTAAGTATATATTGAAAAATTTACTCTTTAACCCCTTTTGGGATTTTACATTTCTACCTTTGTTTAGTTGTTTTAATTTGAGGGTTTGATATTTTTGTAGTTCAGCTTTTTCACATCGAAGTGCATTTACAGTTATGCTGCGAGTGCTATCTGCAGTAGCAGATGTCAATGTTTTTGTTCGATGGCAGACGTTTCGGTGACTTCACCTCTTCCAAAGCAGCAAAACATCGGCCATAGAACACCAAAAACAATAACTACTACTATTGTCAAACTAGTGTCAATTAAACAAGAGAAATCGATAAAAATAACATGTAGTGATTGCTGATGGCGAGATTTTATGAAGTCGGTCTTTTGAATTTATGAGCAGTGAGCATAATGTCATACTGCAGCTAAACAATTAATCCGAAACCAAGCATGCGTCACGTTGCGATATTCGTTGCATTTCCAGTGTCCTTATAGCTATATTAGTGTGTAATATGGCAGCAGTTGTACATACACTACAATAGTGGGAAATTTAGCACATTGGAGTTCATTATATAATGAAGCTAATAACTAACTACAATCGCCGAAATCATTATTCCATTTGGAAAACACCTGCCAGCTTTGCTAAAAGTACTAGTGAATCAAATGAAGAGTTGTTTGGAACCAGATTTGATTTTTCCGATGTAACAACTTTCGAAGGTCTCATGTGACAGTC
>JAHQIW010007454.1:0-40000 GCA_019055375.1 Parelaphostrongylus tenuis | reverse complement strand
ACTTTCCAGTCCCTAATTCGGTATTATGGCAAGATGTAATAATGACCCAATTTGTATTCATTGATGCGAATAACGAGTAATAGTTACAGAGATTTCGACGGCATACCTTTGAATTAAATCTTGTTTGTACCTCTATAACTACCTCTTTGCCAACAATCATGTAAATTTTCCTGCAAAGATCTCGTACACCTGGCATTTATTATCAGCTTAATTAGATGTGTTACAGTAGGATCAATTTACATTTTTTTTTCTTTTCGAGCAACTTCTTAGTGGTATTGGGGATGCGAGCTCAACTTTTTGCGTGAAGAAATGGTGCTGGTTTGGCACTGGTCTCAAATTCATCAACAAGCAGCTCATACTCTATGATCGGATTTCTTTTATCTGCCAATCATACAAGAGGAGAATTTTTTTTTCAGAACGCCCTCTGCGTTTTTTCAACTTATGGCTGAATCGAATCTTCACACATATAAACAATTGGTCAGATGCGTACAAAATCCGTGAATCTTCAAAGTGTTAGGTAACACCGTTTTCTACTTGTAAATTTACAGAAGATCTCCACATGAGCCGTAGCGTTGGAAGACTCTCACATTCATTGATGGTTTTCTGCGTCTTTACAGAACGAGTTGTTATGGTGAAGACGTGCCGCGGACAGGAATCCTGCAAAACGTTTCTTAACTCGTTCTCGCATTCCGAATATGGTATCCTGCATTAATTTGCGCTAACCGCTTCTAACCGAAAGTTGCGGTCTTCAAAATAATTTTATAGGGGGACTTTTTGTGGCGGGATGACTCCTTCTGACCCGCTGTGGAACGCGTATGCTTCGCTCTCATTTGCTGCAAAGCTGGCGTGTAGCAGGTTATGATACTGACTTTCTTTCTGCACTAAAGCCGAAAGCGAATGAGAGCCAAGAGCTGTGAAACGACTTCATATGAAGTGACTATTTGGGGGATATTTAGGAAAACGGAAAAGCCAACGCCCCCAATTTTTCGTGACGGAATCTTTGTTCCACGAATAACGAGTTCTGTCGTGTAATTGTCTTATGTCGGCCTTCGTAATTTTTGTCCCTTGTAGGGCGGTTGGGGGCGACGTGGCTGAGTGGTTGTGATGCTCGTCGCGCAAGCGTGGAACCGAGTTCCGTCCTCCATTTCTCTCCGGCAGTTAGCAACAAACGTCCTATGGAACGCCACAGCAAAGCTTTCCGCGGGATTGCATGGAGACTCTCTCAACCGCTATCCTACGCCATTCAGAAAAAGACAAAAAAGGATTTGAACGCTAGAAGTACTGGGATCCACACAGTGAGAAAGAAAACACCGTGAAGATAGGTCAACTGAAGTGCCAAAAGTAGGGCGATTATATGGAATCTCATATGTCACTAGCCTGAAGAAAAGTCTATATATAGATTGGCTTCTGAGAGTTCTGGTGTCATGATTGCAAAGCGATAAGCGGCCTCCATGTCGTGCCACAAGTGTGTTCGTTCTGTCCGTTTTCAGTGACGTCCTGTGCAATCTGAGGCTTGATCGCCTCTCATCGGTTGTCTCACCGCGTGACGTTATAGGCCGTAGAGGTTTCCTGAGGTCAGCCCAGTCAAATATTTTCAGCTCGTCACCACCACAGGCAGTTTATATTTCTTGCAGACTAGAAGGAGATTAGCTACCTATGACTAAGTTATCAAGATGTTGGCAATTGTTGGCATTGGTTGGTTTCTAATTGGGCTTCTAAATAGATTTATCGGACTGCGCAGCCTGAACAACCTGCTGGGCGTGCATCCATCGTTGCTCAACACAGCCAGGCCCTCAGAAACACTTAGCGGCGGTGAGGTGATGAGTTTATGAAATATAAATCTCCAAATAAACATATCTTCCTGTATAGAGGATGAGAGGAAAGCTCTCAGTAGTTAATTTGTATCATGCAATGAAGCAGACTTGCCAAATAGTTTACCCAACGTAAAAATTATATTCATGTTTCAACGCCTGTCCTTTTTTTCTATGGTAATTAAGATCTTTTACATGTCATGTTTTATTATTTGCGCAAGTCCCATACCCGCATCTGGCGTTCAAAATCACATGGCTTTATCAAAATGCCAATGTGGTTGCCAGTGATATTAAGCTTGGCAGTTATTTTAATACTCGTGCCCATCTTGAGAGATGAATTGGCGATTACATTTGAAATCTTACTGCGTTTGCAAACCTTGTCAAATTACTCTTCGCCGCATTCTACAGAGCGCAATCCACAGTTTTCTGCGTCTTTCACTGAATCAAGCAAAACAGTGTCGCGCTAGTACAAGAGGGGATGAGAGAAGTTGATTATCATTAAACCATTCGGAATGCAATGATAGATTCCATGACCAATTAGCAAGGATTCCGAGATACCGGAGGGCATATGCTGCTGAAAATCGACACTATGATGCCCAATAAATTTACCTATGTTCCCTGAATTCCCTTTAAAGTCAATTACTAATGCTATCTCACAAATGGTTGACCGCTTCATCGTGGATGGCACGTGTTTCTGTGTCAGACTGTGAAGTGCAAAGGAAGGCTCAACAATCTCGTGAGGTGATCATAGCTTTTATATTTTACTGATCCGTTTTCACGTTTTATTTACTGCACGGATCTTTGTACTTCTAATATTCAATTCGTTTTTGTTTTCTTTTTGAAAGTCGTAGAAAACTGGTTAAGCGCGTCTCCTTGCAATCTCGAAGACTGGCTCTGGTGTCCCATAGGGCGTCTGCGGCTGCCGGAGAGAGTTGGGAGTGCAGCTCGGCTCCAAGTGCGCCGTGACGAGCATACAACCACTCAGCCACGACGCTCGATCATAAACTTACAAGTAGAAAACGGTGTTACCTAACACTTTGAAGATTCACGGATTTTGTACGCATCTGACCAATTGTTTATATGTGTGAAGATTCGATTCAGCCATAAGTTGAAAAAACGCAGAGGGCGTTCTGAAAAAAAAATTCTCCTCTTGTATGATTGGCAGATAAAAGAAAATCCGATCATAGAGTATGAGCTGCTTGTTGATGAATTTGAGACCAGTGCCAAACCAGCACCATTTCTTCACGCAAAAAGTTGAGCTCGCATCCCCAATACCACTAAGAAGTTGCTCGAAAAGAAAAAAAAATGTAAATTGATCCTACTGTAACACATCTAATTAAGCTGATAATAAATGCCAGGTGTACGAGATCTTTGCAGGAAAATTTACATGATTGTTGGCAAAGAGGTAGTTATAGAGGTACAAACAAGATTTAATTCAAAGGTATGCCGTCGAAATCTCTGTAACTATTACTCGTTATTCGCATCAATGAATACAAATTGGGTCATTATTACATCTTGCCATAATACCGAATTAGGGACTGGAAAGTTCTGTACCAAGCCTTTCGGATTCGCAATCCCCGTCTCGGATCTCAGAATCCGCACTCGTGAGAAACTATCCAAAAATCTAGCCTCTAGCGTTTTAGTTGCAATTGAAAGAACCCTGATAAACAATCTGCATGTGCTTCTCGCATGACAAATAAGATCGTACGTTCACGAAGGGAAGATCCCAGAACAGTGGAGAACTTTGCGTAAAATCATTTCATTAGAGAAGCTAACAGAAGAGATCGTTGCAATGTGCATGTTGAATGTGTTTTACAAGATTTTTGCGAAATCATACTTTTATGCATGCCGAAAACCTTGGATGAGGAACGGGAAGTTAAGCAAGCATTATTCCATAAGGGAATCTGTTCCAAGGACCACATCCAAACGATGTCACGGGTTACTGAAGTTATTCACGAATACCGTATGACTTTTGCTCCAACCTCAATTGACTAGTAGAAAGCGTTTGATAACGTCAAAATGAATGCAATCCTACCAGCACTAGTCGATCAAGGTATAGACCCGTTTTATATACGAACAATAGCTAACTGCTAGCGAAACTACAGATACAGCTTTTCCATCGATCCCTCACCATACCCTTAGAAAGATGGATTCGCAAGGCGGCGTTTTAGTTCAGCTAGGACGAGAAAGGCATACGTCATCCGGCACTTGTCGACATACGTATTGCTGGAAAATTCCTATCAAGCTTCGTTTAGCATTTGGTTAACGTCAACTTTTGCATCTACAGATGGCAAGAAGTTTGATTCCACCGAATGACGGTAATTGAGCAAGGTAGCAACGATTAAAAATTATGCTTGAGAAGGTACAACTAGTGAAGACGTCTGGGCCTACTAATAATCCAAGTATAGCGAAGAAAGTCGTTCAAATTATGTAAAATATTCGGATTTTCAATATAATGTTTAAAGCGATTTCAAAATGTTTTGTTTTTTTGATTTTTTTTTTTAACATTTGGGAGACAAAAAGTTGAGTCGTCGTTATGTAGTACATACCGATGTAACTAAAGAATTGCAGCAGTCTTTGTTGATTACTTAGTGTTCACATGTTATGAAAGCTAGTGCCAGCTTTTGGGTGCGAAAGCAGTGTTGGAGACGTACTCAGCCTCAAATAAATCATTCGCGCGCGTGCTATCCGCGCATACTTGCTTGTGTACCCGCTTATTGTCCAAAGTCTGTCGGTATCGCTCTTGTTCCCCCGGAGGGGTGGGCCGATCCCAACAGCAGTGCAACGCTGGGCCGACCCGTGATGGATTGCGAGCAAGCCCGCACACCCATCCGGTTTCAAAAATCAAATAACCTTAACGAGATTCATTCGAATCTCTATCGAAGGTTAATTCGATAAGAACAGAAACTAAACTTTGATCTTAGCCAAAAGGCCGAGAAGCGATACTGACGCAGCTCGGCTCTTACGGCCGTATCTCCAGCGCGTCGTATAGTGCACGACTTTGATACTGTTGTTATATGCAAGAGAATTCACTGACCATAGCGGCACACACCATCAAATACATCACCATCAACCATAAACAGTTTTTTCAGATTATTCTACTGAGGTCTGTCACAGGTCGAATATCTTGTGTCTGATTTGAATATAAAGAAAAAAAAGCATTAACTTCGCTTTTTTCCCACGTGATTCTTCTCAATAGTTTCTGATTTATGCTAAACAGCAAGACGTTTCTACGAGATTTTTTGCGAGTAGACAAAAGAAATTCAGAGGTGAACGCAATGATTTACTCATACCAATAACGTCTTCGATTTGCTTTTCCTTCTCGACAATTCACCAAATCTTGAATGATAAATACTTCTGAAAACAAAAGCTCAACTGCAAAAATGATCGCTTAGGGAATGCCGGTCACTTCATGAATGGAAATTTGTTGTTCATAACTTGTTTTTTATAGTTTAACGTTCCAGAATTAGATTTAAATCTTGCTTGGAGCTTTGAAATAAAAGCCCCATTCTATAAAAATGGTTTCTACAAAGAGATTTGTGAATGGAGTTAGATTAAAACGTCCACTTCCAACAAAAACAACATCTTCTATCGTGTTCCTGGATAGTTGCGCGTTCATACACTAGAGCTAAATGAATCCCGAGGGCTTATGGTATAAAACATAAGTCTTATAGGCTGCTTAATGAATTTTATTAATTCAATGTCATTTTTTCATTCAGCATGCAGTTCTGAATAAGTGAATAACTGTTGCTCCTCTCTGTATTTAATGCGTATTTTAGTTCTCACTTTCAGTTTATCGTTGAAAGAATTTCACAGCATAGGTGGCCCCATTAAGAGAGTATCGAGCAACGGATCAATAAGCAGAAAAAACGAGCTCATACGCTTGTGGCAACACCTTAATAGCTGTCCCGCATTATTTTGAAACGACTCGGATTTGCAGTTTTGACGATAATTTACGAACATTTCTTTGTATTCACGTTAGAGGAAAATCGATAATATTTGTGCGTGAATATATGCGTCTCGGCCTTCATTTGCGTCACTGCCATTTGACACGACGCCATTTCATTCGCCGCATGCGGCGTGCTCGGTGGAATTTTCGCGACGAAAATTTCTATACTTTGCTGCATCGATTGGATATGGCTTTTCACCGACTCTTTTGAACGCAACATATGTGCTTAAGTTCAGCTATTCATTGAATCTCAAAGTTATGGTCGACAGAATTGCGAGGAAATAGGCGACTATATCAGTATCTTGAAATTGACCCGTATGATTTATTCCATCCATCAACACATTCATTTATAGCAATTGATATGGTCACATTTGTGCTAAGAACAAATTCGATTCTTCAAAAATTCGCAAATGTGGAAGCTATCTATAAAATGCAAGCATTTCGAATAAGTGCACTCTGTTGTGAAACAGTTGACCTGCGAAAATATTAAGCCCCTAAATACTAATGTAAAATTCAAAGTGGCATTCTAGAGGGAAAATCGTTTGTAATATAGTAAATTTTATTTTCCATCCTTCCACTCAATGAAGTTTCTTAGTACAGGTACCGTTTTCGAGGAAGTTCTACAAATTATCAAGTTATTGAAAGTAAAAGGGTAAATGTTATGTTTTAGTATTAGAGAATGTACGCTATTTTTTTACTGATTAGATAGGTGTGAAATCAAGAGCGACTATTTTTTTTGGAAATATAACACGTGTTATGATAGTAAATCACACCCGCACAAAATAAGGCGCGGCGCTGCCAACGGTTATATATAGAGTCCCGTCAATAATGTTATTGTTCATTCCTGAACATATACTAAAATTGGAACAATACAGAGAAGATTAGCATGGCCCCTGCGCAAGGATGACACGCAAATTCGTGAAGCGTTCCAAAATTTTTTTGTGTTTCTTGGTGTCGTCCGGTGTTAGTTGTTCTCCACTCAGCAATCTTTATAGCGGTGTACTATATTAACGATTCAATGAGGCCAGTTAAACTCTGTGTTGTGCTCATGTGCGTAACCTTAATATGTTCTCTATTGGGCGCTCTGTGGTTTCAGTATACTGATGCAAAAAGATGTCTAATGAACCATTTCTTAAGAGGGAACCTTTAGTGGTGAACATAACTGGACTATCCTATGAGTCCTTCCGAAGTTGTTACACCGCAAAAGTAATTGTAGTCCCAGACAACATTTTATCTTATCTTTAATTCCTGATTTTCTTTTAAGCCAGACATGAGATCTCATAATATTTTTTAATCAACAGCTAACGTTTTGGCAGTTCGCCTTCTTCATAACCTTGAAAGGTCAAGTTCTCTCTAATCCTATCAGTGATACACCTCGCTTGATCCTTTTGAAGAAATCACCTCACTTCGATCTCAATCGCATCAAACACAGGAACATAAAACATCAGCGTTAAAGATTTTTGGAGCGTTCTGAATTAACACGATCAGTTCAACCATAAATCGCAGGAAGAATTGATTAGGTTGGAGACAACTTGACCTTTGCGGGTTTTGAAGAAGGCAAACTATCGAAGCGTTAGCTGTTGAATAAAGAATAATTATAACACCTCGTGTCTGGCTTAAGAAGAAAATTGGGAATTATTGAAGAATGCCGAGGTTAATAGATAGTCGGTCTTGGAAATTATTATTTTCAAGAAATTTGAGTAATTTTTTGCAGCCTCTTCGCTGACCTTTCCATTATAAATGTTAGTAAGGCTGCGAAAGCGAGCTCTCCGAAACGTTTCCCATAAAATTTTAAGAAAGCAGTGCCAGCGTCGTGCAACTTTTAATCAAAAGAAAAGACAGTTAGTAAAAATCTTGAAAAGTTCCAAGCAAGAATCTTGCCAAATTTTACTGTTTTGATTACACATGGTGTTTTCTTTTTGAGTGTAAGCGTTGTTACCTCTTATCTTAATTCTGATAGTCATAAATCACCTTAATCTGCATCACAGACGTCATTCCGGAAGTGTTCTCTTAGCCTTTCAGATGATGAATAAGCGTTCTGGATAATAAAAGTATAATGTTTATTCAGACTGATGCGAAATTTTGCTAATATGCTATTTTCTGAAGGAATTCCTTTAGTGATGAACATATTTGGACTATCACATAAGACCTTCGAACGTTGTTACATCGAAAAAATCAATTGTGGTTCCAAACAACTCCTCATCTGATTCACTAATACTTTTAGCAAAGCTGGCAAGTGTTTTCGTATAAATTAATGATTCCGTCGATTGTATTTAGTTATTACCTTCATTATATAATATACTCCAATCTGATAAATCTTCCGTATTGTAATGTATGTACAACTGCTGCCATATTACACAGTAATATAGCTTTAAGGGATCATGCCATCGCCTGCTTCGCGCAACGTTCCGTTTTTTGCAGATAGGAGAGACAGCTGCTAAACTTAGACAACAAGGTCCCAGAATTACCATAAACTGAGATGTATCCAAATCATTAGTCGGGTTGCACCTTTCCTTCGAGTGCTTTATTAAGACCACGCTCAAATTTCAATAAATCCTTTTATCATAATTGAGCCAACTTGTCATGTGGTCTGGTAAGGGCTCTTGTACAGCTCGATACAGGTGTTTCGTCTTTACAGACTCGTCAGCCGGTAAGAAGTCGTCGTCCTTTGATATTTTTGAAGTCAGTTCTCTCGGGAGCTCTGCTCCCTTGCAGAGAGTTATCGAAGACGAACGTTTTACACTCTATGTCAAGCGAAATTTTCACCTAACACAGAGTGTTTTCGCCCTCGATTGCTATACCTTTCCTTCGAGTGCTTTATTAAGACCACGCTCAAATTTCAATAAATCCTTTCATTATTATTTGAAAAATTAGGTGAAAATTTCGCATGACATAGAGTGTAAAACGTTCGTCTTCGATAACTCTCTGTATGGGAGCAGAGCTCCAGAGAGAACTGACTTCAAAAATATAGAAAGACGACGGATTCTGTCCGGCTGACGAGACTGTAAAGACGAAACACGTTATCGGGCTGTAAAAGAGCCCTTACCAAACCACATGACAAGTTGGCACAAATAATAATGAAGAGCATTATTCGGATTTGGCAAGATACCGTTGTCGACAACATCGACGAAGAATACGACCGGCTCGTAGAATATCTTCACTTTAGGCTATGAAAACTGAGAGTCTAAAATTACGAAGGGACGCTTGTCTCCGCAGGCACTCAAGCTGATACGTTTGAGTGGAATCGCACGAGGTACAGGCAAGCGAAACCTTACGTCCGAACTCGCGAAAGGCCGCAGAGAAGCGATAAAAGATTGCTTTAAAGAGAGACTCGCAAAGTCCAACGGAGGTTTGCTAGCTACAAGACCAAGATCATTGCACTTTGACGTCCTGACGGGACACTTACAGCTTCTAGAAGGGCAATGGAGAAAATCATCCACCACTACTACTCGGATCTCTTCGCTAGCCATGTCCTCTTATCGTCATATAAATTGAAAGAGGACGAGTATGTCGTTCCACCGGTCCTCCCTTCTAAAATCCAACATGCTATCCGTCGATGAAGAACAGAACACCACCCGGTCCAGAGAGGATTAGACCAGAACACCTGGAGAGCCTGTCGCCAGTTCTCATCAACACCCTGGCTCAACTCTTCACTCGTTACCTGTCACAATGCAAGGTCCCCATTCAATGGAAAACAAGGAAGACCGTGTTGTTGTTCAAAAAGGGAGACCTTCACGACATGGGCAATTATCGCCCAATCTGCTAGCTGTCCGTTGTTTACAAACTTTTTACTCGAGTCGTTCTAAACAGGATTGACAGAACACTGGAAAAAGTTATATATGCTATTCGTACCCGTTCTGAAGGTTTTATTCAAACTTCTTACCGGATTTGTCAACTCCACGAAATATCCTTCACCATATTCTCGAGAGTACACTTCACAATTTTCAAATATATTCTTTGCCACATTCTAAGTAATAAAGAAGACAAATAAGATTAAAACTCAGGCAGTCTTCGTTTCTTTTGTTGAAGCAAGAGAAATGATGTTGACGCTAGCACGAAGAAAGGAGAGAAAAGTCAAAAATCATTTATGTACTCGGAGTGCGATAATGGAATCTGTAAATAAATGGGCAACGAATCTCAAGTGCAATAGGAGTTACTCTACTAAGAATTGATACTTCGAATTCTCGATAAGTACGATTATGTTTTTCGATCTCTTAAACATTCAAATGTGAGTGCGATTTCACGAAGAATCGTCTTAGATGTTTGGGTAACAAAAAGGTGAGTAGACGTTCTGCAGTTAATACCGATGTTTCCAATCTATGGCAGCAGTCACTGCTGATTACGTGATTATCTCACTACTTCCTCGTCACGGACTAGCTTTCTACTCTCTGCTTCGTGCCGAAGCAATCTTTGATAGTCATTCGAAGCGATAGTAATTGATAGGTTTCTGACAACGACAAGTTACACGACTTATTAGCTTAACGTTACATCGTATATCGTCGGAGGCCATTGTAGAAATAAAGGCAAACTACCACTAGTTCATATGAAAAATACTAGTAGATCAAACTACTATGAAAATTTCATTGAGAACTCTCCATTATTATGAAATTTCAGCCGCTATACTTCTGCCCAGTTTATCAAGACTAGTGTCAACCATACATGCAAAGCAATTTTGGAGACGTACTCCATTTTATATAGATCATGAACTAGTCGCACCCAAACCACCTGCATATACTGGCGTGGGTGAACGTCTCGTACACTTCATTCTTCAACTGGCTTGTTTCCCCGTGGGGGTGGGCCAATCCCAGCAGCAGTGAAACGCTGCGCCGACCCGTGGAGGGCTGCGGGCAAGCCTGCACACCCATTCGGTTTCAAAAACCAAGTAACCTTAACGGGACTCATTCAAATCTCTATCGAAGGTTAATTCGATAAGAACAGAAACTAAACTTTGATCTTAGCCAAAAAACCGAGAAGCGATGGAAGTCCAACTTGGTCGGCGCACTAATGTATCGATCGCGCCGTATATTTCGCGATTTTCACATAATCGCTTTTTATTAAAGAATGTAGAGAATACCGCAACATTGTTCAGTACATTCGTCAGTAACCACCCGTTCATAATTGTTTCCAACTTACTTGCACTGAACGAATATTTTTCGTCGCATGCGGTGCGAGTTTCGAATTTTGTGCTATGAAAGTTGTTTTTAATTTATCAAACACAGAGTACAGATTTACATTGACTCCGCTAAGAACAACATATGTGCTCGATTAGCTGTGCATTGAATACTAAAACAAACTCATTGTGACGAAAAGGACAGGTCGAATTGATAACACATCAAATAGACTCGACCAATTCACTTCACTGATTCACACATTCACGCCAACACACATGCACACACTTGTTTTAAGATTAAACCTAATAATTTTGGAAATCGCAAATGCGGAAATAATTGACAGCTACAAGATTTCACTGCACATTGATGTGAGAGATATACTTGTAAAAACGTCAAACACCTCAATATTAATGTTGTTTCTGACGCGAACTATGGAAGAGAAATTGGTTAGTACAAAATTAGTAGTCGTTTTCTATCTACGCACCTCATTAATTTTATTAAAAAGTTTACTTCTGAGCAAATCTGACAAATTATTAGATTATTGATAGTGACAAGACATGTTTTAATGTAATAATGTGATTTGTACGCCATTCATTCTAGATTAGAAAGGTGTGAAATTTATGAGCGATCGTGTTATGCGTTTATAGCACGTGTTGTTATAGTAATTCAAACGTGCACAGAATACGGTGCAGCATTGCGGGCGCATATATATAGAGATGACATAATCTTTGCTATTTTTGAACATATACTAAAATTGGAACAATACAGAGAAGATTAGCATGGTCCCTGCGCAAGGATGACACGCAAATTCGTGAAGCGTTCCAAAATTTTTGGCGTTTCTTGGTCTCATCGTGTAGAAATTATTTTCCACTTGGCAATCTGTAGATTGATTATGGTTTGTAATCGATTCACTCAGGCAAGTCCAAGTCCACGCTGTATTCATGTACGTAATTTTGATATGCTCTCTAGACATCACACTCAGTTCGCATGCTTCATAATTCTGGAACAAAAGAGACATTTCCAACAAGAGTTTGACGAGTGTAAGTTGGATCGGCCTAATCACACACAGTGTTTGCTCCTTAAGTGTAGGCGTCGTTTCTTCTTATGATAAATCAGTTCTATTATTCATAAGTCACTCTCATGTCCATTACAGACGTCATTTCGAAAGTGTTTTGCTGGGTGATAATTGAGCGTTTTAGATAATAATAATAGTGGAATATTCTTTGAAACTGATGCGCAGAATCATCTAATATGCCATTTTCTTGAAGGAAGACTCTAGTGCTGAACATGACTGCACTACCACATAAGACCTTCGGAAGTTGCTACGTCCCAAATGTAGTTCTAGTTTCAAGCAACTCTTAAACTGGTTCTTTAGTATTTTTGCAAAACTCGTAGATACACTTTGAGCAAAAGTAATGATTTACTCTCAACATATTTTGTATTTGCTTTGATTATACAATAGTACTCCATTCTGCCAAATTTCCCACACCGTACTATATTGACAACTATGCACATATTACGGTGCATATCTAACAGGTATGAGTGAAATGCACGCTCAACACTCACCTAGGGTTGAATGCTATGTATTAGGTTGTATCATTATTTCTTTCGCACAGATGTTTTATTCAGTCTTTTATTTTATCTCATATCGACTCACCACCAAGAGGTTGTAGTATGTAGAAGAGTGTTCTAGTAGCTTGAGCAGACACGCCTAAGTACGACCACAGCATCATCGCTTGCCATCTAAATGAAATGGTTTAACGCACAGTAATCTCTCGATGGGCACCTCATGGTTTGGCCGACTCCTCACATTGTAAAGTCGACCTGTCCTGTTTTGTGAAGAAGCTAGACTATGATACTACATTCATCGTCTAGCCCTAACATGCTCCATCGAGCTGATATCTCTTTAGTGCTCTCAAATAGTATGTGCGGATGAAAAAAATTCAAAAACTACACGAATCTCGAAGATGACTTCACCAACTCCATTTATCGCAAGTCTCACTCTTTGTGAGAGGAAGCTATCCAATTTTTGCTCAACAAATGATTGTATATCTTTCAAAAAGGAATGTTCAAAGCCTAAGCGAGGTATGTACGACAGGGCCATACACTGATGTTTCGCAGGTCTCGCGCTCCTCCTCAGTGACCCACGCCCCACATTAAGCCCTGCATTGTAGCAAGGAGGGAGAGAAATAATTTTGAATGTTTATTGCAAGGTTTTAAAATTTGTCGATGCCATGGATCAATTTTGTTCTACCAGCCGAGATCGATCGAATGAGAAGTGGGGATGGACCAGCGTCATTGTACACTGTGCCGTCACCAAATACGCCTCTCTCCTTGCAACAATGCAGGGCTTAGTGTGGGGGCGTGGGTCATTGACGAGGAGGGCAAGACCTCCGAAACACGCGTGTATGACCCTGGTGTACCAACCTCGCTGAGATTTTGAACATTCTTTTTGAAATTGTTTTGAATGTTTATTGCGAGGTTTTAGAAGCAGTCGATGCCCCGGATTAATTGCATATCATCAATCGTTATGGTGAGCACAATGCTGATTAGTCAACTTTTTCATATACATAGCAAGTGAATTAACAAATGGGTCAAAATCATTATAGTTTACATATATACCTAAGAGAATTGAGTTATGAGGAGAAATGCTGCCCCAGACGGGAGTTGAACCCACGCATAATATCAAGGTTCCTATAAGACGAGTCTTTCGATTCGAATTCATGAGCAGATGTTCAGCATTATGTTACATTGCAGCTAGGTGACGATTGGCACTAAGTGAAGCACAGCCCACGGTCAATCGGTGAGCATTATAATTCCATACCTTTGAAGTGTAGAAATACTGAAAATAAAATTCCACATTGGCTGACTGAAAGCAACGTTAATTTACGTACTGATACACAAAAATAGGTCAATTTGCATTTGAGCCAATGAAACGAATGATATGATGTAACATAGAATATCCTATCACGCTGTACACAGTCACTGGGTCGATCTTCAACGAGACCTGCTTCCTTAAATGGTGGTTAGTTGGTAACATATCTTTGAACTGCAAAACGATTAACAATTATCTTTCCGCCGCTAGGCATCTGTAGCCATCGTGCAGATGAAGTCAAAGCTAATTTTAGAAAACCGTAGGCAGCTATACTCATGCTGTTTTTGGGCGTGATAATTAGACTTTACGTTTCAGACATTCTGATGTTCACGCAACGATTACCCTCATAAATGGCCTAGCAAATGTTAGGCGCTTCACTAAAGCCAAACCATGACTGACTTTTCCCTTTACATCACGATCGGATTGACACAAAGTACCAATTATACAATTACGATCACGATTATCGTTGAATTTCCCTCCTCCACCGAGGGATTTCGTAACATTCTTGCTTTCTTGCATTTCTCGTGATATTTCATCACACCATCGACACGCGTGAACGGTCTCTCCATTTATTTTCCTGATATTTCAGACAGTTCAAGAAATTCCCTCATTTTTTTAATGTCCTTTCGCCTTCATGGAATTTTTGTCATACTTTCAAAGTTTCCCATATTATGAGCCTAGTACATGTAGCATTTCCATTTTGATATCATTTAGTTTCTTAATCACATCGGATGCAGTGAATTCACTGTCTACTGCCAGTGTCTAAAGAAGTTGAGAGAGGTCTGGATGATTGTCGGTGTATGAAGAATCTTCTTCATGATCTTGAGGTAACTGGACCTGGGTGTTTCTTATAGGTTTAATTAGCTTTGTCATGTTCTATTGAAGCCACCTCACTATACAATAACGTACAGCCTATATTGATCATCGCCAGTTGATTTTTTCATAGCTGCTGAAGTTATCCCTGTAAAGAAATTCTTTATTTGATCGCTTTTTTGGCAGTGACATGATGTTATAAGTGAGATGCAAAGTTTTGAACCTCGTGTGAGTGATGAGCCAACATCTAACCATTTCTGGAATCATGTGCTAATTACTCTGGTATCTGGACCCCTGTCCTCCTTTAATCCTTTCTGCGATACTAGATGTCAAAACCTAAGTGATTATGTCTATACATTTTGCTCCAGCCGCATGATACGAAACGTTTGAAGTTGGCGGAGTTTGCGTTATCACCACAGTGAAAATTAAGTCTCTTAGGAAGTCTTTTTTGTTAGTTAGATTCATGTGAAATTTTATTTGAATAAGAAGAGTTCAAAACTCCAGAAATTTCGCAAAACCATTCTTGATTGTTACGTCCGTTGGGTTGCTGAAATATGACCGAATATTCAAGAAGGGATTTACGGCAGATCGTTATCTGACCACATCCTCACCATCTGCTGCTGACTTTTGAGATCCGTGCGCAGTATTTCTATGCAATCATCAGTTCACCGCCTGTCTCCTATAGTTATACGATGATGGAGTTTACGATAAAACAAGAAAATCATTGACAACTATTTTTGTGCTGATTTTGGGGTGATATTGAAGCTTAGCTTGGACGTTCAATGAACATGGATAACAACGGAACTAGATAGAAGAAGGAGAAAAGCATGGGTCCCACTGCAGCCTTTTGAAGAAGCCATCGACCACATAGCGAACCCCAGACTCTGTGCTCACCTTTTGATTCAACACTCCTCATGGAGCTTCCTTGCACAGTGAAGAGGTGGGCTGATACTAAACGACATCAGGAAGTCTGCATAACGCTCATAGGGAGCTTGAGCGAAGTCTTCTGAAAGTCAGCCGGCACTCACAACGTTTAGGCGTTTTACGCAGCTCCGATCTCCCAAAACTATCTCATTCTCATGAACCAGAAATGAGAACATCGACAGCGTAGCACTGATGGGCCGGTCATCTGATAATAAAAACAGATGACAGATATACGAAAAGAACAGTGGAATGGACTACGAGAGAACGAAAAAGTCCTTTTGGAAGACCACCCAAACGATGGGCGGACGTGTTTGTGGCTAACGTCAACCATTTGCATGCGCAGATGGTAACGAGTTTGGGTTCACGAAACGGGCCTCGCGTACATCACCATGTTTGGAGCAGACCACCACAATGGACGACGTTTGTGTGAGAGAGAAACGAATGGGAATTATGCTGTGGCCCGCACTACCAGTGAAGGCGGGTCTTCCAAGTATCAAGATAAGTATCAAAGCTTTGCGGCTCAGCAATTAACAGAGTAACCAGTCTTTAAAATGGATTAGCCTCTGTTGGACACTGTACAAATGTTGTGCTATAGATGATTTCATCGTCTTCATCACTATTGAATGGATTCGAAATATCAACTATACAGTAACGATCTCAGATATCGTTAAGCAATTCATCCGTACACCGCGGAACTTCGTAATATCCTCGCTTTTTTGCTTTCCTCGTGAAATTTCATCACATCGTTCGTAGTTTCGTCACATACGAACAATTTCGTATGATACATTTAGTGGTTCAAGGCGTTCAAGAATTTCCTCGTTTTTTTTGTTCTGCTTTAAGCATTTCCCACGTCCTGAAGTTGTATGAGTGATAATTCCGCCTTGATTTCAATCAGATTTCCGAACCGCAACAGATGCATGAATGAAAGGGAGCCAATGTGCAGAAGCAGTAGAGTGAGCTCCAAATTAAGTCAGCATATAAAGAATCTTTTTCATGGTCTCGAGTGGGACTGAATTTCGCTGCTCGTGATAAGTTTTAATAGTCTTCATGGGATATAGTTGTTGTCTTGATGTACCTCAGTACACAACCACATGAGAACCTATATTATGTTACTGTTAATCGACACATAAATTCTGAAACTGTTCAAGTTATCTCTACTTGAAAAGCCTCTATTTGAACTCGTTTTAACGGTGGCGTGATGTCATAACTGTACATCCAATAATGTTGAATAATAAACAAATCTTTGACACTTGAGTGAGAGCTCAACTTGCGTCACACCCCGGGGCACGTGCTAACCACTGCACTACCGGTTTCTGTTCTGGTTTCACTCTTTGTGAGCTACAAGGTTTGAAACCAATTTGAAATATTTACGTATTTCGCTTCGGCAGCATAATAAAACTGCATGCATTTTGCGATATTTACATTATCACAATAGTGAAAATAAGGTCTCTTATAAAGTCTCATTTATCAGTTACATCTATATCGATCTTATATGAATCACAAGGGTCCACCTTTCTAGGAGTTCTGCAAAAATAATCCTACTCATGATTTCTGTCTTCCGCTATTGATTTGTTAGTGGAATGTGAATACGAGTATCAGAGATTGATGACAGTAAACCGCCTTGCGGTTACTACAGTTGTTTAAGCCTCGCTCATAATAGTGCCTCCTATCTGACCAGATTTTCACGATCTGCTGTTTATTGTTCAGGTCATTGCGACGCATTTCTATGTTCTCAAATCACAAGCAGTTAAAACAAAAGGAGTGAGGCATTCAGTTACTGTTGGTTAGTTTCTTTCTGTTGATGGTTTTTTTTTTAACAACTTGAGTCGTGATGTTGTTACGAATTGAACTCAATTACGGATCAGATCATTTCACTTTACAGTAAAACTGTCGTTTTCAGCATGATCAGCAACAGAATTCACGATTTTGAGTCATCGCTTGCAAATGAGGTATGCTATTGTTTTTGCCAAATAGACCTCAAAATCTTACATTTTTCAACATCATTTCGTTTCCAATGCAGTTGAATCCGTTTTTTTCCTGTCATTTTTCCAAACTTATTGCTTGTTCCCTGTACTTATGTTATTCAACATCACAGAAACGCGTATGACGCAGTGAATAGAGCTGCCCTGCATTGCACACATGGTAGATGCTTTGATCCTCACTCAAGACTCACCAAGCCTTCCATGTCTCTGACGTCGGTGAACTCGTAGCAGAGTTATTTGGGAGGATAGCAGCATTTCCCTGAGACATGAGCAAACCACTTTGAGCGATTGGAAAGGTAAGATATTCCAACTTAAACTAAGCTAAAAATTAAGGAATGCGTGGCGTATCGCTTAGGGATTGATCAACATCGAGAGCTTTACCCTTTATCCTCTAATTATCATCACATATTTTGGGGATTCGAGCGCCTTGTTTTGGTTGGCCATCCTCCATGCGTCGCTCAAGCTGTGTGAGTTCGGATGCAACGTAATGACTTTTTCCTTTGACGAATGTCGTTGTGTGTTGGTGTTAATATTTTCTGGAATTCTATGACTGCTCTACGGTATTAGAGTGAGGTTTTAGATTTCAATAAAATTCATGCGCTATTATTCAGACGAAGTCGAAAGAATGAGAAATTATTCAACATGGGCGAGATCAAATTAGGACCAGTATATGCCACTATCACTCATTGCATTTCCAGTGTTCTTATAACCATATTACTGTGCATTATGTCCACAATTGCTCGATATAGTACAAAGTGAAAAACGGGAAATGCTGCTTCATGATATAATCATGATGGTAACAAAGCAAATTCGTCGTTAACTACTGCGTCTACTAAAAACGCATCCGAGTTTAGCTAGAGAAGCTAATTACTATTATTTGATCCATTTTCACAGTGTCTTTCACTGTACGGATCCCAATACTTCTAGCATTTTCGATTCTTTTTTGTCTTCTTTAACGTCGTCGAATACTTGTTGAACGTGCTACCTTCTGATTGTGAATATAACTTGGCTGTGGATTTCCGTCAGGCGTTCGATGGTAGCTTTTAGAACGTGTGAACACAACCACTCGGCCACAGCGCCCCCCTTCCCCCACGGTTATCAAAGGATTAGGTAAAGATTTGTTTGTAAATAAAATCAGTACTGGGTGTAAAATTTCCAAAGGCCTCATATGGTAGTCGAGTTATGTTCACCATGGAATACTTCCTATTGTGTAATGGCTTATCTGGTATTCTTTCACATTAGTCTGAGTAAATATTCCAGTCTCTTTATCTGAAAAGTCTATTTCTTGGCCGGAAAACACAGAAAAAAGTACTTCTGAAATGTCGTCCGTAGTGGAGCTGAAAACTATCTGAAATCAAAAGAACAGCTGACTGGAGAAAGTAATTCACTTAATTATAAGAAAAGACACTGCGCATAATTGGGTCAACGTACAGTCGTCAAAATTTCTATCCAGATATCATCGTGTTTTATTTAAGAATCATAAAATCTGCAATCAAGGAATGCCGTATAGAGAGCACGTCAAAATACGTAATGAACACAGCGTGGACCTCGACCTGCGTTAGTGAATCAGTTAGAAAACATAATCATGACTTCAAAGATCGCTAAAGGGAGAGCAATTACTAGCCGTTAAGACAAGCAAATGCAAAAAGATTTCGGAAAGCTTCACGAATTTGCATGCCATCCCTGCGTAGAGGCCATGGATCACAATCGCTCGGTCGCTCGGCGTCCAGCCTTTCCATCTCTAAGAGTACTAATGAACCAGATAAAAAGCTATTTGTGACTTAAATCGACATTGTGGTATAACAAATTTTAGAGTTCTTATTGGTCTAGTTGTGTTCACCATCGAAAACTTCCTTGGGAAATGACTTGTCTGATATTTTTTCGCATCAGTCTGAGTAAATATTCCATTATCCTTATCTGAAAAGTCTGTTTCTCATTTGCAGTGCAAAAAAGGCATTTGAAAGTGACTTCCGTAATGGAGACGAAGATTATCTAAAAACAAAATTGAATTGAAGTCAAAAGGTAACGCACTTACGGAGAAGAAGAGAGCATTGTGCATAATGAGATCAACTTAAATGTTTTTTCACAGTACTCCACACTATTGGGGATGCCATAACATCATACCACTGCAAGTGGCAATAAAATAAAATGAATTCTGACAGATCAACTTAGTTTCGTCAAGACTTTCATTCAAAATTTGTCATGTTTTGTTTAGGAATTATAAACGTCGTGTAGAGAGCATATCGAGAGACTTAATGAATACAGCATATAGTTCGACTTTCCTCACTAAATCACTGCTATAATGATCTCTAAGTGCATTGCAACTTCTACTCGATGAGACTAAGAACCGGAAAAAATTGTGGAACGCTTCACGAATTTGCGTGTCATCCTTGCGCAGGGGCCATGCTAATCTTCTCTGTATTGTTCCAATTTTAGTATATGTTCAGGAATGAACGTAATGCTGCTAGGCGGCACTCTATATATAAACCACCCGTAATGCAACGCCGTATTTCGTGCGAGTTTGACATACCGTCATAACATGTGATATATTCCCAACAAACGGTGGCTCATGCAATAAATTCCTATTTAACCAATAATGAATAGCGTACAATTCACAACATTATGATAAAACCTATCCCGTTAGTAAAAACAATTTGCCAACCTTTCCGAAAACGGTGTTTGTTTAAACTAAACCTTTTCAGAGTGGATAGATAGGAAAGAACGATTACTAAGTTTGCACTGACTAATGTCTCTTCTATGAATTCATTACGGATTGTGCATTAATATTTAGGTATTTGATATTTTGCAAGTCAGCTCTTCATATCAGAGTGAAGTCAGTTAAAAGTAATTGTGCGTTGTCAACGAATTCCATGATTACGATTTTCAAAAACTCGGGTTTGTTCTAACACAAATATGGCAACATGCTTCTACTTGAATTAATGTGTGGTTGAGTTGAATGAACATACGCGCCGATATCGAGGAACTTCCATTTGGTATCATCTACTTTATCACAAGAAAATTTACTACCATCGCTTTATTTTTTCAATGGATTGCTCATCAAGCACATAAGTTGTGCCCAACATGTTCAGGAGACGCTATGTGCTACGGATAGTATACTACAAAAAGTCTTGTTGTCAAATTTTCGCAAAGCACATCGTGCACGACGAACACGTTAGTATGTTGCTAAGAGGCGATAGTGCAAATTAAGGCTAACATGCGTTGATTCACGTCGACAAATATTATCGATTTCTAATGCGAATACTACGAAAACTCGTAAACTTTTGGTACAACTGCAAATCAAAGTTTTTTCGAAATAAGTCCTACCAGCTATTGAAGTGCTGCCACAAGCGTACTAGTTTGTTTTTGTGTTAATTCATCTGTCCATCAACTGTCTCTTTATGGGGCACCAATGACGCGAAGTCTATCGAACGATGAACTAAAGTAAGAATTCGAACTATAGGAAGGATCATCAATTAATCAACTCTCTCAGGACTGAATGTTGATTAGAAAGGTCACATTTTTTTCTACGTAATTCATCACGTAATCTATAAGGTGCGTGGTTTCAAGTCGGATCCCTGGTATTTATATATATATTGATTAGTGATGTTCACGTTGATAGGAAATCGGAATTTTGAGTCGATTCATAACGAATTTGTGACGAAATGATCTATAAATGTACCAGCACAAATAATTTTGCTTCGTTTGCTAAACTTTGCATGGAAATCGTTTTCGCAGAGTAGGACTTTAACTTTAAAACTCCAACTAAAATTGAATTCTCATTCTCTAATTTTGAAGCGAAAAAAGCTATAAACAACGGTATTCTATTGAAGAACTAACAGAAGTTTCCTACGCGATCAGTTTTGTTTCTGAAATACTTGTTTACAAAGGTGTTTATGATGAAAATTTCAGTTAGTTCTCGAGAAGGGGAAAAAGTCAGAAACCAAAGAGCTTAGTGCTACGGACAATTCATTGCGTTCAAAATCAAACTTCTTTCTTATCCTCGCAATAATAACATAGAATGTTTGAGGAATGGTAAGGAAGAAAACAAAAATCATTCAATTCCTGTTTATATTCAAATCAGATCGCTAGATAACCGATATTAGACGAGTCTCAGTGAAGATAGTTTGACAGCAATTGTTAATAGTAGATAACGTTGTATTGCTCGTAAGTGCCGCAATAACCCGTGAATTCTCTCGCGTAGAACGACGATATCAAAGTCACACATTATACGACGCGCGAGACGCACGACTGCGAGAGCCAAGCGGTTTCACCGTCGATTCTAGGCCTTTTGGCTAAGATCAAAGTTTAGTTTATGTTCTTATCGAATTAACCTTCGATAGAGATACGAATGAATCTCGTTAAGGTTATTTGATTCTTGAAACCGGATGGGTGTGCGGGCTTGCTCGCAATCCATAATGGGTCGGCCCAGCGTTGCACTGCTGTTGGGATCGGCCCACCCCCACGGGAGAACAGGAGTGATCACATTAAAGCGGCCAAAGCACGTAACCAATCGAGTGCACGCGGATGGTCTGGGTTTGATCTACGTGAGGTTGAGTACATCACCAGAACTGCTTTTGTGCTCATGAGATGACACTAGTTTTCATCACAGAGTCATTACATAATAAATGCTAACTCTTGATAGCTTATGTCCTTCAGTAATCTAATATTCTTGCTATTTCGTTCTGGAATCTAACATCGCTTCGCCATGTTCTATGAAAAGTATTCCATAATTTTGCCAATATATTCTTCGCCCCATACTGTGCACAGTTCAAAATATTCGAATTTGAACTATTTAGAAAGCAATTATAGCTTTAATGACCAAATATCAAGAATACTGAAATATCGCGGGACATAAGCTATTAAGAGCCAATATTTCAGGTCCTCAGTAAGTATAATCACTGAGATTCTTTGGTATTCAAATAGTTTTGCGCTTGCGCAAGAAATCGTTCGATCTGTGCAAAACATTCAATATTTCAATATAATTTCTAAAGCGACTCTAAGGACCCGTGAAACCGTGCCGTTTTATTCAACTAGCTGTGCCTCATTCAAGGTTTTCCATAGACATATAAGGACGATTGTCGTGAAAAGCTAGAGGAGCACACTCAACCAGCATCTTGGACTATAGTTGCGAAGATCTCTTCTATCACCTTCTTAAGTACGATGACTGTGCGCAAAGTCCTTGCAAAACATGATAGTTGTAGAGATCCCAATGGCATTTCGTCAGATTGGATTTTGTTTGCGCTGCTTCTATAACATTTTCTCCTACATCGATGTAGATCCATGTTCAGAGATCTTCTACAGCTGACATCTGTTATCAGCTTAGTGTGGAGTGTTGTAGAGGGATCAAGCTTTCGTTTCCCTCCGTTTTCCGCCAACTCCTCAGTGATATTGGAGATGCAATCTGAAGTTTTTATGTGAGGAACTTATGCTAGTTCGGCACAAGTTTTAACTCAATTGAGAAGCAGCTCGTAGTGCTCGGGCGGGTGTTCTTTCATTTGCCAGTCATACGAGGAGAGGATTTTGATAAAAATGGCCTCGTCATAAAAAACTCGTTTTGCTTTTCTTGGGCGGTGATAGCACTTCTTTTCCAGCTTATATCTGAATCGTATCTTTGTACGTAAAGAGCATTGATAAGATCTCGTATAGTGTCCAAGCACCACTAAGTATTGAGAAATAGCGTTTTCTGTTTTTGAGTTTATGAACGATCTCCGCATGAGATGTACCGCGGCAGACTCCCGTGTCCATCGATAGGTTTCTTTATTCTCGCAAATTAGATTATCATGGTTAGGACTTGTCGCGGAGAGGAACACCAGAGAACAATCTCCTTTCTTAATTTGTTCTCCCATTCCCAATTTTTCTGTCCTGTATTCATTTTCTCTAGACGTTCCTAATCTGGCAATGAAGTCTTCTATAACGAATTTATAGGAGGACTTTTTGCTACGGATGACTTTGTCCGATTCGTTGTGGAACGCGTTTATTTCACTCTCTTTAGTTACACAAGTTGTTGTGTAGCAGTTAACAATACTGGCTTTCTTTCGACACAAAAGTTGAAGGCGAATGATAGCTAGGAGAGGTGATAGGACTTTTAAGGAAATGACTAATTGTGAAACTTATAGTTAACGATGAAACTAACACCGTAAATAATTTGTGACGAAATCATTGCTCCACAAATAACGAGAGTTCCGTTGTTTAAACATCTTATGTCGGTTTTCTTAATTTTTGTTCCTTGTAGGGCAACTATATGGTATTTTATGTGACCAGTAGTCTGAATGGCCTAAAGAGCTTAAAGGTTGGCGTTTAAGTGTTCTGGCGATGAAAGTGTAAAGCTACAAGCAATCTCCAGAGCGCCTCGCAGGCGTATTCGTTTTGTCCTTTAGCATTGACATCCTGTGCAATCTGAGGTTTGATCGCATCTCATTGGTTGTCTCACCACCTGGCGTTGTAGATGGAAGCGCATAAATTCTTCAGGGTCAGCCTAACCATATCTTATCAGCTCGTCATCATCACAAGCACTCGACATTCGTAGGGGCAAAGAAGGGATTCGCCACCTTTGGTTAGTTTATCAAGACGCTGGCAATTGTCAGCAACTCTTGGCTCGTAATTGGGTTTCGAATTGAAATCATTGGACTGCTCAGCCTGAACAATGCTGCTGCGAATGAACCTCGCGTTGTATGTCATTTTTTAGCACTCAGAAACACTTAACGTCGACGAGGTCGTGAGTTCTTGAGAGGTAAACTTCTCTCCATATAAGTATTTCTACTGCGTAAAAGATGAGAAGAAGGTTTTAATATTTGCGCTCTGACATGGAATTGAATAGGTTTGCCAGAGAGTATGTGACACATATGATTCGCGTTTGGAGACCGTCTCCATTTTATGTGATTGCGAATCATTGCACATACTCTCTGGCAAACCTATTCAATTCCATGACAGAGCGCAAATATTAAAACCTTCTTCTCATCTTTTACGCAGTAGAAATACTTATATGGAGAGAAGTTTACCTCTCAAGAACTCACGACCTCGTCGACGTTAAGTGTTTCTGAGTGCTAAAAAATGACATACAACGCGAGGTTCATTCGCAGCAGCATTGTTCAGGCTGAGCAGTCCAATGATTTCAATTCGAAACCCAATTACGAGCCAAGAGTTGCTGACAATTGCCAGCGTCTTGATAAACTAACCAAAGGTGGCGAATCCCTTCTTTGCCCCTACGAATGTCGAGTGCTTGTGATGATGACGAGCTGATAAGATATGGTTAGGCTGACCCTGAAGAATTTATGCGCTTCCATCTACAACGCCAGGTGGTGAGACAACCAATGAGATGCGATCAAACCTCAGATTGCACAGGATGTCAATGCTAAAGGACAAAACGAATACGCCTGCGAGGCGCTCTGGAGATTGCTTGTAGCTTTACACTTTCATCGCCAGAACACTTAAACGCCAACCTTTAAGCTCTTTAGGCCATTCAGACTACTGGTCACATAAAATACCATATAGTTGCCCTACAAGGAACAAAAATTAAGAAAACCGACATAAGATGTTTAAACAACGGAACTCTCGTTATTTGTGGAGCAATGATTTCGTCACAAATTATTTACGGTGTTAGTTTCATCGTTAACTATAAGTTTCACAATTAGTCATTTCCTTAAAAGTCCTATCACCTCTCCTAGCTATCATTCGCCTTCAACTTTTGTGTCGAAAGAAAGCCAGTATTGTTAACTGCTACACAACAACTTGTGTAACTAAAGAGAGTGAAATAAACGCGTTCCACAACGAATCGGACAAAGTCATCCGTAGCAAAAAGTCCTCCTATAAATTCGTTATAGAAGACTTCATTGCCAGATTAGGAACGTCTAGAGAAAATGAATACAGGACAGAAAAATTGGGAATGGGAGAACAAATTAAGAAAGGAGATTGTTCTCTGGTGTTCCTCTCCGCGACAAGTCCTAACCATGATAATCTAATTTGCGAGAATAAAGAAACCTATCGATGGACACGGGAGTCTGCCGCGGTACATCTCATGCGGAGATCGTTCATAAACTCAAAAACAGAAAACGCTATTTCTCAATACTTAGTGGTGCTTGGACACTATACGAGATCTTATCAATGCTCTTTACGTACAAAGATACGATTCAGATATAAGCTGGAAAAGAAGTGCTATCACCGCCCAAGAAAAGCAAAACGAGTTTTTTATGACGAGGCCATTTTTATCAAAATCCTCTCCTCGTATGACTGGCAAATGAAAGAACACCCGCCCGAGCACTACGAGCTGCTTCTCAATTGAGTTAAAACTTGTGCCGAACTAGCATAAGTTCCTCACATAAAAACTTCAGATTGCATCTCCAATATCACTGAGGAGTTGGCGGAAAACGGAGGGAAACGAAAGCTTGATCCCTCTACAACACTCCACACTAAGCTGATAACAGATGTCAGCTGTAGAAGATCTCTGAACATGGATCTACATCGATGTAGGAGAAAATGTTATAGAAGCAGCGCAAACAAAATCCAATCTGACGAAATGCCATTGGGATCTCTACAACTATCATGTTTTGCAAGGACTTTGCGCACAGTCATCGTACTTAAGAAGGTGATAGAAGAGATCTTCGCAACTATAGTCCAAGATGCTGGTTGAGTGTGCTCCTCTAGCTTTTCACGACAATCGTCCTTATATGTCTATGGAAAACCTTGAATGAGGCACAGCTAGTTGAATAAAACGGCACGGTTTCACGGGTCCTTAGAGTCGCTTTAGAAATTATATTGAAATATTGAATGTTTTGCACAGATCGAACGATTTCTTGCGCAAGCGCAAAACTATTTGAATACCAAAGAATCTCAGTGATTATACTTACTGAGGACCTGAAATATTGGCTCTTAATAGCTTATGTCCCGCGATATTTCAGTATTCTTGATATTTGGTCATTAAAGCTATAATTGCTTTCTAAATAGTTCAAATTCGAATATTTTGAACTGTGCACAGTATGGGGCGAAGAATATATTGGCAAAATTATGGAATACTTTTCATAGAACATGGCGAAGCGATGTTAGATTCCAGAACGAAATAGCAAGAATATTAGATTACTGAAGGACATAAGCTATCAAGAGTTAGCATTTATTATGTAATGACTCTGTGATGAAAACTAGTGTCATCTCATGAGCACAAAAGCAGTTCTGGTGATGTACTCAACCTCACGTAGATCAAACCCAGACCATCCGCGTGCACTCGATTGGTTACGTGCTTTGGCCGCTTTAATGTGATCACTCCTGTTCTCCCGTGGGGGTGGGCCGATCCCAACAGCAGTGCAACGCTGGGCCGACCCATTATGGATTGCGAGCAAGCCCGCACACCCATCCGGTTTCAAGAATCAAATAACCTTAACGAGATTCATTCGTATCTCTATCGAAGGTTAATTCGATAAGAACATAAACTAAACTTTGATCTTAGCCAAAAGGCCTAGAATCGACGGTGAAACCGCTTGGCTCTCGCAGTCGTGCGTCTCGCGCGTCGTATAATGTGTGACTTTGATATCGTCGTTCTACGCGAGAGAATTCACGGGTTATTGCGGCACTTACGAGCAATACAACGTTATCTACTATTAACAATTGCTGTCAAACTATCTTCACTGAGACTCGTCTAATATCGGTTATCTAGCGATCTGATTTGAATATAAACAGGAATTGAATGATTTTTGTTTTCTTCCTTACCATTCCTCAAACATTCTATGTTATTATTGCGAGGATAAGAAAGAAGTTTGATTTTGAACGCAATGAATTGTCCGTAGCACTAAGCTCTTTGGTTTCTGACTTTTTCCCCTTCTCGAGAACTAACTGAAATTTTCATCATAAACACCTTTGTAAACAAGTATTTCAGAAACAAAACTGATCGCGTAGGAAACTTCTGTTAGTTCTTCAATAGAATACCGTTGTTTATAGCTTTTTTCGCTTCAAAATTAGAGAATGAGAATTCAATTTTAGTTGGAGTTTTAAAGTTAAAGTCCTACTCTGCGAAAACGATTTCCATGCAAAGTTTAGCAAACGAAGCAAAATTATTTGTGCTGGTACATTTATAGATCATTTCGTCACAAATTCGTTATGAATCGACTCAAAATTCCGATTTCCTATCAACGTGAACATCACTAATCAATATATATATAAATACCAGGGATCCGACTTGAAACCACGCACCTTATAGATTACGTGATGAATTACGTAGAAAAAAATGTGACCTTTCTAATCAACATTCAGTCCTGAGAGAGTTGATTAATTGATGATCCTTCCTATAGTTCGAATTCTTACTTTAGTTCATCGTTCGATAGACTTCGCGTCATTGGTGCCCCATAAAGAGACAGTTGATGGACAGATGAATTAACACAAAAACAAACTAGTACGCTTGTGGCAGCACTTCAATAGCTGGTAGGACTTATTTCGAAAAAACTTTGATTTGCAGTTGTACCAAAAGTTTACGAGTTTTCGTAGTATTCGCATTAGAAATCGATAATATTTGTCGACGTGAATCAACGCATGTTAGCCTTAATTTGCACTATCGCCTCTTAGCAACATACTAACGTGTTCGTCGTGCACGATGTGCTTTGCGAAAATTTGACAACAAGACTTTTTGTAGTATACTATCCGTAGCACATAGCGTCTCCTGAACATGTTGGGCACAACTTATGTGCTTGATGAGCAATCCATTGAAAAAATAAAGCGATGGTAGTAAATTTTCTTGTGATAAAGTAGATGATACCAAATGGAAGTTCCTCGATATCGGCGCGTATGTTCATTCAACTCAACCACACATTAATTCAAGTAGAAGCATGTTGCCATATTTGTGTTAGAACAAACCCGAGTTTTTGAAAATCGTAATCATGGAATTCGTTGACAACGCACAATTACTTTTAACTGACTTCACTCTGATATGAAGAGCTGACTTGCAAAATATCAAATACCTAAATATTAATGCACAATCCGTAATGAATTCATAGAAGAGACATTAGTCAGTGCAAACTTAGTAATCGTTCTTTCCTATCTATCCACTCTGAAAAGGTTTAGTTTAAACAAACACCGTTTTCGGAAAGGTTGGCAAATTGTTTTTACTAACGGGATAGGTTTTATCATAATGTTGTGAATTGTACGCTATTCATTATTGGTTAAATAGGAATTTATTGCATGAGCCACCGTTTGTTGGGAATATATCACATGTTATGACGGTATGTCAAACTCGCACGAAATACGGCGTTGCATTACGGGTGGTTTATATATAGAGTGCCGCCTAGCAGCATTACGTTCATTCCTGAACATATACTAAAATTGGAACAATACAGAGAAGATTAGCATGGCCCCTGCGCAAGGATGACACGCAAATTCGTGAAGCGTTCCACAATTTTTTCCGGTTCTTAGTCTCATCGAGTAGAAGTTGCAATGCACTTAGAGATCATTATAGCAGTGATTTAGTGAGGAAAGTCGAACTATATGCTGTATTCATTAAGTCTCTCGATATGCTCTCTACACGACGTTTATAATTCCTAAACAAAACATGACAAATTTTGAATGAAAGTCTTGACGAAACTAAGTTGATCTGTCAGAATTCATTTTATTTTATTGCCACTTGCAGTGGTATGATGTTATGGCATCCCCAATAGTGTGGAGTACTGTGAAAAAACATTTAAGTTGATCTCATTATGCAAAATGCTCTCTTCTTCTCCGTAAGTGCGTTACCTTTTGACTTCAATTCAATTTTGTTTTTAGATAATCTTCGTCTCCATTACGGAAGTCACTTTCAAATGCCTTTTTTGCACTGCAAATGAGAAACAGACTTTTCAGATAAGGATAATGGAATATTTACTCAGACTGATGCGAAAAAATATCAGACAAGTCATTTCCCAAGGAAGTTTTCGATGGTGAACACAACTAGACCAATAAGAACTCTAAAATTTGTTATACCACAATGTCGATTTAAGTCACAAATAGCTTTTTATCTGGTTCATTAGTACTCTTAGAGATGGAAAGGCTGGACGCCGAGCGACCGAGCGATTGTGATCCATGGCCTCTACGCAGGGATGGCATGCAAATTCGTGAAGCTTTCCGAAATCTTTTTGCATTTGCTTGTCTTAACGGCTAGTAATTGCTCTCCCTTTAGCGATCTTTGAAGTCATGATTATGTTTTCTAACTGATTCACTAACGCAGGTCGAGGTCCACGCTGTGTTCATTACGTATTTTGACGTGCTCTCTATACGGCATTCCTTGATTGCAGATTTTATGATTCTTAAATAAAACACGATGATATCTGGATAGAAATTTTGACGACTGTACGTTGACCCAATTATGCGCAGTGTCTTTTCTTATAATTAAGTGAATTACTTTCTCCAGTCAGCTGTTCTTTTGATTTCAGATAGTTTTCAGCTCCACTACGGACGACATTTCAGAAGTACTTTTTTCTGTGTTTTCCGGCCAAGAAATAGACTTTTCAGATAAAGAGACTGGAATATTTACTCAGACTAATGTGAAAGAATACCAGATAAGCCATTACACAATAGGAAGTATTCCATGGTGAACATAACTCGACTACCATATGAGGCCTTTGGAAATTTTACACCCAGTACTGATTTTATTTACAAACAAATCTTTACCTAATCCTTTGATAACCGTGGGGGAAGGGGGGCGCTGTGGCCGAGTGGTTGTGTTCACACGTTCTAAAAGCTACCATCGAACGCCTGACGGAAATCCACAGCCAAGTTATATTCACAATCAGAAGGTAGCACGTTCAACAAGTATTCGACGACGTTAAAGAAGACAAAAAAGAATCGAAAATGCTAGAAGTATTGGGATCCGTACAGTGAAAGACACTGTGAAAATGGATCAAATAATAGTAATTAGCTTCTCTAGCTAAACTCGGATGCGTTTTTAGTAGACGCAGTAGTTAACGACGAATTTGCTTTGTTACCATCATGATTATATCATGAAGCAGCATTTCCCGTTTTTCACTTTGTACTATATCGAGCAATTGTGGACATAATGCACAGTAATATGGTTATAAGAACACTGGAAATGCAATGAGTGATAGTGGCATATACTGGTCCTAATTTGATCTCGCCCATGTTGAATAATTTCTCATTCTTTCGACTTCGTCTGAATAATAGCGCATGAATTTTATTGAAATCTAAAACCTCACTCTAATACCGTAGAGCAGTCATAGAATTCCAGAAAATATTAACACCAACACACAACGACATTCGTCAAAGGAAAAAGTCATTACGTTGCATCCGAACTCACACAGCTTGAGCGACGCATGGAGGATGGCCAACCAAAACAAGGCGCTCGAATCCCCAAAATATGTGATGATAATTAGAGGATAAAGGGTAAAGCTCTCGATGTTGATCAATCCCTAAGCGATACGCCACGCATTCCTTAATTTTTAGCTTAGTTTAAGTTGGAATATCTTACCTTTCCAATCGCTCAAAGTGGTTTGCTCATGTCTCAGGGAAATGCTGCTATCCTCCCAAATAACTCTGCTACGAGTTCACCGACGTCAGAGACATGGAAGGCTTGGTGAGTCTTGAGTGAGGATCAAAGCATCTACCATGTGTGCAATGCAGGGCAGCTCTATTCACTGCGTCATACGCGTTTCTGTGATGTTGAATAACATAAGTACAGGGAACAAGCAATAAGTTTGGAAAAATGACAGGAAAAAAACGGATTCAACTGCATTGGAAACGAAATGATGTTGAAAAATGTAAGATTTTGAGGTCTATTTGGCAAAAACAATAGCATACCTCATTTGCAAGCGATGACTCAAAATCGTGAATTCTGTTGCTGATCATGCTGAAAACGACAGTTTTACTGTAAAGTGAAATGATCTGATCCGTAATTGAGTTCAATTCGTAACAACATCACGACTCAAGTTGTTAAAAAAAAAACCATCAACAGAAAGAAACTAACCAACAGTAACTGAATGCCTCACTCCTTTTGTTTTAACTGCTTGTGATTTGAGAACATAGAAATGCGTCGCAATGACCTGAACAATAAACAGCAGATCGTGAAAATCTGGTCAGATAGGAGGCACTATTATGAGCGAGGCTTAAACAACTGTAGTAACCGCAAGGCGGTTTACTGTCATCAATCTCTGATACTCGTATTCACATTCCACTAACAAATCAATAGCGGAAGACAGAAATCATGAGTAGGATTATTTTTGCAGAACTCCTAGAAAGGTGGACCCTTGTGATTCATATAAGATCGATATAGATGTAACTGATAAATGAGACTTTATAAGAGACCTTATTTTCACTATTGTGATAATGTAAATATCGCAAAATGCATGCAGTTTTATTATGCTGCCGAAGCGAAATACGTAAATATTTCAAATTGGTTTCAAACCTTGTAGCTCACAAAGAGTGAAACCAGAACAGAAACCGGTAGTGCAGTGGTTAGCACGTGCCCCGGGGTGTGACGCAAGTTGAGCTCTCACTCAAGTGTCAAAGATTTGTTTATTATTCAACATTATTGGATGTACAGTTATGACATCACGCCACCGTTAAAACGAGTTCAAATAGAGGCTTTTCAAGTAGAGATAACTTGAACAGTTTCAGAATTTATGTGTCGATTAACAGTAACATAATATAGGTTCTCATGTGGTTGTGTACTGAGGTACATCAAGACAACAACTATATCCCATGAAGACTATTAAAACTTATCACGAGCAGCGAAATTCAGTCCCACTCGAGACCATGAAAAAGATTCTTTATATGCTGACTTAATTTGGAGCTCACTCTACTGCTTCTGCACATTGGCTCCCTTTCATTCATGCATCTGTTGCGGTTCGGAAATCTGATTGAAATCAAGGCGGAATTATCACTCATACAACTTCAGGACGTGGGAAATGCTTAAAGCAGAACAAAAAAAACGAGGAAATTCTTGAACGCCTTGAACCACTAAATGTATCATACGAAATTGTTCGTATGTGACGAAACTACGAACGATGTGATGAAATTTCACGAGGAAAGCAAAAAAGCGAGGATATTACGAAGTTCCGCGGTGTACGGATGAATTGCTTAACGATATCTGAGATCGTTACTGTATAGTTGATATTTCGAATCCATTCAATAGTGATGAAGACGATGAAATCATCTATAGCACAACATTTGTACAGTGTCCAACAGAGGCTAATCCATTTTAAAGACTGGTTACTCTGTTAATTGCTGAGCCGCAAAGCTTTGATACTTATCTTGATACTTGGAAGACCCGCCTTCACTGGTAGTGCGGGCCACAGCATAATTCCCATTCGTTTCTCTCTCACACAAACGTCGTCCATTGTGGTGGTCTGCTCCAAACATGGTGATGTACGCGAGGCCCGTTTCGTGAACCCAAACTCGTTACCATCTGCGCATGCAAATGGTTGACGTTAGCCACAAACACGTCCGCCCATCGTTTGGGTGGTCTTCCAAAAGGACTTTTTCGTTCTCTCGTAGTCCATTCCACTGTTCTTTTCGTATATCTGTCATCTGTTTTTATTATCAGATGACCGGCCCATCAGTGCTACGCTGTCGATGTTCTCATTTCTGGTTCATGAGAATGAGATAGTTTTGGGAGATCGGAGCTGCGTAAAACGCCTAAACGTTGTGAGTGCCGGCTGACTTTCAGAAGACTTCGCTCAAGCTCCCTATGAGCGTTATGCAGACTTCCTGATGTCGTTTAGTATCAGCCCACCTCTTCACTGTGCAAGGAAGCTCCATGAGGAGTGTTGAATCAAAAGGTGAGCACAGAGTCTGGGGTTCGCTATGTGGTCGATGGCTTCTTCAAAAGGCTGCAGTGGGACCCATGCTTTTCTCCTTCTTCTATCTAGTTCCGTTGTTATCCATGTTCATTGAACGTCCAAGCTAAGCTTCAATATCACCCCAAAATCAGCACAAAAATAGTTGTCAATGATTTTCTTGTTTTATCGTAAACTCCATCATCGTATAACTATAGGAGACAGGCGGTGAACTGATGATTGCATAGAAATACTGCGCACGGATCTCAAAAGTCAGCAGCAGATGGTGAGGATGTGGTCAGATAACGATCTGCCGTAAATCCCTTCTTGAATATTCGGTCATATTTCAGCAACCCAACGGACGTAACAATCAAGAATGGTTTTGCGAAATTTCTGGAGTTTTGAACTCTTCTTATTCAAATAAAATTTCACATGAATCTAACTAACAAAAAAGACTTCCTAAGAGACTTAATTTTCACTGTGGTGATAACGCAAACTCCGCCAACTTCAAACGTTTCGTATCATGCGGCTGGAGCAAAATGTATAGACATAATCACTTAGGTTTTGACATCTAGTATCGCAGAAAGGATTAAAGGAGGACAGGGGTCCAGATACCAGAGTAATTAGCACATGATTCCAGAAATGGTTAGATGTTGGCTCATCACTCACACGAGGTTCAAAACTTTGCATCTCACTTATAACATCATGTCACTGCCAAAAAAGCGATCAAATAAAGAATTTCTTTACAGGGATAACTTCAGCAGCTATGAAAAAATCAACTGGCGATGATCAATATAGGCTGTACGTTATTGTATAGTGAGGTGGCTTCAATAGAACATGACAAAGCTAATTAAACCTATAAGAAACACCCAGGTCCAGTTACCTCAAGATCATGAAGAAGATTCTTCATACACCGACAATCATCCAGACCTCTCTCAACTTCTTTAGACACTGGCAGTAGACAGTGAATTCACTGCATCCGATGTGATTAAGAAACTAAATGATATCAAAATGGAAATGCTACATGTACTAGGCTCATAATATGGGAAACTTTGAAAGTATGACAAAAATTCCATGAAGGCGAAAGGACATTAAAAAAATGAGGGAATTTCTTGAACTGTCTGAAATATCAGGAAAATAAATGGAGAGACCGTTCACGCGTGTCGATGGTGTGATGAAATATCACGAGAAATGCAAGAAAGCAAGAATGTTACGAAATCCCTCGGTGGAGGAGGGAAATTCAACGATAATCGTGATCGTAATTGTATAATTGGTACTTTGTGTCAATCCGATCGTGATGTAAAGGGAAAAGTCAGTCATGGTTTGGCTTTAGTGAAGCGCCTAACATTTGCTAGGCCATTTATGAGGGTAATCGTTGCGTGAACATCAGAATGTCTGAAACGTAAAGTCTAATTATCACGCCCAAAAACAGCATGAGTATAGCTGCCTACGGTTTTCTAAAATTAGCTTTGACTTCATCTGCACGATGGCTACAGATGCCTAGCGGCGGAAAGATAATTGTTAATCGTTTTGCAGTTCAAAGATATGTTACCAACTAACCACCATTTAAGGAAGCAGGTCTCGTTGAAGATCGACCCAGTGACTGTGTACAGCGTGATAGGATATTCTATGTTACATCATATCATTCGTTTCATTGGCTCAAATGCAAATTGACCTATTTTTGTGTATCAGTACGTAAATTAACGTTGCTTTCAGTCAGCCAATGTGGAATTTTATTTTCAGTATTTCTACACTTCAAAGGTATGGAATTATAATGCTCACCGATTGACCGTGGGCTGTGCTTCACTTAGTGCCAATCGTCACCTAGCTGCAATGTAACATAATGCTGAACATCTGCTCATGAATTCGAATCGAAAGACTCGTCTTATAGGAACCTTGATATTATGCGTGGGTTCAACTCCCGTCTGGGGCAGCATTTCTCCTCATAACTCAATTCTCTTAGGTATATATGTAAACTATAATGATTTTGACCCATTTGTTAATTCACTTGCTATGTATATGAAAAAGTTGACTAATCAGCATTGTGCTCACCATAACGATTGATGATATGCAATTAATCCGGGGCATCGACTGCTTCTAAAACCTCGCAATAAACATTCAAAACAATTTCAAAAAGAATGTTCAAAATCTCAGCGAGGTTGGTACACCAGGGTCATACACGCGTGTTTCGGAGGTCTTGCCCTCCTCGTCAATGACCCACGCCCCCACACTAAGCCCTGCATTGTTGCAAGGAGAGAGGCGTATTTGGTGACGGCACAGTGTACAATGACGCTGGTCCATCCCCACTTCTCATTCGATCGATCTCGGCTGGTAGAACAAAATTGATCCATGGCATCGACAAATTTTAAAACCTTGCAATAAACATTCAAAATTATTTCTCTCCCTCCTTGCTACAATGCAGGGCTTAATGTGGGGCGTGGGTCACTGAGGAGGAGCGCGAGACCTGCGAAACATCAGTGTATGGCCCTGTCGTACATACCTCGCTTAGGCTTTGAACATTCCTTTTTGAAAGATATACAATCATTTGTTGAGCAAAAATTGGATAGCTTCCTCTCACAAAGAGTGAGACTTGCGATAAATGGAGTTGGTGAAGTCATCTTCGAGATTCGTGTAGTTTTTGAATTTTTTTCATCCGCACATACTATTTGAGAGCACTAAAGAGATATCAGCTCGATGGAGCATGTTAGGGCTAGACGATGAATGTAGTATCATAGTCTAGCTTCTTCACAAAACAGGACAGGTCGACTTTACAATGTGAGGAGTCGGCCAAACCATGAGGTGCCCATCGAGAGATTACTGTGCGTTAAACCATTTCATTTAGATGGCAAGCGATGATGCTGTGGTCGTACTTAGGCGTGTCTGCTCAAGCTACTAGAACACTCTTCTACATACTACAACCTCTTGGTGGTGAGTCGATATGAGATAAAATAAAAGACTGAATAAAACATCTGTGCGAAAGAAATAATGATACAACCTAATACATAGCATTCAACCCTAGGTGAGTGTTGAGCGTGCATTTCACTCATACCTGTTAGATATGCACCGTAATATGTGCATAGTTGTCAATATAGTACGGTGTGGGAAATTTGGCAGAATGGAGTACTATTGTATAATCAAAGCAAATACAAAATATGTTGAGAGTAAATCATTACTTTTGCTCAAAGTGTATCTACGAGTTTTGCAAAAATACTAAAGAACCAGTTTAAGAGTTGCTTGAAACTAGAACTACATTTGGGACGTAGCAACTTCCGAAGGTCTTATGTGGTAGTGCAGTCATGTTCAGCACTAGAGTCTTCCTTCAAGAAAATGGCATATTAGATGATTCTGCGCATCAGTTTCAAAGAATATTCCACTATTATTATTATCTAAAACGCTCAATTATCACCCAGCAAACACTTTCGAAATGACGTCTGTAATGGACATGAGAGTGACTTATGAATAATAGAACTGATTTATCATAAGAAGAAACGACGCCTACACTTAAGGAGCAAACACTGTGTGTGATTAGGCCGATCCAACTTACACTCGTCAAACTCTTGTTGGAAATGTCTCTTTTGTTCCAGAATTATGAAGCATGCGAACTGAGTGTGATGTCTAGAGAGCATATCAAAAATTACGTACATGAATACAGCGTGGACTTGGACTTGCCTGAGTGAATCGATTACAAACCATAATCAATCTACAGATTGCCAAGTGGAAAATAATTTCTACACGATGAGACCAAGAAAACGCCAAAAATTTTGGAAACGCTTCACGAATTTGCGTGTCATCCTTGCGCAGGGACCATGCTAATCTTCTCTGTATTGTTCCAATTTTAGTATATGTTCAAAAATAGCAAAGATTATGTCATCTCTATATATATGCGCCCGCAATGCTGCACCGTATTCTGTGCACGTTTGAATTACTATAACAACACGTGCTATAAACGCATAACACGATCGCTCATAAATTCACACCTTTCTAATCTAGAATGAATGGCGTACAAATCACATTATTACATTAAAACATGTCTTGTCACTATCAATAATCTAATAATTTGTCAGATTTGCTCAGAAGTAAACTTTTTAATAAAATTAATGAGGTGCGTAGATAGAAAACGACTACTAATTTTGTACTAACCAATTTCTCTTCCATAGTTCGCGTCAGAAACAACATTAATATTGAGGTGTTTGACGTTTTTACAAGTATATCTCTCACATCAATGTGCAGTGAAATCTTGTAGCTGTCAATTATTTCCGCATTTGCGATTTCCAAAATTATTAGGTTTAATCTTAAAACAAGTGTGTGCATGTGTGTTGGCGTGAATGTGTGAATCAGTGAAGTGAATTGGTCGAGTCTATTTGATGTGTTATCAATTCGACCTGTCCTTTTCGTCACAATGAGTTTGTTTTAGTATTCAATGCACAGCTAATCGAGCACATATGTTGTTCTTAGCGGAGTCAATGTAAATCTGTACTCTGTGTTTGATAAATTAAAAACAACTTTCATAGCACAAAATTCGAAACTCGCACCGCATGCGACGAAAAATATTCGTTCAGTGCAAGTAAGTTGGAAACAATTATGAACGGGTGGTTACTGACGAATGTACTGAACAATGTTGCGGTATTCTCTACATTCTTTAATAAAAAGCGATTATGTGAAAATCGCGAAATATACGGCGCGATCGATACATTAGTGCGCCGACCAAGTTGGACTTCCATCGCTTCTCGGTTTTTTGGCTAAGATCAAAGTTTAGTTTCTGTTCTTATCGAATTAACCTTCGATAGAGATTTGAATGAGTCCCGTTAAGGTTACTTGGTTTTTGAAACCGAATGGGTGTGCAGGCTTGCCCGCAGCCCTCCACGGGTCGGCGCAGCGTTTCACTGCTGCTGGGATTGGCCCACCCCCACGGGGAAACAAGCCAGTTGAAGAATGAAGTGTACGAGACGTTCACCCACGCCAGTATATGCAGGTGGTTTGGGTGCGACTAGTTCATGATCTATATAAAATGGAGTACGTCTCCAAAATTGCTTTGCATGTATGGTTGACACTAGTCTTGATAAACTGGGCAGAAGTATAGCGGCTGAAATTTCATAATAATGGAGAGTTCTCAATGAAATTTTCATAGTAGTTTGATCTACTAGTATTTTTCATATGAACTAGTGGTAGTTTGCCTTTATTTCTACAATGGCCTCCGACGATATACGATGTAACGTTAAGCTAATAAGTCGTGTAACTTGTCGTTGTCAGAAACCTATCAATTACTATCGCTTCGAATGACTATCAAAGATTGCTTCGGCACGAAGCAGAGAGTAGAAAGCTAGTCCGTGACGAGGAAGTAGTGAGATAATCACGTAATCAGCAGTGACTGCTGCCATAGATTGGAAACATCGGTATTAACTGCAGAACGTCTACTCACCTTTTTGTTACCCAAACATCTAAGACGATTCTTCGTGAAATCGCACTCACATTTGAATGTTTAAGAGATCGAAAAACATAATCGTACTTATCGAGAATTCGAAGTATCAATTCTTAGTAGAGTAACTCCTATTGCACTTGAGATTCGTTGCCCATTTATTTACAGATTCCATTATCGCACTCCGAGTACATAAATGATTTTTGACTTTCTCTCCTTTCTTCGTGCTAGCGTCAACATCATTTCTCTTGCTTCAACAAAAAGAAACGAAGACTGCCTGAGTTTTAATCTTATTTGTCTTCTTTATTACTTAGAATGTGGCAAAGAATATATTTGAAAATTGTGAAGTGTACTCTCGAGAATATGGTGAAGGATATTTCGTGGAGTTGACAAATCCGGTAAGAAGTTTGAATAAAACCTTCAGAACGGGTACGAATAGCATATATAACTTTTTCCAGTGTTCTGTCAATCCTGTTTAGAACGACTCGAGTAAAAAGTTTGTAAACAACGGACAGCTAGCAGATTGGGCGATAATTGCCCATGTCGTGAAGGTCTCCCTTTTTGAACAACAACACGGTCTTCCTTGTTTTCCATTGAATGGGGACCTTGCATTGTGACAGGTAACGAGTGAAGAGTTGAGCCAGGGTGTTGATGAGAACTGGCGACAGGCTCTCCAGGTGTTCTGGTCTAATCCTCTCTGGACCGGGTGGTGTTCTGTTCTTCATCGACGGATAGCATGTTGGATTTTAGAAGGGAGGACCGGTGGAACGACATACTCGTCCTCTTTCAATTTATATGACGATAAGAGGACATGGCTAGCGAAGAGATCCGAGTAGTAGTGGTGGATGATTTTCTCCATTGCCCTTCTAGAAGCTGTAAGTGTCCCGTCAGGACGTCAAAGTGCAATGATCTTGGTCTTGTAGCTAGCAACATACCATGTAGTGTATCATAAGTTTCTCTTTTTCTGTTCTCTTTTGTGAGACTCTTTATTCATTCTCTGTTGTTCGCCTTTTTCCCCCAAAAAAGTTTCCTCCCCCTCCGTTCCCCTCCGTTCTCTTCTTTTTTTTTCTCTCTCTCGTCTACTTCCTCCTCCCTCCTTCTTCCTCTTTTTCCCTCCTTCTCTACGCGCTACCTCCCCTGTCTCCTTCTTCCATCCTTCCCCCCCTTTTTCCCTCTCCCCTCTCCTCCTCTTCTTCCTACCTTTTATTTTTTTCCACCCATGAATTCTCTGTGCGCTTTTACACGTTTTCAGCCAAGATGCGATTATTTTTTAGATAGATCTCGATGCCAGCAATCAGATGGTACTATTGGATTCCGGATCCAAATAGAACAGACTGAGTAATGACGTAAAAAGTGGTTCTATACTATGATAAAGCGTACCA
>JAHQIW010007453.1:381831-412718 GCA_019055375.1 Parelaphostrongylus tenuis | reverse complement strand
AGACTTCTAGTAATCATTCGATATCCTAAATCTTGGAAATGATATTGTTTTCTTGTTTTCTTTAGAAAGAACTTCTGGTGCGCTGCAGCAGCCAGAAAAGAAAAAAGTGGGTTTCATATTTGATGCGCATTTGATACCCCAATCTGTGGATGGGATATCGCAGCATTGGCTCTGAGTAAAGCGCTTTCTCGGTTAGATTTGTGGATCGTCTTTTGAAAAACTTGTGGATATAAATGATTCCAAAGCTAAGCGTGTAGGAACATTGTTCTAAGTAAAGCGGTTTATTATGAATTGTGAAACTTTATTTATTGTTAAGATTTTATTGGACATAACAGCAGTTGAGAAGCTTAGTTTGCATTACTTTTGACTTAAATTTCAGTAGTAAGTGGAAAGGATGAGCGATTCCAGACTATGCATTTTTATGACGTGACGTCACTTTCGTCGCGGATATTTCAATAAAGAAGCATGTCATTCTCTCTATCTTGTGACATAACGGTGTACAATATAACTTAACAGCTGACTGTTTCAACTGAGCTCGTAGTCGTAAAAGACGCCTAAAAATCCCAACTTCTAAATAATCACTGAGACAGTTTCCAATGATTGACATATTTAGACCATATCTGATCATACCAAAATTGCAAGGATACTCTGATACCCTTTCGAGACCACGTGCTACGAAATGTAGCACGTCGCGCAACGTCACATCTCATTCAACTGCAGTAATATCGGCGTTTTGTCTTGAGGTGAAGCATCCGCAGACGCTGCCTGCGACTGCCAAGCAAGCGAAATGCGCGACGCCGCCTGCTATCAACGGCGGTCCTCAACGGGTTAAAATTTTCCTAGCGAAAACTAAAAACACCCATTGCAAACTCTGATAAGAGATACCTTTCAGGCAAAACTGCATTGAAAAAATCAGTCGAGCCTATGACTGAGCATGGAAGTGTGTGCACTAGATTTATGAGAAGACTGTGTATAGAATCTTACTTCAGAGGATAACGTGACAGTGCTGAGGCTACGTCGATAATCACTTTTGTAGGAAACAAGCGTGCAACACATTCCACCAACGCTAGAATTCTAAAGTTCGGATTTTATAAGAACGATTGGTACAAAACTATAGCCAAAATTCATCGTGTAAAACTTACTTAACGACGCATTCACGAGGATCGTTTAATAAGTCAGCTTGTGGGAGTATATCAGCAACTGTATCTCCTTCATTACACAACGATAAGGCATCGCATAACCAACTGTCGATTTGCTTTGCAGTTCGCCATTTGTTAACACTTTGATGACCGTAGAAGTCCTCCAACAGCTTATCGATCGTCGATATAAGAAGTGATTTGCACTAGAATATGACCAGTGATTCCTGTCTCCAAAAATTAATACGTAATTCAGATACTATTATTGAAACTTCAGATATACCTGATCGAAGTTGACGCAGATCCGGTTGATGTGGTCGCGAAAACGATTATCAAGGCAGGATTGCGTCCGAGCCACCTAGAAAACATGGGTAAGTATAGATAAAGGAGAAAGGATAACGACATTAGACGGGAATCGAACCCGCATTTCACCCTTTCGAAGAACTCGTGCTAACCAATTTCACTAACGACACCTGTTTCGCTACTACTTTTTCTATGCTAAAACGCATTGATTTGTAGGCAACCAACTGGAATCTTCTTGGCCAGGCAAACCATATCGGCTATAAAAAGGATAAAGTTTTTGGCAATGATCAGTACCTGGAGGGTATTTTGCGTTTGGCTGCAACAACTCGCGGCAGTCCACCGATTTATCAAGTCAGTGCTGCTATCCTCCCAAGCAAGACTAATGTAATTTGCCGACCTCGGAAGAATTTAAGATTTGATGAGCCTTGATGTGCGCGAGATCGAACCATCGACTAAGCACCGCACCGCACCTCTAGCCACTGCGCCACATACTGACCAGTTTATCACACAATGTACAACGTTTAGAGCAAATTAAGTTGTCGACTATCATCACATTGGGCCAACTCAAAGCCCGCATTCAACATTGAGCTTCTATATATTGCTCATTGATCCCTCAAAACATCCGAAGTGGACAGGATATTCTCCAGTCTAATGCTAGGATTCGCTCAATTTAGCCACTACAAACTGGTGCATTGGCCTTGCGTATCAATTTCCGGAGATGACTTTCATTAGCCTAGTGCTGTAACTGCCAACTCAGCCACTTCATCTGCTGAATTCACCGATCGAATCGTATTCCTGAGACCATATTCTCCATTTTATCTGCTGTTTTTGGGAAGTATTAAACCACTACAGTTGATGTGGTTCGTCCTAGCAAAAGGTTTTAGGTTAGAAAACTCTACTTCAACTCTAATTAAATCTCAATTTTGGATAAGAACGCAACCGTGGAAGGAAAAAGGCTTGTCGGGCACCCCGCCGCATGCTTTTAGAGATACCAGGAATATGATGAATCTGCAAAGTTTATTTGCTCTTTTCTGCTAGATATATTGAAAATCTCACTAACTACTTGACAGCTAAGGTAAGGCCAAGCAAAAGATCTTTTCAAGGAACGGCCGCTGTCCAGAAATCAGCATTCCAGCATCTAATTCATAGACTTCCAAATAGCAGGAAATCAGAAGTCCCATCCCAGCTCTTCAATGTATTTGCATATTTATCTCTTCTTGGTTCACAGCTAATGGACACCACATCTGCGTGATAATCATCGAAACGACATCAGGCAATTATTTATTGCCTATTTATTTGCGTTACTTACAATAAACACACAATGATTTTCATCACTGCGAAGCAAAACAGATCTGAAACATCACACCAATCGTTTCGAGTGTTTTCAATATTTCAATCTCAATATGCCTAACAATTATTTTTGAGCCATGTGTGTGTGATCTGTATGCAGTGCAATAATGCATGTCTTTCGCCCTTGCAGGCCTCGTCAGTTGCACAGTGTCTTTCGCCTTAGCCAATCCATCTTAGGAGAACCAAACATCTTACATAGAGCAGGCGCAGGCCTACTACTTACATCGGCCATCAAAAGAAAGAAATCCCTAGATAGGCAGTGTTGCACACTGGATTGCTCTTGATTAACATAATAGACCACATGCTTGGCTCAAAAATAATTTTGGTGCATGCTGGATTTTGAGCGTGGTTTTAATAAAGCACTCGAAACGAATGGTATGATATTTTATGAATACGAGCCAATAGCAATCGAGTGTACAACATTGCCCATTAACTCATTTCTTCACCTGAAGGCACGTGTGAATACTACGCCTGCGTCTCATCTATGTAGGCAGTTGAGCCCCCTCCAAGAGGAATTGGCTAAGATGGAAGGCGCTGTGCAACTGAAGGCCGAAACACATGTATTGCATTGTATAAGCATCCATAACTGCCACATGCATGGCTCAAAATAATTTTCAGGTATACTGAAATTTGGAACACCTCTGCGCTTTTTTATAAGATTTTGTTATTAGAAAATATCATCATCAATGTCCAACATCTACACTGAGTTCCCAATCATGTACGTGATTCCTGTGGGTGTCTGACCTCCCACATCACAAAAAATCAGGAGTACACCTAAATATGCTCAGAAAAAAGACCTCGTCATGGCAAATGGATCAGGTCTCACTAATCAAGATGGGTGGCCGCTGACAATGAAAACCGACGCCTTGAGAAAGTCCTAGCACAATCCAAGGAAGAGCTCAGCGCCACAACGTTGGAAGGGAGCCGACTTGAAGGTTTTGAACTTAACCATTTATGAAAAAGTGATATCCACGATTGAGAAGTACACTACTATTGGAAAAAGAGTTACGAGTTCTTGCCGAAAAGTCGGATAATTTACATTCAGACTCGTCGACAAGAATTTAAGGATTCAATGATCCACTCTTCAATCGAAGACATTTCTGAATATTTCACCATCCTCCATTTGCGAATGAACAGTATTAAGGAAGAGCTGAACAGGGCGTTTCCGGATCAAACAGGGTGTGTCTGCCACATCGGTTGGACACCTCCGGCTCGGCTACTGTAGAGCACAAAGATGTATCGAATCAGATTTGATTCGGAATGTTCTCGACTTTATGCCACTGAACTAGTCGACGTCACGACTAGCTATACAAATATACCTGAGTCATCTTTACCAAACATAGATGACGTCTCAGTTTTTGAGGAAACTGGCACATATGAAATTCATCTCCCAGAATCTCATCGCTTCGTCTATATCTAAAGTCTTAGTCGAAGATTCATCTTAGGCTGAAGACCTCTTTGAAGTATATTTCGAAAATATTTGCGTGATATCACACGTCTTCCATTCTAATGCGAAAAGCCATTCCGAAACCAATCCCAACAACAGACGCGTTTGGCGCATCAAGGTGCGCAATCAGGGCTAAAGCCACTATACCACAAGCACAAGAAACAAGGCTATTTCGTGTTTGGGATGCGCATCTTCTTTACAAATTCTAGCAACGAGTTTAAAGTCACGATATAGGCCTCACGCAGGTCACAATGCTCGAAGTAGACCATTACCATGAATAAAAACTGGATAAAAGTAAGTAAGAAATGTGCATACCTCACTCATAAGCTGTTTATGGTTCATAAAAAACGAAAATGCAAAAATTAGTCGTTTTGCTGGCAACGCTTGACGACCTCGAATCAATTCCAAAAACTCTCTCTGTGAAAGAGTATTATCCTAAACGAAAAAAAGCTGCAAGCTCTATATACTTCACGATCTCCTCTTGAATTTTATTGTAACATTGAAATAAAGATAAAGTGGCTAAACTAACTATTTCCTTAATGAAAACCGGCAGACGATGAAATAACGCGAGAGCAGAGTAGTAGAGACAACTAGCTGCTTTCGACACTAAAGATTCCCAGCCGTATGTCAAAAGATACTCGTCTAACTCAAAACTCCTATGTGATCACGCATCAAAAAATTTGCTTCGGAAACAGATGAAGGTTCATTGTGGTTTTGAGGAGACAAATGAAAAACCATTTTCATTCGCTGAAGAGGAACTTTTCATGAGCGTGTTAGTAAGCATTCAAAATCGGAGGCTTCTGGTTACAGCCCCACACCGACGATATTCACAAAAGCCGTCTTTTACGCTGCTACAGAAGATTTCTTGCGTTGCAGACGTGCGTATTTCTCGCAGGACAAAGCTCTTTTCTTAGGCAAAGACCTCTTTAATCGCAGATGGAAATTCAAATTATTTTACCTGCTCCGTTTCAGAGAAACGGTTTTCTCGAGATATATAGCACAGCGTTGGAATCAGAAACGATTATGCTACAAGATGATTAATAATAGTTCAAAGAAAGAGCTCTGTCTGGCGAGAAATATGCGCGCCCGAGAGATACTTCTGTGCGGAATTTATAGCGTTATAAAAAGGTGTTTGGAAAAACGGCTGAATGGGGCTGTGGCCGAAAGTCTTAGCTTTCGAGTGGTTACTAACACTCCCATGAAAAAATCCTCTCCTGCAAATGAGATCGGTTTTTCACTTGTCCCCAAACTTTGGCCTCTAAATTGGTCATGAAAGAACAACCCGTACCTCGGTAACGCTTCAAGCGCAGAGTCAAATGACTCCATGATATTCGAGTTATAGATGATAGTGCTCCAGAATAAAGCAGATCGATACTGAATAATCCACTCGAATGTGGATGCCAAAGTATTCGCCTTACTCTGCCAAGTTTCGACATATGCCACCAATGAGTTGTAGGCTAATTGGTTAAGAATCAAGCAATTTTCCATATCGGCCAAGGATTCCTTCTAAATCTTGCACTTATTTGTCATTTATGGACAAATTGCTCATTACGGAACAATCTTTAAACATCTTTTTTGTACCTTTATTTTGAGTGCTTTCTTAAGACCACGATCAAATTTCAATATATCCTTTCATTATTATTTGAGCCAACTTGTCATGTGAACATGAACACATCTTTTTTGCCTCAATTTTTTTCAGCGTTCACTATCATCGCAAGCCCACTTGAGCACAGATTGATGGCATATGTTCTACCTGTTCTCTCTATTCAGCTAGAGTTCTAAAACATCTCGTCCTGATATCTGAATGCGCTCTCTTATCTATTTTTACAATTTCAACAGTCGGCTGCTTAAACTGCTTAACAGATATACGTAACTTCCCCATATGGGCAGAGCGCTACCCAAGCTTGTGACATTACGTTCCACATCTATATTTACCAAAGAACGAAGCTCTCAGTGTCGTTCAATCCCTGACCGAAGCGCCATGCATTCGTATCCATTCGTATATCACACCGGTGATGGAGTGCCACGCAATGGCGTACCGATCTATCAACTCAGTGCTGTTGTCCCCTCAAACAAGTCTGGATTCGCTGGCCATGGAGGGGAAATGGCATGAAGAAGGTATGACAAGTCTTAGGCATGAGATCACCCTCGACCATGTATGCCTCGTGGAACACCTCTAACCACTGTACCACACCTAAGATTTACCAAAGAGAAGCAAAAACCATACTGATAGTGAGAATGCCAAATTTCAAACTTACCGATTCCATCGTTGATCACCAAGTAGTTCCGTACGAAAATTAATATAAAATCTGCAAATAGTGGATTTTAAAGAGAGAAAATAAATGTCTACTTCTTTACTCTAACAGCTGACATAATGAACAATATCTACGTGGTCATTTCTTGTCCTATATGATGCATAAATAGCGTACATAATAAATTATTCTAATTCTAAAGCGCACGGAATCGTTAGAGAAGAAAATTTGTGGTGTAACCAGCTGACCATCGCGAAACAACGATTTGAATACGTTTATAAACTCATGAGGATAATACAACATGTGCAAATCAGCAAAGATAACAGTTTGAGCAAACGGTTTGGACAAAAACAACAAAACATGTGGCAGCAAAAAATCAACGATTTTTCAAACTATCTGCCTTTACTACAAATCGGACATCATGAACACACCATTTCAACCTGTCAGTAGGCAGAATTTGCAGCTCAAAATCCAATTCTCAGAGCAAAAAACACGTCAGTGTTTTCTTCTTGAGTGGATATGAGCTTTTTAATGAAAGGTTTATTCAGTGATACTTGATCAAGTTTCAAGGTTGAACTTATCATCATTTGTGTATACGAGCCCATGGTTAGTTTAACTTATTTTATAGACGTAGAACGAAGGCAATTACTGATATGAATTCCAGCTATCTTACAAATACCCAACTTTCCTGGATATCCTGACAGCATACTCGAAGCCTTTCATGAGGTGTGTTATGAGCTATTATATCATGTAATACAAGTGTTTCGGTCTTGCAGCCTCGTCAGTTGCACAATGCCCTCATCTGTCATAGCGCCTCTCGGGGAAGAACATACTTACAGAGAGGTGGTGAAAATTCACTTCACCCACGGGAAACATAACACTGCATGCACAGTGATATGATCACCGCACACTGCAGTGATTAACAGTCAGTTTGCTCAAGGCTGGTATTATTTTATGATACTTTTATATTCCACTGTTTTTTAAGAGCTCGCTTGTTCCTGAATAGCCTACATTATGCGCGTCCCAATAACGCATAGGTGATGCAGTCTCTCGACATTTCATTTCTGGCTGCTTTTTTTGCTCTTTCTGATTCATGGACCACATTGAAACCATATCACGGGTCATCAAAGCGTGCCAATAAAACCGTACACCTCTAATAAGTCCTCGGTAAAAAGCTGTAAGGGCAGAAAGAAAATTACGTTCCACCTTAAGAGTTTTCTTCGCACATAAGAGCCAAGCTAACACGATTGCAATACACATACTTTCCGCAGGTAAATCGCAGTATTCTCTTCGGTATTACAGCGTACCAAAATTGCTCTCCCAGAAAACAAGTCTGGTATTCGAGTCGCAAACTTCTCGGCTAATGAATGATTACCAAAATCCCAATGAAAACCTGTACATGATAAGGAAACCACGAAAACTCAAGCTTTGTTTAAAAATCTACAAAATATTTAGAACTGCCGTTTTTTAAGATATCGAGTCAGTACTGAAACTTCAGCGAAAAACTTTGTCTGGCGAAAAAGCCAATCAAACATGTGTGCAAAATACAGTACACGTTCCAAAGAGAAAGCGCGATTTTCTCTTTATTGCTATAGCTCAATAAAAAGAGTTTCTGAAAGTCAGAGATATAGTCACTACCGAAATTTCCTCAGCTATCGAATAACTATAAAAATTTCTGTGAAAGCTTTGTCTGGTGGAAAGCCAATCAAACATGAGTGCAAAATACACTTTACATTCCAACGAAATAATGTAATTTTCTTTTCTATGCTATGGCTGACTAGCTAATTGCTTGCAAAAATCAAAGAAAGTTCTGAGACATATAGAGCCCGATACACGTGTTTCGATCTTGCCATCTCGTTAGTCGGGCAGTTACCCTTTCTCGTCTTTTGCTAATCTCTGTGGGTGCTTCAGTCCCCACTATCGAATTTTGAGCTGTGGTCTTAAACAAACACTCGAAACGAAAGTTATGAGCATGAGATAACTCCTCATCCATACGATGGGAATATTACAGTCTCTCATATGGAATTTTTCCACTGAAGGCTTAGATATAATTCGTCTTTCGTTTTCACTTTGTATGGCAAGCCTCCGCCATATCCAAGGGTGCAGTCGAAGTTCGTGATTTATTGCGTTATTATTGGAGAAAGAGCATAACCACAGCTAGCTGCAGTCGATGAAATTAACGAAGATGAAGGGGAGGGCACAACAAGCAAATCTGCTTGTGGACGCTGATTTCAACGCCTAACAATGCCGAAAATCTTTACCTTGGAGACAGGCCCTGTTCAAGATGTCCAACAAAGTTGAGCAGCAAAGATCACATGATTGCTGCTTTGAAAGATGAACCGTCATCAAATGCTTGCGAACTTGCTACCGAACTCGAAGTTTCTCGTGAGAAGCTGTGCTAACTTATCTCCACCAGCTTAACTTTGTCCACAAGGAGCCACGACAAGATCCTCACAAACTCAGTGAAGCACGAGCCGCGTAAAGAGTTGGGATATGTCTCCAACTGCCCAACAACATCCACTGAATGTGGCCGAATTTTGAAAGAGGCACCATGGTTTCGAACGAGAGGTGGGTGTCGTGATCAGCGAATAATCCACAATCGAGACAAACAATGGGTTCAGAAGGGTCAAGCTAAGCCGTTACTCCTGAAGCACAACGGATTCAACAATAAGTCATCATGATCTGTGTTTGGTGGAGTTTTGGAGGAATCGTGGATTTTGAGTTGACTCCGAACGGCAAGTCCATCGACGTCGAATTCTATTGTCAGCAAATACGCCTAGTCTACGACAAGCTCAAGGAGAGGTATCCGGCTTTGGTTAACCGAAAGCGCGTTTTGACGGAGCAAGACAATTCGAGACCGCACACTGCCAAAAAGACCAAAGATGAGTTTGATAAATTAGACGAAGCCGAGGTTCTGATCCCGCCTGAAGTCCACATTACGCTTCAACCGACTTGGGTCTCAGTCCTCATCAATGCTGACAAATTTTTGGAGGGGCAGCCGATTTGAATATTCCGACAAAGTTACAGAAGCATGCAAAGAGTTCTTTGAACCGAAATCTCAGGACGACTGTCAATTACAAACAGATCCGAAATGTGGCGGACAAATGGCAGAAAGTGGAAGAAAACGATGGCCTTTAATTCGAAGAAAAGATATTATTGCCTTTGCTTGGAACGTATGCATAAATTTTCAATTTTTTACAGGTCCCAGAACTTTTTTCCAGTCTGATATTTATTTTAGAGCATGGAAAAGATGTTATCTGGTGCAAAAGTTACGGCGGTTTCAGATTGTGAATTCAAAATGGATTGTTAAGCACCAGAGACAACTCGCAACATCAACAGCGCACTTGGTCCAGATCTGCTAAAGAACGCGCATTGCAGCGGTTATTAAGAAGTTTCGTTTATTAGTGTTATAAGAAAAGCAATCATTGAAGCTGATACTCTCAAAACTACGCGAGATATTATTGAAAAAAAATTCAGCGTCGATCAGTCTAGTGTTGTTCACCAATCGGAGCAGACTGCAAAGGCGAAAACGTTGGTGCAAAAGCAGTGCGGTTTAGTTACAGCCAACCGCTAGTCACAAGTGGCACCACAAACTTTCCAAAAAGTTAAGATGTAGGCTACGAAGTTTCGTCTCATTTTCCATATTCGCCGGACTTCGCGTCCACCGACTACCATTTCTTCAAGCATCTCTGTAGCTTCTTGAAGGTAAAACGTCTCCACGTTCAACAGGATGCAAAAAAAGCTTTCCAACGGCGCTCAAATCCCGAAACACCGATTTTATGTTTTAAGAATAAACAAACTCATTTTCTGTTTTACAATGTTAACCATAATAATTCTTATATTGATTAATAATGATGTTATTTAGCGTAATTATCACGATTAAAATTCAAGAAGCCAAAATCGCCAATTTTCTTGCAGCATTCTAATACATATTCATTCGATAGTTAATGAAAATACGCAGATCAACAAATGAAAAGTGAGCTCGGAAATGAAGTAGTTTGCATTTGTGGAATCCCAAAAAAATCCTATTGAGCAAGTTCAGTCACGGATAACAAAACTACCAACTAAATATAACTTCGTAGTGTCATTTCTGTCATTTCATTAATTGCTGTGATGATTCTTAGCTATTATATGGAAAGTATGGATATAAAAATATCAAAATAGACTTAATATCAGCTGCAAAACCCAATGATATATCAAAGCAGTGTACTTTCATGACAGACCATAGAGATAGACGGTAAATAGCAGCATACGTATCATTTGCACCCAAAGAACGATAAAATGGACTCTCTTCTACATTTTCGTCAAGTTCACACATTCTCGAGTACTCTGTCTAATAGAAAAACTGTTCTTTTCTTTTTGTTATCAAACTAAAAAAGCTCGCATCCGGCCAAAAATTGCCCGTATCGCAAACGAGTTAACGTACAAAATCTATTTCTTTGTCAGTTAAGCCAACGCGACGAAAAGGATGGAAGTGATACTTCGTTTCGAATGTTTTTTTTTTTGAAATCTCGCTCAGACAAAATAATCTGGTGGCATATTATAAGCCTTTCATAAGGTGTGCTATGGCACCTGCATAGTGCAATACATGTGTTTCGCCCTTCCAGACTCATCAGTTTCACGTTGCCTTTTGGCTCAGTTAGTCTCGCGCAGAGATTAAAAAATTACGTTATCAGATTATGTGGATTTGAGCGAAATCTTAGAAAAACACTCTAAACGAAAGGTATGCTATTTCAATAATACTATCCAAGAGCGATAGAGTGTACAACACTGCCCCTTCGGTGTTTTCATCACTTAATGGCAAGTAATGAACGTTCGGCGTTGGCTCCTATATATAGGGGTAGCTCCGTACGGAACGGATTGGACTGAAAGGCACTGTGCAGCTGACGAGGCTGGAAGGCTGAAAATCGTGTTTTGCATTGTAGAAGTGCCATAGAAGATCCTAATGTCAGAATTAGAAATACTTGTCTTAACTTTGACGTCCTCGTCTTCTGCGCATTACAAAAGCTATTCATTAAAAAAAAATTCACATGATATACACTACAGAGAAGTGTGAATATACACATACGTTATAATGACTAGATATGTTTCTGTGTAGCAGCTATTTGAAAGCACGTCTAATTCGTAGCCTCGCGTGGCGTACAATGAAAATTTGTACAAAATTATTTGAGAATTATCAGCTAAAATAAAGTTTTCCATGGATCACGCCTAAAACAACATCTCTGTTGAAGAGGCCCTTGAATAAATCAAAAAAAAAAATAAACAGCTGATAAGAGAAAGCACTGACCATGCGTGCGACCATTCAATATACTGAGGAATGGACAGAATGGAATTATACTGAAAGCAGTGCAGCTCTACACGCAAACGTTGCCTTTTGTCGCCCAACAATAGCGGTATCATGAAGTAATAATGCCGACTTGACCGTCATTTTGAAACGAAAATATTGGTAGAGTCGGCTGTTCAGTCAACGTCAATGTCAGATCGGCGTTTTCAACAAGACGAAGTGCAAGTGGTAACTTCTCGTTTCGTTCCACTAAAGCGTCAGTGGTTTGCGCGGCATCGTAGCCGAAATGATGCACACAAAGCTAAAAAGCAATTATCTGTTCGGTGCATTATGAAAAATCAAGTAATGATTGATAGAAATTCCCAAAACGATGTTTTTTTTTTGTTTAACTAATCAGCTCATCAAGTCATAGTTTTATCCACCACTAACTCATTTCCTTTTCTTCAGATTGTCCAAGCGGTAATATGCCAAGATGTAGTGTATCAGTGTTTTTGAAAAAACTGAAAGTCTTTTGGTGATAAATACTCATTGGGCGTTCATTGTAAAGGGTTGAATGAAATTCCTGAAAAGTCTCCATCTATACAGGAGATGAACTGAATTGGAAGGAAATTCTCTACGCCTTTATAGACAAGAAGTATCTAGGTGAATTATCGATTTTGTTGGAAAGTTCAAATCATAGGGAAATCAGGACTTCAAATTTACTTTTTATCCCGCGGTAACATACGCTTGTAACAGCGCTTTCTTTGGTTTTTTTGGAGGTTTCAAAGGTGGTATATTGTTGTGAATTCTTTCATCTCACTGCCGTGAATGAGGTATCATTTCGCCAATTTATTGATGCACAACTGGGAGCTTCCATGACGTCGTAAGCGCTCCGCAATGCGCACTGGATCTATCACTAACTCAACCTCGGCCTGCGGACTTATAAAGCCTCTCATCTCCTCAAAATTAGCATACTGAAGTACAAGTCGTAAAGTTGCAACACTAGCTTGATATGTCATTAGATGTTCACAAATGATCATACAGATCACATATGCATTCAATCACTTGCGTGATGCCTGACAAAGTCGCGTGTGTGGCCTTTCATTGAGACTGACCGACGTCAAACACTCCGAGCTTTATGAAAATTGATTGGCAGACGACTGAGGATGGATAATGAGGCGTACATTATTATTGAATCACTCAAAGATACGCCTTACAATTGACCCATTACGTAAGGCAGTCTTGAATGAATTTATACTTGTTTTACAAAGGAGACCACAATCCCCCTCCCCTGCCCCAAACATGTCCAACTGGTAACAACCTCTTAGTATACAGACTTGACTTGTCCAAGGAGCAACGTGAAGCCATAGACAAGTGTATACTGCACGGCTACAAACCTCTAGATTCTGCTCCACACATTCTCTAAGAGACAAATACACAAGCCCTTAGTTTTTTTATGGAAGAAGAGCCACTTGTGAATACTAGACAATACTCGCCTATGCAAGTCAGATCTGCGTCATCAAAATGATATGAACATCCTCCAGTGATAACACGACATCATCTTGACTATTCATTTACATCAGTTCCACTGCTAAGCATAGTCCTAATCGCCTGCTCTCCATCAGCTCTACTGAAACAAACGGACTTATTGATTCAACGGTAAGTTTGATTTACCGGAATGAAGTTTTACAAGAATTTTTACTTCTAATTTATGTTCACAATAAGGAATCAAATCTCTTGTGTTTTTGGTGGTAGGCTAATCGTTTTTAACATCTAGTGTGCTGATCCTAATGCTCGATTCGGTTCTAAGATACATCATCAACGGAGGTCTTCGGACCTTTCTAGGGCGTGCTCAACTTCCGCTTTAGGATTCGGTCCATTTTTTGAATGTCATTGAATACCTTGTCGAGAAATCAGTTCTCCTTGGTGTCCTGAGATTGATAGGCTGGAACATTCCCACCGGCTGAAGTTAGTGAGCTCCTAACAGACAAGCTAAGACCTCGACCCCATCCAATTCATCAAACTTTTTAGTTTTCCTTGCAATGTGAGGTTTAGCATTGTCTTGCTGAAACAGCGCGCACTTTCGGCAAACCAATGTCGTACTTTTCTCTCAACATATCGCTAGTTTCTCATGAAAATATGAGATGTTTCCATGAATTTACACCAACTGATGCTGTGTGGAACCAACATAAGTTTGAATTTTTCAAAGGTGTTGAAGAACTTTTTCCTCAACCAGTAATTCAATGTCGATAAAACAATTATAACAAAATTTTTGTCTTTTAATTTCAGCTTTTCCATAAATTCATGTAAGCTCGCCGTATAAGCCTGAAATATGAGCTTTAACATGATAACTTATTAGTGTAAATACAAGACTAACGTTCACAGCTTTAGGAGAAAACTGCCATGTCTCAGAACGTACGCGAACGATACTCCTTTTCTGAGACGAAGAACTGGCGAACAATAAGTCGAATCATGACGAGAACACTCTCACACCAACAGAGGTTTGCCTGGTAGTCGTTATGAGAAAATTTGAAACATAATTCTTCTACAGATAAGGCTTCTCAAAAAAGGATGTTTGATGAATTTTCCTCAATAATCTCACAAATTGTGAAATGACAAAAGTAGTGACAAGAAGTCCAAGAAGAACAGAGATTGATACCAGAACAGAATCCCCGCTACTGCAGTGGCTGGCACGAACCTCACGAAGGGTGATGAAGATTCAACTTTCGCCCAAAGTTCAAAGTTTTGCTTATAACTCAACATTTTTGTATGTATAGTTATGACCGCGTCGTGTTAGTCTATGAGAAAATTTCAACATCAAGTCTTGAGGGTCAGTGAATATACGCATTTAGGTATCAAGCGTTCCGAACAAAAAGTTTCTCCACTTTCGGAGGGAGAGAAAAATAAAGTTCAAGTTCACAGATCAGTAACATCCAACAAAAGACTAGGGCACAGGTAAGGTTCGTCTCCAGTAATTAAATCGCAAGAAGTTAACCGAAAAAGTGGAATTTACTAACAACTTGCCGGATCAGGTTAGAACAGGTAGATCGAATTGAAAATGTAGAAAATGAAGCACTCGCCGTTCTTCACTCCTTGAAGGATGCCCATCCCCTCCATAGCATCATGTAGAAGTGACTTAAGGCGCATCTAAGCTATAGAACACATGGGATGCTGCAGATGCATCAAGTCAGTGATTTTATCCTACTAGACAAGCCTGATATCACTATGCCGATTTTCGGAGTGATAGAGAGACTACGCCCTGAGAGCAAAGTCAGACCAGAGAGCAAATGTGTATCGCAAAGCACTTCTAACCACTGCTCCACATGGACCACCTAGATGATGAATGTGCTCAAGACGATTTATCATCTCATTGTTAATTTCTACACAGTCTCACAAGCATAAAGTTTATCGAACCCCTCTCTCACGTGAATTCAGCGCATTGTGTCAGATTTCAAAGTATGCTGTAAAAAGCTCAAGAGAGGAACAGAATTGAAATATGGCTTGCTGGTAATGTTTACTCAACGCATTGCGGATCGTCCTGAAGAGCGCAGCATTAGAGCGCATTATATCAATGGGCACCAAAAGCAGCCTATATTACCCTTGGAACCTGCAAAAGGTGAGACCGACTGAGTTTTCTGAGACAACCGCCTTACTAATCATTTCCCAAAGAGAGAGGCTGCACGTTGGAAAAAGAATCTTTTGATAGACAAAATTCGAAGGACTCCATCGTGCACCACCATTATGCGTCCATAGGGCCCGAAATATGTTAATACTCAAGGATAATCCTTATAGCGATATATCAAAACACATCTATAGCATACAACACCGTCTATCGATTGCTTTTTGCCTTTCTCAATAATCCCTCTAATCATATGATATTAAATGAGCTTGCATTGTAAATAATTCAAGACAGCTTATTTGCAGAAAGCAAGATCAACGAAAAGGAGATAAGAAATCTGGCGCGCAAGCGGTATCAAAGCAACAAGTTCGTGGGAAGAACTCCATGCAGTCTAGAAGAGGAAACAAAAAAGTGAAGAAAGCTAAAGGCGTACAAAATAACAAACAAACTGAAACCTTCGAGGAAGAAAAGCGAATTAACCATGCCGACGATGAGAGCGGTGAGCCTTCCGGAATTTTGAATATCATCTTACGATAAATGACTTCAGCAATAGATCCCAATGTGGTCAACATGATATTAAAGGCTGCGAAAATCACATTATACATTATATAAGAAGATATTATAGTGGATCATTTGGTCCAATTCATCATAGGGTGTGCCTGAACTCTCACCAGCTGCAACGGTCGATAAAAAGACAATGATACTGGTCTTCTTTTGACATTGGAGTTGGTCAAACAAGATGATGGGATCTTTTTTATGAAACGATGAGAATCAGTTAAGGGTGTGTTCGACAAAAGTGATGCCACCGACTTTTGTTAACGGAAGGGTTGCTACACAAGTGACAAGGCCGTGGTCATTTGAACAGCCGAGCGATAGATATGTCGTATCTTATGTTATGGAAACTTGTGATTGCGCACTGATCCGCGCAATTCGAAACTGATAACAAGCGTAAAACATGATTCAATTTTCACGTGTCAGAAAGTTTTCTTTCCATTTCGATTCTCGTCATACACAACGCATCCAGAGAATCGACTGCGTCTCTCCGACGCCATGACTGTGAATTTTCAGTGGGAAGTACTAAATCTATACACCTGTCACAGTCCTGCATCACCGACAACGCAAATTCTCACGCACGACGAAGTGGAAAAGATTCGAAAATGAAGATACCTACAGCAAATAAAATTACTATAAAAAAGATTCATTGGGGTACATTTAGACGCAGAGAGGCGAAAATTAGCAAACATGTAGATAACAAATTCGTTTCGCTGTGAATATTTCTGACATGCTTCTGTAATGCCTATAACTTCTTCAATGAAGATGGTGGGTAGCGCTAGGGTAATGATATTTTATCAAAAGCTCGTTGCAAGCTCGACCACTATCGGGACTCATTGAGTCGCCATCGCTCCAGAGTAGAGTACTTGGTACCCGATTTGTCTTAGTTCAGAGAGTGCTTCCTCATTTCAAGAAGAAACGACTTAATCAGCGTACAATGACATTCGTAATGAAGGATTTGAATCATCGATCAGCAGTTTAACTCATACGACAGAGTTCGAAGACTTTTATAGACGATGGATGCCAAAAAACATATTTGACTCTTTTCGAACGGCGAGGGTTTTTTGATCCTCAACTTTCCAGAAATATTCTTTACCTAGACAAAGCTTTACTACAAAAAATCTGACAGTTGTCAAAAGCTTAAATCTAAGCAAATTCCACACTGCACTTGGATTCTGGAAAGTCCCTTCTTATTACGCTGTAGCAGCGAAAAAAAAAATCATGTTTCATACTCGGAGTGATTTGTTTGCACGGGTAGAATCTGACGAGGATTTTCATCAAACTGCACTAGAACTTATTCGACAGCGCAAATCTTGGTGATTTAAAATCTGGATTTGGTCCTTGAGAAAGTCTTTATAGTGTGTAGGCAAGCAAAAATTACTTTTCACACACGGAGTTTTCTTCGCAAATAAGAATTGCATACACATAAAATGTATATGCCCGTGAGAGAAAATTATGGGGGATCGAAATAACACACGAAACGCAGACTTTTATGCGAAACAAAAGGAAGAAATCTTTATCAAATAATGAAAATCGCGCGTCGCGTGCGAAAATCGACCAACAGCTGTTCGGAAAGGGTTAGTGCATGAAGAGCTGGGACCTGCACAACAGATGAGAAGACAAGTCATTTGAGTTGAAATAAAAAGTCCCTCCCACGGTTTCAAGGGAACGTTGTCGCAGATTCGAAGCATAACCTCAATATAAAACAACCAAGCTATTTTATTCACATTACGACTCAATTACATTTCATTCTTCTAGCTGATTCCATCCAGTTACCGCCAATGTACTGCGACATCAATCCAAATGATGAAGAAACCTTATGGATGCTCATGGCAGTCTCTCAGAAGCAGTATCGTGCTAAGGTAAACAGACATCATACTGAGCGATAAACAAGTAAGGAATAGAGATATGATGTGTAATGAAATGATTTCATCATGACTATGCACATAAGAAAGTCAAAATAAGGCGGTGTCTTTACAGAGTGCTGCCAACGCGAGCCGTTATTTGCGTGAACGGCTTCTGATCAGGCAAACAGCACAGAAAGTGTTCGATCACCTTTTTCCTAGATTTATAGAAAAATACTATAATTAAAGCACCACTGAGATCATCGAACTTCCTCAAATGCAAGCTCGAATAAATTTTATGATCGCGCCTATCGTGGTGGTCAAAGATACTTTGAAACAAACACGTGGTCGTTTGCTCGATCACGCATACAGGCCTCCATTCCTTGGAGTCGAGAAATTCATTAGAATGACTGGAAAATGGTCTGCTCCTTCTGACATGTTCAGCAGGCCTATAGCCGACTGAGTGCCACTTTTGAAAGGCTTTCGTTTAATTTTGATCTGAACGAAATATTCGACACTTCAGAAAAAATTCTTTATGGCTACTAAGAACACTAACAAGCGAGGTAGGTTTTAAACTTACATGAACGTACTGTAAGGAAAAATGATGGAATATCTGCTGCACTTCCTGTATTGCTTGCTGTATTTTACCGTTCAAACGGCTTAGATCGCCTAGTCCCTAAACTAACCATTTCAGCTGTTTCAAATACATTTTGATTGTTTTAATATAATACTTTGAAGAACTAAGGCGTCACTGATTTAATCTGCCTCTATTGGTTGACTTACTCTATTTCGAGGTGCCAAAGACTTCTGATGCCACTACATTTGTGACCATACAGACAGAACTTTATAAGAAACATCTCAGTGACCACTTCGTTGAGCGTGTCACTTACATTTGCTGGCCCAAAACGGTCATAGAAAAAAGTCAGACTACGAAAGACTGCTACAGTAGCCACCCTCTAGCTGTTACTGGGTCTATGAGGACTCTATAGCTTCACTTATATGGTATGATAGAATTTGGGTAGACTCTTGTTTATATGCTGAAAGAAGGTAAGGATGTTGAATCGAAGAATGAAAGAACTTGGATTAGAATTTGAATGACATAATAACCTAAATGCATATATGTGGATAAACTATAGCTTAGATCCTAACTTTTACGTGAAAGCACTGTTTTTAAAAATTAACCAGGCGTAGAGGAACGGAGAGAAAGAGAGAAAGAAAGAAAGAGGGAAAGAGAGAAAGAGAAGATGGACAGAGAGGGGAAGAGCTGCGTAAAAGCAATAAAAGAATGATAAAGCGAGTAGTACTCCCACTATTTTTTATTCAAAACGCCCTAGATTTTCTATGTCTTTTGAGATAAAAAAGATCTTACTTTGTTGTGTATTCCGAGGTTATTTCTGTACCCATTAATTCTAGGTTAATAATATCAGATTTAAGAAAATCCTATACACTTCTGTAGAAGATTCAGAGTGACTAGGAACGTTTTCTCACTTTTTCATGGTTCCATATAAAGCTTGAAGTAGGAAAGATCTACTTCCGTCTATAAGGTGCTGTCTCAAAACTCCTACATATCGAGAAATAACGAATTCCCGTTAACGATTTTTGTCTGTAAAATCACTCTCTAACTTACGAAGTAAGCAAAATTCCTTCTTTGACACATTTCGCATCATCTATCTTATTTAGGTAGAATGAACCCGGTAGTGCCAATGTTGAACACTCTGATCTATTCTTCAAAAAATAAGGTAGAAATTTGTTCAGGGACATAGTGGACGAATACCCATGTCATCAGTAGAGGCAAAATATTCTCCTCTATGCTAAACTTAAAGAAACAGCTAGTCATAAAGTCTTTACGGCGCTTTTGGAAAACAAAAAATAACGAGGTGAAAAGCGTTAAGAGAATCAAAAACAATGAGTTAGATTGGTAGCGGTCCGACATACTGCAATCCTGGATAACATCTGCACAAAATCCTTTTGTTTAAATTTTGAAATATCTTAAACGATCGTAATCTAATAGAGCAATCTCCCTAACACCGAACAAAAAGAGGAAAGCCACAGGATGTTTACAGCTTTACGACCCATTTTGGACTTATAGTGTAAAACCGCCATAACTTTTGCACTAACCAACGTCTTTTCCATGACTCAAACAAATATTAAATAAACGGCAAGTAAAACCGTCGTTAGCAACAAAACGTAGAGCGAAAAGTGCGCACTAAAATGATTCGTAGCACAACCACACATAATTAAGATTATGTTCCAATATCAATATCAGACAGCGCATTTCAACAATGCATAGGCCACAAATACTTTTCACAAACCTAAAAAATATGAATGTCTACCGCAACATGTTTGCGCTCACAGGAGTTATTTCTGGAAGAGATTTAGTAGCTGCTGCCATCAAATGATTGTAACGTCCATCAGGAAAAATCTTAAAGATCTACCTATGATGATTTCTAGCGCGCCTACGGCTTATCCTGGGGCAAGCTATATTCACGACTACTTTTCAACAAAAAACAAAATAAACGGTCTCATACTAGAACACGCAGTTCTCCTTTCACCCATTGAAATATCAGATCTTTTAAAATCATTCAGGCTAAAACTACTCTTCAATACGCTCTTTGAGGCAACCATTAGAAAGCCTACAGTAAATAAGCCACATTTTCCGAGCTCGGTAATTGTTTTAGCTCTTTGAGAGTGATAAGCAGATTCCAATGCTCTTTCCACGTAATCTCGTTGTTCCTCTGCATAGCCTTTCAAGAGCTCCGCGAGATTTTCTTTTTCGTTTACTAAGACGATGAACCTATAAGAAAGAAAAGTATATGGAAAACACAAAGCCATTGTGGAAATCATTAATGAACGTTGCCAACAGCGCCTACTCCTAACCCTTAACACTTCGAGCACTTGTTAAAGAATATTATCAAGGTTCAAAATTTCAAGGAGCAAATCATAGTAGAGCTTCCAATCAAATTTTACGAGTCCGGGGGGGGGGGGGGGGGGGGCCGTGGCGGGGTGGTTAATGATGTATATCATTAAAAACTCATCAGAGAGCTATTTGCTAATTCAACCCCTCATGCAACAATCTCTTCCGATTACCTGGGTAGCGCCGTAGCTTGGCTATCTTCAACATTGCAAGATTTGACTCGACCAGTAACCTATGACATTCATGAAGAAGACAAGATCCTCTGACAGCACTTGAAACAGCATGCAACCTATTGAAAGAACTGTGGAACGATAAATTCGATGAATGCGAGTAACCAATTCAAACCTCACAAGCACTCGCATCGGCAAAGTAAAATGTGATAATGTGTCGTGTAAAATAAGTAAACAGAAAAATCTAGAGCTCCTATGCTTCTAAATCACCATGCTTAGAAAAAAACTGGTCAGCTCAATAACAAGAGCGCCAAAGGGTTCTACCTGTTCTCGTAAGAGTTTAAAGATTAACGTCAGTAGAACTGCTGCAAGATACAAGAGGATCAATGAGACACTAAGCAAAGATAAGAAGCTTTTCTACACTCAGTATTCTGATAATAACATCAGATAAAGGAAGTAAAAATGACCGAACATTTTGGGAGTTGTCCCAACGCTGCTTAAGCAATTTGTCTCTCTCGCAGAATACTGGTCGATCACATCTGCTTGCAAAATGAGGGAAATCCAGCATTTTGGTGTCGTGTGGGTGTATTTCCAAGTGACTGCGGCCCTATATCTAGAAGGGGCTCGAATCGTCACATTGCTTCCCAATGGTGTGCATCATTAACCAATCGGCCACCCCCGATAAATGTATAATGAATGATTCAACAGTAACAATAAATACCACTGACTGACCTATCCATTTCCAATACTGAAAGAAGCATGTCAATCTTTCTATCTTGTGGCATTCTTGGTAACGCTGTACAATAGAACTTAACAGCTGACTGTTCTAATTGAGCACGTAGTCGTAAAAGACGCCTAAAAATTTCAACTTCTAAATAATTACTGAGACAGTTTCCAATGATTGACATATTTAGACCACATATGATCATACCAAAATAGCAAGGATACTCTGATAACCCTTTTGAGACCATGTGCTACGAAATATAGCACGTCGCGCAACGTCACATCTCATTCAGCTGCAGTAATGTCAGCGTTTCGTCTCGGAGTGATGCATCCGCAAAGCTGCCTGCGACTGCCGAGCAAGCGAAAAGCGCGACGCCGCCCGCTATCAACGGCGGTCCCCAACGGGTTAAAATGTTCCTAGCGAAAACTAAAAAACACCCATTGCAAACGCTGATAAGAGATACCTTGCAGGCAAAAACTGCATTGAAAAAATCAGGCGAGCGTATGACTGAGCATGGAAGTGTATGCACTAGAATTATGAGAAAAATGTGTATAGAAGATCTTACCTCATAGGATAACCTGACAGTGCTGAGGCTACGTCGATAATCACTTCTGTAGGAAACAAGCGTGCAACACATTCTACGAACGCTGGAATTCTAAAGTTCAAAGATCATTAGAACAATTGGTACAACATTATAGCCAAAATTCATCGTGTAATACTTACTTAACGGCGCATTCACGAGGATGGTTCAATACGTTAGCTTGTAGGAGTATATCAGCAACTGTATCTCCCACAACGCAGCAATAGGGCATCGCAAAACCGACAGTCGATTTGCTTTGCAGTTCGCCATTTGTCAACACTTTGATGACCGTAGAAGTCCTCCAACAGTTTATCTCCCTTCGATATAAGAAGTGATGTGCACTAGATTATGACCAGTGATTCCTGTCTTCAAGAATTAATACGTAATTCAGATACTATTATTGAAGCTTCAAATATACCTGATCGAAGTTGGCACAGATCCCGTTTATTTGGTCGCAAAAACGACCATCAAGGCAGGATTGCTTCCGAGCCACCTAGATAACATGGATAAATAGAGGTAAAGGAACAAGGATAACGACATTAGACGGGAATCAAACCCGCATTCCACCCTTTCCGAGGACTCGTGCTAACCAATTTCACTAACGACACCTGTTTCGCTACTACTTTTTCTACACTAAAACGCACTGATTTGTAAGCAACCAGCTGGAAACGGTTTGGCCAGACAACCATAACGGCTATAAAAAGGATAAAGTTTTTGGCAGAGATTCATCGTGAGGGATGTATTATGCATCTATCTCCAACGACTCGCAGCAGTCTACCGATCAATCAAGTCAGTGCTACCATCCTCCCAAGCAAAACTAGTGTAATTGGCCGACCTCGGAAGAATGAAAGATTTGTTGAGCATTGATGTGTGCGAGATCGAACCATCGACTAAGCATCGCACGGCACCTCTAACTACTGCGCCACATACTGATCAGTTTATCACACAAGGCACAACGTTCGAGGCGAATTAAGATGTTGACTATCTTCAAATTGGGCCCAATCAAAGTCCGAAATCAACACTGAGGCCTCTATATTTTGTTCAATGACCCCTTAAAACATCGAACGTGGACAGGATATTCTGTGACCTACTGCTAGGGTTCGATCAATTTAGCTACTACAAACTGATGCATTGACCTTTCGCATCAAAGTCCTGATACAACTTTCTTAGCCTAGTGCTATAACTGCCAAGTCAGCACTTCATCTGTTTCATTCACCCATCGAATCGTACTTCTCAGACGATATTCTCTGTTTAATTTGCTGTTATTTGGGAAGTATTGAATCGCTACAGTTGAAGTGGTTCGTCCTAGCAAAAGAACTCACATAAGAAGACTTCAGTTCAACTCTAATTAAACCTCAATCTTGGATGAGAACGTAATGGTAAAAGAGAAAAGGCGCGCTGGGCTCCCCGCCGCATGCACTTGGAGACATCAAGAATGTGATGAGCCTACGAAATTCATCTGCACTTTTCTGCCAGATAATTTGTTAGAAATTCTATTATCTTATAGCTAAGGTAGAACCAAACAAGAGTCCTCTTCAAGGAACGGTTGCTATCCAGAAATTAGCATTCCAGCTACATTCCGTGAAGTCTAATTCATAAATTTCCGAAAAAAGCAAACGTCAAGTATCAAGTAGGGACGAGCATTTCAGAAGTCCCATTCCATCTCATCAACGCTCTTGTCAATCTATTTCTTCCTGATCTACAGCTAATGAAAACCACATCTGCGTGTTATTCTTCAAAACGATACCCACGCAAGTATTTATTGTTGATTGATTTGCGCACTTATAATAAATACACAATACTTTTAATCATAGAAAAGCAGATCTGGGACATCACACCGTTCATTTCGAGTGTTTTCTTAAGACCACGCTCGAATTTTAATATGCCTGATAATTATTTTCGAGTCATGTATGTGGTCTGTTGTCATCCAGTGCAATACACGCCTTTCGGCCCTTGGCTGCCTCGTCACTTGAATAGTGCCCTTCGTCCTAGCCAATCCTTTTGGAGGGGGAGAACCCAATATTCTTACATAGAGGAGACGCAGGCCCACTATTTACATGTGCCATCAAGAAAAAGATTCTCTAAATGCGCAGTGTTGCATACTGGATTGCTCATGATTAACACAACAGACCACATGCACGGCTCAAAACTAATAGGGCATATTGAAATTGTACGTGGTCTTAAGAAAGCACTCGAAACGAACGGAATGATACTTTAAAGGGCTAGCCAAGAGTAATCGAGTGTATAACATTGCCTATTTAGTGATTTGTTCCACCTGAAGGCACGTGTGAATACTCGCCTCTCCTCTATGTAGAGGGTTGAGTTCTCCCAAGTGGGACTGGCTAAGACAAAAGGCACTGTGCAACTGACGAGGGTGGCAAGGCCGAAACACATGTATCGCACCGCATAAATGCTCATAACAGACCACATGCATGGCTCAAATTAATTATCAGGCATATTGAGATCTGGAACACTTCTGCGCTCTTTTATAAGATTTGTTTTTAACAAATCTCAGTAACCAAGTGCAACATCCACAGTGTGCTCCCCCCGTCATGCACGTGATTTCTGTGGGAGAGTGATATTCCATGTCACAGAAAATCAGGAGTACACCTGAATATGCTCAGAAAAAAGACCTCATTATAGCGAATGGACCAATCCTCACTAATCGTGATGACCGGCCGCTGACAATGAAAACCAACGCCTCGAGTGTCCTAGCGAAATACAATGAAGAGTTCAGCGCCACAACGTTAGAAGGAGAGCTGACCTCAAAGTTCCGAACTCTACCACTCATAAGAAAAGTGTTATTTACGATTGAGAAAAACACTACTACTGGAAGAAGAGCTACAAATTCTTGCTGAAAAGTCGGGCAATTTACAATCAGACTCGCCGACAACAAATCAAGGATACAATGATCCACTCATTTATTGAAGACATTTTCGAATACTTCACCATCCTCCATTTGCGAATAAACAGGATTAAGGAAGAGCTGAGCAGGGCTGTTTCTGGATCAAGCAGGGTGTTTCAGCCACATCGGTTGGACACCTTTCTGCTTGGCTTCTTGTACACAAAGATGCTTTCGAACCAGATTTTGATTCAAAATGTTCTTAACCTTATGCTGCTCAACTAGTCGACGTCACGGTTAGCTATACAAGCATACATGAGTCATCTTCACCGAATATAGATGACGTCAGAGTTTTTTGAGGAAACGGGCGCAAATAAAATTCGTCTCCGAGAATTTCATTGCCTCGACTATTTCTAATGGCTTAGTCGAAGATTCATCTTGGGCTGTAGACCTCTCTAAAGTCTATTTTGAAAAAAATTTGAGTGATATCACACGTCTTCCATTCCAGTGTGAAGAGCCATTCCCAAACCGATCCCAACGACAGACACGTTGGGCGCATCAAGGTACGCGATCAGGGCTAAGACCACTATACCACAGGCACAAGAAACAAGGCTGTTTTGGGCTTGGGATGTGCATCCTTCGTTACATAATCTAGCAACGAGTTTAGAATCAAGATGTGGGCCTCACGCACGTCACCATACTCGAAGTAGACCGCTACCATGAGCAAAAAATGGATAAAAGTAAGTAAGAAATTTGCATGCCTCAATCATGAGCTGCTTATGGTCCATAAAAAACGAAAATGCGAAATCTAGTCGTTTTGCTGGCATCGCTTCACGGCCTCGAATCAATTCCAGATACTCCTTTTGAGAAAGCGTATTATCCTAGACGGAAAATAAGCTGCACGCTCTATACACTTCACGATCTCCTCATAGATTGTATTGTAACATCGACGTGAACATAAAGTGGCTAAACTAACGATTTCCTTATTGAAAACCGCGAGACGAAGAAATAACGCGAGCGCAGAGTATAAGAGACGACTAGCGGCTTTCGACACTGAAGAATCCCAGCCGTACACCAAACGATATTCGTCCAACTCGAAACTCCTATGTTGATACGCATTAAAAATATGCTCCGAAAAACAGAGGGAGGTTCTTTGTGACTATGAGGGGACAAATGAAAATCCTATTTCATTCTCTGAAGAAGAAATTTTCATGACCGTGTTAGTAAGCATTCGAAATCTGAGGCTTCTGGCTACAGCACCACGCCGACGATTTTCACTAAAGCCGTCTTTCACGTTGCTACAGAAGATTTCTTGCGGTGAAGGCTATTTCTCGCTGGATAAAGCTCTTTCCCTAATCAAAATTATTTTACCTGCTCCGTCTCAAAGAAGCGGTTTTCCCAACAGATAAGCACAGTTGGAATCAGAAACGATCAAGCTATAAAATGATAACTCATAGTTCACAGAAAGAGCTCTGCCCGGCGAGAAATATGCGAGCCCGAGACATACTTTTATGTGGAATTTATAGCGTTATGAAAAGGTGTTTTGAAAAATCAACGACGTGTGACTGTAGTCTGAAGTTTTAGATTTTGAATGGTTACTAACACTCCTATAAAAAGTTGCTCTAAAGCGAACGAATTCGGTTCTTGAACTGTCCCTTATAACCACAAAGTACCCAGAAAAGCTCTCTTCAAACTTCGGCCTCTGAATTAAACATGAGAAAGCTACCAGTACCTCGGTAACGCTTCAAGCGCAGCGTCAAATGACTCCATGATACTCGAATTATAGATGATAGTGCTCCATAATAAAGCAGATCGATACTGAATAATCCGCTCGAATGTGGATGCCAATGCATTCGTCTTACTCTGCCATGTCTCGACATTTGCCTTCGATGAATTGTAGGCTAATCGGTTAAGAATCAAGCATTTTCCCAAATCGGCCAAGGATTCCTTCTAAATTTTCACTTATTTGCCATTTATGGACAAATTGCTCATTCCAAACAATCTCTAAACATCTTTTTTCTTTCAATTTTTTCAGCGTTCACCTATCACCACAAGTCCGCTTGAGCACATATTGAAGGCATAAGTTCTACCTGTTCTCTATATTCAGCTAAAAACTTCTAAAACAACTCGTCCTGATCTTTGAATGCGCTCCCTTATCTACCTATCTTTACTATTTAAATAGTTGACAACTTAAACTGGTTAGCAAAAACACATCACTTCCTCATATGAGCGGAGCGCAACCAAACCAGGTGACATTACGAGCCATATCAACATTTTTCAAAAGGGCGAAACTCTCAGCGTCGTTCAATCCCTGACGGATGCGCCATGCATTCGTCTCCATTCGTATTTCTCGGCGGTGATGGAATGCCTCGCGATGGCGTACCGATGTATCAACTCAGTGCTGTTGTCCTCTCAGACAAGTCTGGTAGCTCGATGGCCTACCGATGTATCGAGTCAATGCTGGAATCCTCTCAAGCAAGTCTGGATTCGCCGGACCTGGAGGGGAAATGACATGAAGAAGGCATGACAAGTCCTAGGCATGAGGTCACTCACGACCATGTGTGCCTCGCAGAACACCTCTAACCACTGTACTACACCTAAGATTTACCAAATAGAAACAACAAACATACTGATAGTGAGAACGTCAAATTTCAAAAAACTCACCAATTCCATCGCTGATCACCAAGTAGTTCTGTACAGATTGATATATAGTCTGTAAATAGTGGACTTTATGGAAAGAAAGTGGACTTTATGAAAGAAAATAGATGCCTACTTCTTTGTCCTAATATCTGACATAATGAACAATATCTATGTACTCATTTCTTGTCCAATTTGATGCATATATAGGGCACATAATAAATCATTCAAATTCTAAAGTGCATGGAATCGTTAGAGAAGGAAATCTGTGGTTCAACCAATTGATCATGGCGGAACAACGATTTGAGTACATTTATAAACTCATGAAGATATTACAACAAGTAGAAATCAACAAAGATAACACCTTTAACAAATTGGTCAGAACAAAAACAACAAAAATTATGGCAGGCAAAAAATTAAAGAATTTTCAAACTATTTGCCTTCACTACAAATCGGAAATCATGGACACACCTATAAATCTGTCAGTAGCCAGAATTTGCAGCTCAAAATCCAGTTCTCAGAGTAAAAAAAACACGCCAATGTTTTCCTCTCAAGTGGATGTGAGATTTCTCATGAAAGTTCTATTCAACGATACTCAGTCATGTTAGATCAAGGTTGAACCTATCATCATTCGTGTATACGAGCCGATGGTTAGAATAACTTGGTCTATAAACTTAGAACTAATCGAAGTACTGATTTAAATTCCGGCTATCTCACAAGCACCCAACTGATCCTGGATATCCTGACAGCATACTTAAAGCCTTTCATGAGGTCTGTTATGAGCAATTATACAATGCAATACAAGCGCTTCGGTCTTGCAGTCTCGTCAGTTGCACAGTGCCCCCGTCTGTGATAGTGCCTCTCGAGGGAAGAACCTCTCTACAGAGAATTATAGTCGACGAACCCATTACGCTGCTCGTAAAGTGAAAATTCACTTCTCTCACGGGAAACTTATCACTGCATGTCCTGATATGATCACCGCACACTGCAGTGATTAACAGTCGATTTGTTCAAGGCTGGTACTTTCAGTATAGTATTTCATATTCGACTGTTTTTTGAGAGCTCGCTTGTTCCTGAATAGCCTACATAATGCGCGTCCCAATAACGCATAGGTGATGAAGTCTCTCGACATTTCATTTCTTGCTGCTTTTTTTGCTCTTTCTGCTGCATGGACCACACTGAAACCATATCACGGGTCATCGAAGTGTGTCGAAAAAACCGTATGCCTCTTATAAGTGCTCTGTAAAAAGCTGTTAGGGCTTGGAGAAAATTGCGTTTTACCCTCAGAGTTTTCTTCTCACAGAAGAGCCAAGCAAAAACGAGTGTGACACACGCACTTTCCGCAGGTGAAATATTCTCTTCGATGTTGCAGCGGACCAAATTAGCTCTCCCAGACAACAAGTCTGGTATTCGAATTGCAAACTTCTCAGCTGTTGAATGATTACCAAAATCCCAATAAAAACCTGTGCACGACCAGGAATTCACAAAACTCAGAGTACCACTTTTACTGCACCTGGTCCCGAAAGGGAAATGCGAAACATAATTTTTCATCGTTGTTACTACATCGCAATGAAGAGCTTTGTTTGTAATATTACCAGATATTCAAAACTGCCGTATTTAAGATACTGAATCAGGACTAAAACTCTAGTGAAAAAACTATGTCTGGAGAAAAAGTTAACCAAACACGGGCGCAAAATACACTACACGCTCCAAAGGAAAAGCGCGATTTTCTCTTTTTTGCTACAGCTCAATCAAAAGTGTCTCCGAAATTCAGACATATAGTCAGTACTGCAATTTCCTCACCTATCGAATGACTATCAGAATTTTTGCGAAAAGCTTTGTCCAGTGGAAAGCCAATCAAACATGAGTGCAAAATGCACTTTACAATCCAAAAAAAATAATGTAAATTTCTTTCCGCTGCTACGGCTGACTAGCTAATTGTCTTCAAAAATCAACCGTATTATTAGAACCACGATGTTCATGCAATCGAATAACTACTAAAAGTCTAATGAAAAATATAGGCTCGACAAGGAAACTCCCAAAATCCGTCGCTGATTTGATTCTTTGGGATGTAAAGCACTCCACAGGCCACAGACTCGATGGCCTGATTTCTTCACGAAAGACCTAGAAGAACAAAATGATGCTCATCAAACTGCTAGAGCAAGCAGGACTCACTAAGTTACTCCTCGTACACAGTTGGGAAAGATGGATGCTTCACTGGTGCCTGCTTGATTCACTCTGCGATCAGCGAAACGAGAGTTGGGGATCAGCTCCCCGCCGCACCGCGATGAGTATCACAACCAGTCGGCCGCGACCCCCAACAACAATATCTCATTGGAGTAAAAAATGACGGTACATTTTTCTTATCCACATCGTGTCTCAACCTCTTCGCAGCAGATGTTTGCTTTTTGAGATAATCGACAGCTCAGACAAAGCGTGACTCACTTCTAAATTAGATTCCTTAGTGCGCTGTAGCATTGGAATCAAATTTAAGTTCAAAACTAGGGCGTTTTCGCCAATGAGAGCTTTCTCCATAGATTTTTAGTAATTATTCGACACCACAAACCTCGGCGATTGCAATGGCTTACTTCGGTTTTTGGAAAGGACTTCTCATTGTACTGTAACAGTTGAAAAAAACTAGGTTTTCGCACTCGGCGCACACTTTTTGTCGGCTAGGGTGCTTGAGTGGCTGTGAATCGATCGCGCGGTTAATTGATCACGTAAAGTGAACATGTGGCTGCGATTTTTGTTATTAGATTTGGCGTTTTTTCTGCTCAAGAAAAATTCCAGCTTAAATACTAGCCTGATACGCTAGCATCTCCTCCACACGTTCACATGCTCTACGTGCATAGACGGTTATTTGGATTTAAGCCTAGTGGGAGGTACATCTGGTGATATAAAGTGGAAATGAAAAGGCTAAGCCCGCAGCAAGATAGGTGAATTCAAAGCTAAGCATGTAGAAATGTTGTTCTAAAAGAAAACTTTATTAGTTGTAGTAAAACCATAAATATTCTAGGGTTTTGCCTGCACAATAATAAGGTTTTTTGCCTTTCCGTTATTTGCACCCTCTTTCAACTTCTTGGAAACAGCCTTTTATTCGTCTTCTTAAGAGTTTTAGAAGTTATTCGATAGCTTAAGTCTCAACAATGTCAATAGTCTACCTAGATTTTCAGAAGGTTTATTTAGTACGCTGTAGCAGTGATAATAAATAATGTTTCACACTATGGTGTTTTTGATGGACAAAGCTCTTCCCT
>JAHQIW010007453.1:0-381731 GCA_019055375.1 Parelaphostrongylus tenuis | reverse complement strand
GACTTCTAGTAATCATTCGATATCCTAAATCTCGACGACTACATTGTGTACTTATTCCCATCAGAAAGGACTTCTGGTGCGCTGCAGCAGCCAGAAAAGGAAAAAGTGAGTTTCATATTTGATGCGCATTTACTGCCCCAATCTGTGGATGGGATATCGCAGCATTTGCACTGAGTAAAGCGCTTTTTCGGTTAGATTTGGATATGGTCTTTTGGCAAACTTGTAGATATAAATGATTCCAAAGCTAAGTGTGCATTAACATTGTCCTAAGTAAAGCGGTTTATTATGAATTGTGAAACTTTATTTATTTTACTTTATTACTTAAACTTTATTTCTTATTATGTGAAACTATTTATTTCTTATTATGTGAAACTATTATGTGAAACTTTATTTATGTTAAGATTTTATTGGACATTGAGAAGCTCAGTTTGCATTACTTTTGACTCAAATTTCAGTAGTAAATGGAAAGGATGAGCGATTCCAGACTATGCATTTTTATGACGTGACGACACTTTCGTCGTGGATATTTCAATCGAGTGGTGCAAATAGTAAAAGAAACTCACAAAGGAAAGTAAATCGCTCACTCAAATGTTTTTAAGCTTTTTTCAACACTGCTCGGCTTTTATCATTTAAGAACTGGTTAGTGCGTATTGTGGCTAAAGCGTTTTTCGTTAATTGTACGACCAGACATTTGTTTATGTAAAGCGCAGTAGTGGAATTGTTTCGTAATATTCAGAATGTCTTTGCTATATATATATATATATATATATATATATATATATATATATATAATATATATATATATATATATATATATATATATATATATATATCTTTTCGCCACCTGTAAACTCGTTAGCTATCAAATAATTTGAGCGCTCATCGTAAGCGTCGTTAATCACTGTTATGCATTGGAGCTATTTAGGGCTTTGTTCGTTTGAGGGCACCGAACAACAGAAGTTTTTTGGTGTTATGCCTCATTTATAACGATAAGAGAATGTGGTATCATCTCGTTGAGCTCCATCGTGACTTTTCTTTAACTGGGATTAAAGATGAAAGCAGAAAATTTCTTAGCTTGATTGACGTGACTCGAGGATGAATCCTCTGCTATTTGTTGTAGTTTCATACCTCATAATGTGAATGCGATCAAAGTGCTCCCTGTCTGTAAAGAAAATCCGGCACTCATCCATTACATGGTGAGAAATGATTTCTTGCGATCCCGTTTACTGAGCAAGAACTTTCAGTAAGAGTCTTAGTAAGGCTTAAATCTGTGGCTAGCCCGGTACGTGGTCGAATTTTGAAAAAGTCTCCATTGTAGCGCTTCAATGAAAAGGAAACATTTGTGTTTTATCTTTTATTGCAAGATAGAGTTCCTTCTCTAGACTATTAGTAATCATTCGATAGCGTAAGATTTGAAGATTTCAATGCTATGCTTTTTTCTGGAAAGAGCGCTTCTCTGCAGTGCATCAGGTAAAATAAGATCAAGTTTCACATATTCGGCTAGCTTATTTACAGGCTAATCTACGGTCATGGGGTATGGTGGCCGCAGACTCGATGCGGCAGTCCCCCACGATCTGAAAACAGAGCTCATGTGCAGTGTGATTTTTGTCATTTGATTAGGAATTTTATCTCCGCTTCGAAAAAAACTCCATATTGAACGTTTGACTCTAATATTGGAAGATTTCTCTACAAGTTCAAGTGGTCTTCGTGGTTCCAGCAAAATAATGGTTAACTTAGGCGGCCGATGTGGAACATAATTTTACCTCGAATTTTATAGTGTTATAAAAGAGTCTTTTTGAAGAACCGACCACGTACAGCGCTAGCCAGAGATTTAATCTTCCCAATGATCACTAACACTCTTACAAAAAGTTCTTGTTCAACGATAGGGGTCGAGTATTTATTTTGCGCCATGTAATGGGCAAGAACCAAAAATTCTCTTTAAGATTGTCCAGAACTGAAATCAGTTCTTCTCCTTGTTTATGTTCTATTTGCAATTTTATGAGTCCAGTTTCAGCTCCTGCTTACGAGGCCCTTCTCGATGGCTGAAAGAAAAACTTTCTTATAACGAAAGAATTTTCTCATATCGCTTTCAGGCCTTCACATCTATTTGCAGATTAATTCACATTCGTGTACCAGCGCATTATATCGATGGTTCGGTTTCGTGACACTTGTGGCCGTCTGTCAAGGGCAACATCTCTCCAACTCGTTGGTTTCGAGGAGTTCACCGAGGACGAGAGGAAGAACTGTGAATTCACTTTCAGCGAATCACATACATGCGAGGATTGCGTTGCCAAAGTATGGTCAGTATCCGGAGTGTTTTCCCACCTTATGCTGAGTTTCATCCTACTAAAACATTCTTCAATGTTCAGCATATTGACGAGACCACACTCTCTTGCAGTGCTATATCAATGATGCACGGTAGTTATTTCGTGAATTTCTTGTGATCACTCGATAGCAATGAAATGTATATGGGCTAACCAGCCAGCAAAAGCTGTGCTAACAGTAATTTGTCACTCGAATATCCGCAACAGACTTCGTCGTTAAAAGGCAACGAAATGAAAAAGTGTAGTTTCAAACAATCAAATAAGAAATCATTAAAGTGACATCTTTCTACAAGAGACAAATGTAAAATTTGCGTGAATTAAGCTGTCGATTTGTCACAAAAACTTCGCGAAAAAGCTTTCGTGCATCAAAGTTAAACTACTGGATCGCGTTTATAGAGCCATGTCATCGTCATTGTGCCAATAGAACAAACACAAAGCATTCGTTATTGACAATTTCGAATGGATGCGCAATTCAGTCGTTGTAGAGGCGACTGAGTGTACACCTGGCCTCACGTTTTAGTGAGCGTGGTTAGTAGAGGGAGGGACATATAACCTTTTGAGGACCACACTGATAGGCAAGAGCGTCGCGCCGTCGCTACGCTCTTGCAATTCCAGGCAAGCAACGTCTGCATGTCTGTGAGTGCATGTCTGACTGTCTGCCTGCTTTCTCACAAAACGCGACGCCGTCAATATAGTAGCTGGGTGAGATTTGACGCCGCGCGGCTCGGTACAAAAAGTACCGTATGATCCTTGAAGGAATAATCGGTTCTGCAAATGAGATGTTCTATCATTTGGCCCCTCATAACCGAATAAAACCTAATTGTCGTTTTTGAACCATTAGGCTCTATTCGTCCATAAGAGCACAAGTGAATATTCAATCGCATTCACTGGACAGGAAATTTTCATAGGTAGTAATCAATCAAATGCTTAGATTTCTGGCTAGAACCCTATGTGGCTAATTTTCCAAAAAAATCTTTTTATAACCCATTACAATCGAATTAAAATTATGCCTTACAAGACCGCGCGTTTTATCTCTTGTCTCGCATATTTCGCTGTACAAACTCCTTTCTTACAGTGCTAGTACTCACTTGATAGCATACGTTTCGAGGAACTCAAAAATATCTTTGCTTTTTGTAGAGCTCATTTGATAGAGCTGTCGGAAATGGAAAAGATTTGTGCTTAAATCTAGCTGGAGAGAGATTTTTCCTTGGACTACTAATAATCATTGGATCGCTTAGATTTCAACGCTGTAGCTTATTTTCTGTAAAGACGGTTTCTCTGCAGTGCATCAGGGAGTTGTACCACCACCATAACGCGAATCGATTTATGGTCGTGTGAAAACTGCCACATCCGCCCTTGCCCCGTCTCCACCACCACATGGAACAGCCAAAAGACACCTTTGTGCGTATGTGAATCAGTTTTATATTCCCTGTTGCACTGCAGAGAAACGGTCTTTTCGAAAAATAAGCACAGCGTTGAAACCAGAAAACATTGCACTGCCGATTGATTATAGTCCAAAATAAGAGCTCTATCTTACGAGAAAAATGCTTCTGTGAAAGACAAGGGATTTTCTACTGTAACAGCGTCAAAAGAAGGCTTTTCGGAAAGCGTTCACGTGGAGCTTCAGCCGAAGATCTAAGCTTTCCATTGTTTACTAACACTTCAATGAATAGCTCCTATCCGGCCAATCAGACGGATATGCATTTGTTCCCTTATAACCGAAAAGAACCGATAATCAAAGATCACGCGTTCATTGCAGGGCGTTTATGCACACACTACACGAACCACCATCGATATTTAGATAGTTTATCAAAAATACTGCATGACTAACGTCCACACAACTGATAACACTAAATGAGAAGACTTTTTTCTCTTATTCTCCAAAAAATTTTCAACCTCCACAGAAGAATTTCAAAGGTCAAACAACGCAGCTGTTGGTTTTCGTGATTCAAAGAGACTGCGGCTTTCCGTCAAGATTTGCGAAAACAGCATAGTTTTTCCATACTGTACTGGTGTTTTAGAGAGGTATAATAAAGTATATCCCATTTTGATAGTCCTTGTTTCATTAAACATCGGTATTTCGACATTCAGTAACAACTCGACAACTTACAGCTAAGACAAGACGCAGTAAACCACTTTCGATGGGTGCTGATGGAGTGAAAAAGCTATGCTTGACCTGAATCGCTCCTTCTAGTAAATAATCAAGTACTGGTCATACTAAAATCATAGGTGCAGGCAGTTCGTCAAATATCATATCATTTCATGCGACGATTTAGAAGTACTGTCAGGCAGATATCTATTAAATTTCAAAATTTTCCACTTTAGATACTTTACCGATCACAGAGCATCGTTCATTTGTTCATTGTTTCGTTCGTTTTCGCCATTCATGGAGTTCTTTGAAGTGATGTGAGCTCACCTGTCCTTCGAATACTTTGTGCTACTCATGAATGTTACTGAATATTGATCGGATTTATCCATGAATTTCAGAGAAAAATCTAGTGGAGTGTACTGAAATTCTCACCACATCCAGGCCTTAGTCCACATGGATTCTAAGGAGCTCTTCCCAATGAAGTCAAATTCTATTTGCAGAACATGAAGAGGCCTGGTTTGATGTGAGATCGAAACATAAATTAATAATGATTAATTCATAAAATGTGCATTCTTACTTCATATTCTGCCTCACTCATTTTCAACGGCAAGATACGATGTAAAATATAACCGCAAGAGTTTTAAGACACGAGTGTATCTTGGAGGCCGAAGTGGTTTCAGATAAGCAAGACTTGGCCAAGTTCTATTTTTATGCTACCTTTTCGATGGAAGTCATCAATTTTCGGTATGAGACGGCTCCACACCTTCGTCGCCACACGTTGATAGGATTGCATTTGCTTCGACGCTTTCGAACACATTCTCATAGTCGACAGAAATGATAAGGATAGGGACAAATTGTAATTAGAGCAGAGTTCTGTGAAACGTGATATTATTGAATGTGATTAATGAAGCAGAATCCCTGTGAATCCTACTAATTCAACTGTTTGCCTGATACAAGATTTTTAATATGCGCAAAAGGTCAATATTTATAGATAGTTTTTATGATACACCCAACAAGCATATTGTACGATAGTTACAAAAGTCCTTTTCATTGTCTATCTTAGCTAAGATAACTTTGAGCAAAGTCCCCACTGGTCAAGAACTTCTCCTCAGTGAAAAAATGATACCGTATGTCTTAACAGAGGTGAATGTTGTTAGTAGCCCCACGTGTGGCGAAATCAGCAGTGACATTATCACGTCCGAGAGTTTCGTCTCTTTTCGCGCTTTCCATCGCAAATCGAACTTCTGAGGCTGGAATCCGAATCCCAAGTAGTCGTTCACTATAGGAGATTTCGGAATCCGAAGCGAAGGTTGCGCAACGGAAAAGGTTGCTATACAACTTCACTTCAATCAGCTCCATGTCATAACGAAATGTGGTAATGATACCATCTTCGCTCATCAGAGTGGATAGCGAGAGGTAATGATTACAAAGATGCCGATGACATTTTTTTAAAACCAAACGGTTTTTTAGCTGCTTCCAATAACTTTTTGTCTCGCTATGTAAATCCTCCGATAAAACTCCTTTACAACTGGCAAACATTATCAACTTAGTAAAATGTGTCGCCATAGTAATAACCTTCAATTCCTTTCGCTTTTCGAATGCCACCTTCGCAATAATGAAGATGCGATCCGAAGTTCTTATCCAAGGAATTGATGCTACTTTGACAAAAGTTTTGCGTTCACAGAGAAACAGCTTCCAGTCTTCGGTTTGATCTACCTTTATCTACAAGTCAGAGAGGAGAATAACACTGAGAACATCCTCATCGTGCACGACTCGTTCTGTCATTTCTAGACGACAACAGCACTATGCACGACGCGTTTTGTTCCTTTTAAAGACGACAACAGCACTTGTTTTCCATCTTATGACTTAATCGAATCACCTAGAAGGCGTTAATCAAGTCTAGCACAGAGTGCAAGTACCACTAAGATATCAAAGAGGCACTGCAAGTACGTGAGCGATTTTCGCATGAGTTGTGACGTTGGGAGGCTCTTACATTTATCGGCAGCTTTCTCTCTCTAGAAAAAAAAAGTAGATTTCATGAGAAGCGTGGTGCGGAAAGAAGTCCTACAAGGCGGTCTCCGGTCCCGTTTCGTTATCCTATTTCAAACTCCTTATCGGAATTGAAATTTCCAACAGAAAAATCGTAAATTTCTGGTACTACAAAGAAAACAACTACTTACAATATAGAGGATAAATTCGTGGTGGTATCGCTATATATGTATCACCTGTATCACCTGTCGTCCCGTTGATCGTCGAGTGACTCGAGCGGGTACCAGCAACTCTTCCATTTTTCCCTATCGAGTACAAGAGTAACCCAGTGGATCCTCCTCGCTCTAGGTATTCGCTGAGCATCATATCTTTCTTCTATCGCTTTCGCGAAGAAATCGGACCAACGGGTCAGTGGTTTTCCTTTAAAGCGCTTGACGTCCCGAGGAATCCAGTCGGTAGCGGCTCTCGTCCATCGGCTATCGTTGAAGCGCATCACGTGTCCGGCCCACCTTATTTTCGATATCCTGGCGTGTAGAACGGCGTCTCTGTTTTTCGATCGTTGACGTAGGTCGGAACTTCGGATCCTTTCTCTCATTTGCGAGATACGGGATACTCCTAGCATCGACCGTTCGACTGCGCTTTCGATAACGGCAAGTGATCTTTCATCCTGCTTACGTAGCAACCAGGTTTCTGCTGCATACGTCAGGGCAGGGATAATTGTCATGTCGAAAAGGTGGGCATGGAGTCGGATGTTCTTTGTCCTCTTCACTACATCTTCGATGCCCTTAAAGGTTTCCCAAGCCGCTCGTTTCCTTCTGCTTAACTCTGGAGCTAGGTTGTTCATCATGTTGAATCACGACCTAGATAGACGTAACTGGAGCATTCGGAGATTGTCGTTCCGTTGAGCGTGAATGGGGCATCAGAAACCCATCCGTTCCTCATAAACATTGTTTTCGTTAGATTCAGTTGAAGACCAATCTTTCCACAGGCGTTATCGAAATAGGTCATCATTCGTTCCGCTTGGCTGATGTTTGGTGTTATGAGAACGATATCGTCAGCAAAGCAAAGATGGTTTAATTGTCGACCGTCAATTTTCACTCCCATTTCGTCTTATTCTAATGTTCGCATGACGTTTTGTAGAGTGGCAGTGAATAGTTTTGGCGAAATTGTATTCCCTTGTCGAACCCCTCTTCTTACGTCAATGGTGATATTGTTGTAGAATGGCGATATTTTGGTCGTAAAATCTTTATAAAACTCACGAAGGATCATTATGTACCGAGTAGGGACGCCCTAGTTATCCAGAGCCTCTATAACCGCTTCTGTTTCCACTGAATCAAAGGCTTTCTTCAGATCGATGAAAGTGAGACAGAGTGGTTGTTTGCACTCTCGTGAAACTTCGATGAGTCTTGTAATCGTGTGGATGTGGTCCATGGTACTAAATCCTTTTCGGAACCCTGCTTGTTCACATGGCTGTCCTTCGTCCAGTGATCTTTCAATCCTGTCTAGGATGACTCGAGTAAAGAGTTTATAGACAACGGACAGCAAGCAGATTGGGCGATAATTGCCTATTTCGTGAAGGTCTCCCTTTTTGAACAATAATACGGTCTTGCTGGTTTTCCATTTAATAGGGACCTTGCATCCTGACAGGTAGCGAGTGAAGAGCCGAGCCACGGTGTTGATGAGAATTGGCGGCAGATTCTTCAGATGTTCTGGTCTAATCCTGTCTGGACTGGGTGTTGTTCTATTCTTCACCGACGATATAGCATGTGGGAAGGGAGGACCAGTGGGACGACATATTCGTCCTCTTTCAATTTATATGACTGTAAGAGGACATGGCTAGCGAAGAGATCCGAGTAGTACTGAAGGACGATTTTCTCCATAGCCCTTCTCGAAGCTGTAAGTGTCCCGTCAGGGTATCGGAGTGCAATCATCTTGGTCTTATAGTTAGCGAAGCCTCACTGGGCTTTGCGAATGCTCTTCCCAGCTTCTGCAGTTTCTGCCATAACTGCTGCTCTTCTCTCTTTGAGGTCTTCTTTTATCGCTTCTCTGCAGCGTTTCGCAAGTTCGGACGTTAAGATTCGGTTGCCTGTAGCTCGTGCGATTCCACGTTGACGTATCAGCTCGAGTGTCTGCGGAGACAAGCGTCTCTTCGTGACCTTAGGACTCTCGGCTTTCATAGCGCTAACGTGAAGAAATTCAACGAGTCGATCGTATTCTTCATCGATGTTGTAGACAACGGTATCTTCCCAAGAGCCGACTAACGATTTGTATACATCCCAGTTTATGGTAGTTCTGGGACTTCGTTGTTTGAATTCAGCGGCTTTCTCTCCTCTCCTCGTTTTTCGAAATGTTGCGCGAAGGAGGCGATGGTCTGATCCCGTGTTGAACTTAGGAGAAACAGCGACGTCGGTCAGGCAAAACCTTCGATTTACTATGATGTGATCTTTTTCGTTATGGTACTCTTCATTGGGAGAGTCCCACGTCCATTGCTGAGAAGGAGGCTTTTGGAATTGCGAGTTACCATGGATGGTTTGGGTCATCATGATAAACTCAGATAGCCTCTCACCCTGTTCATTCCATTCTAGTCCGTGGGTCCCTATGTGACGTTCTTCAGACGTTCTTCTAGGTCCAATTTTTGCGTTAAAATCTCCGACAATGACCTTGAAGAATGTATGATCTTCTCTGAAGAATTTTTCGAGATTCATATAGAACGCTTCGACTTCGTCTTCGTCATAGCTTGATGTTGGTGCGTAAGCAACGAAGATGGTCAAAGCCGGCATAGCACCACATCGTTTCAACCGTAATCGTCCGATACGGGTTGTTAGTTGTTCGAACGAATCAATGCTTACGGTCAAATCCGATTTGACGAGGACGCCAACGCCGCCGACACCTCTGCGATCGCATGTACCAAGGAACAGTTCTTCTCCGGTGTCATAAACAGCGTGAAAAGGATGGCGCCTTCTCGTCTCAGCCAGGCCAATGACGTCGTACCTTATTCTTCTTGTTTGAATCAATAGATCTTCTACAGCGGATTCGTGAGCAAGGGTTCTTGCGTTGTAGATACGGATCGTCATTTTAGTCCGCTCCGATCTTGACAGCCTAGTTTGGCCCTGAGATTTTAGCAGCCTCTTCGTACTCGTCCTACCTGGCGCTGCCGTACCAGGGGCTCTTTCGGGGTCAGGGGAATGAAGCCCATATTTGTTGCTGTTTTTGGCATTTCGATACCCAACGTATAGCTTGCCAGGCTCTAAACGTGGGGGCTGGGTACTCACGAGTAGCTTGTTAGTCTCTCTCGGAGGAGCGGGAGGAGCTTATTTGTTGGAGGCGACTCCTAACCGCCTCCCATGTACTTCCCAGCCGTTTATTGCAGGCTTTTGGCCGACTTGACTCGTAGAAATAGAGTTTTTGTCAAGTCGGCGCTGCAGAAGCAGGGAGCTCGTCCCCTGAATCCACCTGCGTCTCTGGGAAGCACATATATATATATATGTATATATATGTGCTATATGTATATGTATATATATGTATGTATACATATGTACATAAAGGATAAAAAGGATAAAGCTCTCGGCGTTGATCAATCCCTGAGGGATGCGCCATGCATTCGACTTCAATTTTTAACTTCGTTAGAGGTGATTGAATGCATATCTGGCCTTTACAATGACTCGCGGTGGCCTCCCGCTGAACCGAGTCAGTGCTGCTTATCCTCCCAGACAAGTGTGAGACCTGTCTGGTACCAATTTACCGACCCCGGAGGGATGGATGGCTTGGTGAGCCATGAGCGCGAGATCGAACCATTGACCTCGTGTGCGACGAAGGGCACCTCTAACCACTGCGCCACATGCGCACATATGTACATATATGTATATATATATGTATGTATATATATACATATATATATATATACATATACATATATGTACATATGTATACATACATATATGTGCGTTTATATATACATATTCATATGTATATATATACGCATATATACACATATATACACACTTTAGTAAACATTTCACCTATCACTGTATTTTATGAGAGTTTTATGAGCGGGTCTATAAAAGTACCAATTCTTAAATGAAACATATTAATCAGTAAACCTGATCTTTTTGAGAAAAGTCAAAGTAGTATGTGCTTTCACTTGTGCTTCTACTGTGGTGGCGCCACAGATCGTTGTTGACCGTACGCTTGGTATTTTCGTGGATCTGAGCTGAGTGATGTAATACATAGTAAATGCTGGGGTAAGTACATGGAAGCGCCTCATTATTTACTAAAATTGATTATTTTCTGCTCATTCCTTCCAGCTGGTCCGTTAATTCAAAGGTGTAAGAGGATGTTATGTTTTGAGCACCTGCTAGAATTTTTCCGAGCAGAGTAAATAACAATAGTAAGATTTCCCACCGCTGTTCTAAAGCTTATAAAGTGCTGATCGTTGCTTAATACCTCTCCAGTGAAGCCGGTTCAACATCGCAAATAGACTGAATGAATTTGACCCTTGCATGCAATACAATATTATTATCCACTTAAACAAATTCGGCACCATTCCGCCAGCTCTGGAAGGAAGAAGGACTCAATTAATTGAGGAACGGATTGAAAGCGTTAACTGTGAGTCACAGGGCGATTTTTTTGAAGTTCAGAGAACATTCTAGAAATTGCAGTAAAGATAGAAGAACCTACTAACTCAACACTGAAGTACAAGCAAAAACCGGAGACACATCGTAGTTACTCATCAAAGACAACCTATGCAATGTCAGGCCCTGATGAAGTGTGTTATAAATGCTTTTCATATTGTACTATTGTAAAAGTACCGACCTCAATCACAAGTATCACGTGCAATCTTCTCTAAAAATAACTTTGCGAGCTTAAGCATAAGCTTCACACGGCTGTCAGCTTCATATAATCGGGATTCGAAAAGGTGTTGCATTTATATGAGACAATTGACCACACAGTTCATGACAACAAGGTAGATAGTTACGTACAATTAGTCGCTGAGCTCCACCCGCTATAGAAATGTTTTTAATTGTGCTCATAACAAAAATGTTGCGCTGTTTTTCTTTGACAATCTCATAAGAGGAACGAACTCAGTTCATAGATAAAGGCCATGAAAGACACCTACCGCAAACATTGGAGTCAAAGGGACTTGGAATACCGCTTTCACACGAATAAAAAGTATTCAACAATAAGAGGAATTTGCGAACATCGAAAACAGAAAGCAGAAGTCAACGAGGAATAATTGCTCTCAACAATCACCATTATTTAATGGAAAGACAAACAGACGACGCCATTCGCTGTTTGTTCGATATATGTTTTATTCCTACAAAACTCTCCAGCATTCATCGAAACGCTGAACTACAAGAATAAGCTACAATGAGTCCCGAAGACAAAGGATGAAACATAAAGCTTTTGTACAATCTCTTGGATACGTAACATCCATTCGACTCCACTAGGCATCGTGGATTTCAGGCAAATTTGCCTTGTTCTGCGATGGCTTGAAGTCAGCTTATCCTTACTTTAGGATAAGTAAGTTTACCCATCCCGGAATAGACGGAGCACAAGATCGAACCAGTAAGCTTGTGCGTATACAGTACAAAGTACATTTGACTAGTGCGCTACACGTACTGTAATATATTTCAACCTCGATACACCTTTTCCTGATGCTTCTTTTGTGGTTACATATATTACAAATTCCCATAAATTTTCTATAATTTTGTTTTTTCACAGTGAACCTCTCTGCAGTTGTAATTGAGGTCAGCGTCATTGCTGACAATTGTGATCTTTATATCCTGTTTATATTATTGTTGTTTCCGATGTTGAGCTTATGAACGAGAAAGGGCAAAACAAAAAGGAGAAAAATGGAACTTTGTGAGTTCAATTATCTACAGAACCTTATCTTCTCCAAAGTGCACAACATCTGACTGTTATGGGAACATTAGTTATTCCTTGTTTTTCATCTTGCTTTCGTCTATCATTACAGCCTTGTTTTTTGGTCATGCACTTCTGAAATTCTGAAGAGCAGCTTTGCTTTAGGAATCAATGTTTTGATCTTCACTGACTAATTGGATGGGCGTTGATCAGCAGCACCATGCATCACACTCGATTCGTAACACCGTAAAGGTGACCGAATAGAGATTCACCCTGTAGTATGACTTTAAAGGCCTACCACCGCACTAATTCATTGTCTTTTACAGTTCATGTCCATGAACACAGAGGAAAGGGTTCATAGGGCGCGTGATCGAACTCCCTAGTAACTGGTAGTAATAACGTGTCTTGCCAAGCGGCACTAAGGCTAGACTACATGCGGCCCACTTGACATTATGAACCAATTAGTCTAAATTCTTTCTATTTTGACTGCCGCTTGCAGTGGTATGATGTTATACTTAAACCCAATATATGGAGTACTGTGCAAAAACGTTTGCGTCAGCCGGGATTCGCACCCAGATCTCACTCTTTCCGGGAGCGTATGCTAACCATTGCACTACCGACGCTCGTTCTTGCACAGCACTCTTATTTTACACTACAACGCGTTGTCTGACAACAGCCAACCGTAGACGGTCTGGCGGGGCAGCCGCTATCGGCATTGAACCCACTTGTGTTGACAGACATTGGATATCGATGATCAGTCTGAATTCTTTCTATTTTGACTGCCACTTGCAGTGGTATGATGTTATACTTATACCCAATATGTGGCGTAAAATAGTGCTGTGCAAGAACGAGCGTCGGTATGCAATGGTTAGCATACGCTCCCGGAAAGAGTGAGCTCTGGGTTCGAATCCCGGCTGACGCAAACGTTTTTGCGCAGTACTCCACATATTGGGTATGAACCACTTACTTATGCACGTGCGTGGGGGTTCTTTTCTATTATCGGACAGGCATGTTTGGACACACCTTTCTTGCTGGGAGAGGGACTTTCCACTAGATTATCAGTGATCATTCAAAAGCTCAAATTCCGAAGAATTCAAAAATTTACTCGTTTTTTTCAAAAACACCTTTACACAGCGGCGAAGCACTGTATTGAAATTGGGTTTCACACGCACACGCACTGCGGGTTATCGCACTATTTTTAGCAGGACAAAGTTCTTCCTTAGAATGTTAGCAATCGTTCGATAGCATAAATCTCGAAGATTTCAAAAATATACTCAACATTTGGAAAACCCTTTTCATAGCGCTTTTGAGGCGCCTTTTCAAATGACACATATATCTCTGAATTTCTCAAGATTTCAGCTCTTGAATTATTGCTCGGAGATCAATGTAGTCTTTGTCCAGACAGAATTCCCAAAAAAAAAACCGTGCCCGATAACAGAACAGTTCCGCCTGAGCTACTTATGCAACACCCAATGGATATTCAATAAACTCGAATGATACGACTGAATATGAACTTTTTAGCATGGAGTTTTCAAATATTTCCACAACAGGAGTTAAAACGAGCTGAGATACAAAATCGTCATTCACTCTGTAGAGCCGAACGAGAATAAGAACTTGAAGCATACAGAATAAATGTTGGATATGATTAGTGTGAATGACAGGACAATGAGCTATTTTCTACGCTATCAAAGCGATCATTGATGCATATTGTATCCCATTTCCTACAGGTCTACCAACAGGAATGAGTCCTGATGGTAATTTCATTTGATCATCATGTTGATATTGATATCTTATTATATCTGAGGCAATGTACATAAATTTTTTACTTCATAGCAATCAAAACAGACACATCTTGCTCTTCGTTGTCTAGCAGGATGTCTTTTCATGTCAGATTACCAAATTATTGATTCTTTTATGAACACTGGCTTGTCTTCATAATTTAAAATTGAAATTACTGGCAATGGCAAAACTTTAATTCAGTTTCAGCACCGCAAAGAATAAAGACTGCATCGGAGACGATATGTTTCCTTCATCCTGAGACTGATTAATACATTCCACGCATTTTTCTATCCGCACCACGTTGTTTGAACGCATTTTTATGTCGCTCCTTAATTTGGCGTTGCCGTCCACCGGTATAGTTACTGCGTGACGCTGCACCTGTATAATATTTATGAGTAAAAAAAACTTGTTATCAACAAGTAGCGAATGGTCACCTGTTCCAGCCGTCTGCTTATCGCCCACTACCGATTCTCTCTTAGTACCATCGGAGGTTGAATTACCTACTGAAAAATTTTAGAGCATTTGATAATACTTTTAGCCGTCTTTTGCAGGTCTGGTTGCAAATTCATTCATAGCAACAATTCGGTGGACGCGCGTTACGGTGGTTCCGCCATCATTAGCGCCGTTTCTCGGTCACTCGCACACCATCATAGGGGTTGAGCGCCGAAGAATGGTAATTTGTCATTAAGCGAAAGTCTCATTGAACTCGATGCCTTGCGGCTGGTATGAGAAATATAAATCCCTTTCATTCGACTCGAATCATCAAACTTTCATAACGAGATTTGCGATGAGCAGCCAACTTAAGAAGGTATTATTGTGCTCATACCAGCTGCAAGGCATCAATTGTAGGTAAACTGCCGGTGATGATCTTCGTGGACGGCAATTTACCATTCTTCGGCGCTCAATCCATGTGATGGGGGGGAGTGGCCGATAAACGGCATGCGAAACTGCCGAAATACGCGTGAACTGCTGCCAAGAATGAATTTACAACTAAGCCTCAAAAATACGGCTAGAATCATGCTGATAGACTACATATGAATGTTTCAACGAGGCTTGTAAAAAAAATTAGTTAATTCTTTTCAATTAATTAAAAAAAGATTTTCAAATACCATGTCTCGGAGAGTTCTATATATAGCAGTAAATAAAGGCAAATAAGAAACAACGCCTGTCTGTCATCGTCAATCACTGACTATTTTTTGCGAAAAGAGCAGTTCTACAGAGAACAGAAAGGAGACTCAAACCCCATATCTTACTTGATCACAGCTCGACACGAATCGTAAGAAACACTACCACTACGGAAGAATCCTATCAGGAAAAACGTTACAGCCGATGTGTAGGTGTTGTGAAGATCCAAAAATGCTCTAATTTAGTTTCTCGAAATAGAAAAAACAGCTACTGATGAGTCCCAATAGGACGAAATAGGCGCCTATATAGCACTAGACCTATGGCTCAAAATATGTATATCCTTATCAGAAAAAACAGCATTGAAAGATGTCGATGAATAACAAAGTTTCTTTAACAATGAAAACCACTAGACCTCCCGAAACCGTTCCCCAAGACCCATCTGGACTATTTAGATTTCCCCCTTCAAAAATTCACTAAATTTATACTTCCATAAATCGTGTACACCTACGGTTCGTCCTTACTTTAGCTTTGGTCTCCAAAACTCCTTTCATTCGTTTTGTTTCTTTCAAGCTATTACTGATAAAGGTGGTTAAGGCAGTATATCATCCCGGGTACAGTTTGAAAATCTGAATCTTCTCACTTCTCTATGTGTAATTGCTGGTCCATGACAATCAGAACTATATTTGCTGCCCTGTTATTCTTGCTACTAAGGTCCAACTGATAAAGATAGCTATAATAAGCTGGATTCATGCAATAAATTAAGCAAAAAATGAACCATAAATAATGGGTAAAGACAGACAAACGTAAAGAAATTAACAAAAAATGCTCAAGGAAATGTTGAAAATAAGAATTGGTCCACTTTTGATAAGCGCTCAAAAAAAAGCATAGTTCTGCAGAAGGAATCATTTTCACAAACCCGTTGAAGTCCGGTCACCATCCACTGCCTTTCTCTGTTGACCGCTTTTGCTGATGGTGGTAAGATCAGTAACTTCACACGAGCCTTCTTCATCACTCTCGTCAGATAGCAGTTCAGCACTAGATTGGGATCAGTAGGCTTATTTCTAGAATTCGAACCAACTCACCCAAAATAACCACTCACTTCAGTGGCTCAACAACAAATTCTTTTTGTTCATATTCATCATCATACTCATCGTCATACATGTCATCGTCCATCTGCGTCTCATAGAAGTACTTCTGATATGTTGGCCGAATCATAACTTTGTCTGCTTCGGATATCCTGAGTTTCTGGATACCAGCGTATCTAAATTTGACTGTGAATAGGAAAACAAAAAAAAAGAAATCCTGAGAATAAGAAGTCATGTTCACCTGAAATCGTAGTTCAGTTATGCACAAGAGAACGATTTTGAAAAGTTTATATGATCAGCAACCCTCAAAACTCGCTCCTCAACCCTTTCCGGAGAGCAGTTGAGCAATGTTCGCAAGCGGTGTTTGATATTTGTTATTTGATAAGAATTTCCTTCTCCATTTCGAAAACCTCAGGTTTTTGGTTTAGTCTGATACTACATAATATTCTCTACACGTTCATATACTTTTTCTGCATATATAGTTCTCGCAAATTTGTACCATCAAATGAGTATTAATTTAGTCTAAGAAGCTATCCTCACATCCTAGCCAGCAAACAAAACGTTCTGAGTCTTAAACATAATTTTATTTTTGGTAGCTACAGCGCACTAAGAGCACCTCTTCAGAAACCAAACACAGTGTGGGAATCGCTGAGACCTAGGCTTCCGAACGAATATTGACTAATACAAAAACTTTGTCCAGAGAAAAAGACCCTTGGAATGTTGAGGGTCGAACACGACTCTCATCATCCGGAAAGGATTAAAGCAAAAATCTTGCTGACTCAATTATTGTACTCACTTTTTTGCATTAGGCATTGGTACAAGACGTTCCGAATTCTCTGATTGTTGTGTTTCCATCAAATGTCCTCCTATAGCTCTACGCAACTTGAGACGATCTAATGCCTCATGAAGTTTCTTCATTACCTATAATGTTCAGTTGTCAACATTACACATTTTTTTCAATTGAAAACGCAGCAGATCTCATTGTCTGCTTAAGCTGCTCACATCTATGAAGGCAATATACAAGAAATACACCAATAATAAACCAAAGAGCTGGTCAAGGTGGAACCATTGATAATGTCAGGGTGTCACCTCATTCGTAGGTTTTTCTTCTGTTTCATTCTTAACAACAGTGGCATTCGATGGTGTTGGCACAATTGGAGCTAGACTGATCAAACCCTAAATTTATAGACTGATTGCAAATTTCAAGAGACGAGGGAGAAGTTTTTACTAAATATCAATGTTACAAAACGATAAGAACGAAATAGGTTGTCGTTACAGCCATGTCTCGTTTGCCTCTGTGTGCACAATAATCGGTACATACAAAATTGAAAGAGACATAATCGTTGAAACTATCAATGAAATGACTGTCTTCAGAACTCGCCTTTATCCAGTTGAATTTGTTCAGAAATTACAAAATACCTTGAATGAACTCCCGCTTTTCGAAGCCGTACGAATATTAGAATTTGCATTTTCTGTTGGAGAATCTCGTTTTTGAGCGGATGATACTAGAAACGTAAGCATGTCTGAATGATGAAACATAAAAACATTGGCCATTCAATTCATAGCCATAAGTTCTGATGGATCCCAACAATATGTACATTATGAGTTGATTTCAGTCCAGTGGTTTCTGGCGCTCCTTCGTCACACCATGAATGATAGGTTGGTGCAAAAGCAATGGCGGTTTAGGCTTTTTTGAAACTTACCATTCGATATTAAGATAAATTCTAAAATAAACGTGGTTGTATTAAACATCATTTTGATGCGCGTTTTTCACTCCACACCTTCCTCCTAAAGACGTTCCACTTAGTGCTTATTTTTTTCTACGGTTGAAAAGAAAGTTCTGAGACACTTTTATGAGCATGAGATAACTCCTCATGCATATCATGGGAATATTACAGTTTCTTATGTGAAATTCTCCCACTAAAGGCCTAAATATTTTTCGTCTTCCGTTTTCACTTTGTACGGCAAGCCTCCGCCATATCAAAGGGTGCAGTCGAAGTTCGTGATTTATTGTGCTATTATTGGAGAAAGGGCATAATCACAGCATGCTGCAGTCGACGAAATTAACGAAGATCTTAGGGGAGGGCACAACAAGCAAACCTGCTTGTGGACGCTGATTTCAACGCTAAACAATGCCGAAAATCTTTACCTTGGAGACAAGCGCTGTTCAGGATGTCCAACAAAGTTGAACAGCGAAGATCAGATAATTGCTACTTTGGAAGATGAACCGTAATCAAATGCCTAATAATCATTATTTGAGCCACGCATGTCAGTGGTCTGTCAATGAGGGCTGACTTATAGAGCCCGATACACGTGTTTCGATCTTGCGATCTCGTCAGTCGGGCAGTTACCCGTTCTCGTCTTTTGCTAATCTCTGTGGGTGCTCCAGTCCCCACATGGAGAGTTAGCGACGACGTACGTTTTACACTCTATGTTCAGTGAAGAACTCACCAAACACAGAGTTTTGTACACTCGAATGCTCGTGGCTAGTAAATTTAATATAACATATCCTTCATTTCGAGTGTTTTCTTAAGACCACAGCTCAAATTACAATATGCCTGATAATCATTATTTGAGCCACGCAGCACAGAGATTAGCAAAAGACGAGAACGGGTAACTGCCCGACTGACGAGATCGCAAGATCGAAACACGTGTATCGGGCTCCATAAGTCAGCCCTCATTGACAGACCACTGACATGCGTGGCTCAAATAATGATTATCAGGCATATTGTAATTTGAGCTGTGGTCTTAAAAAAACACTCGAAATGAACGTAATCAAATGCTTGCGAACTTGCTACCGAACTTGAAGTATTTGTGAGAAGCTGTGCTAACTCATCTCCACCAGCTTAACTTTGTCCACAAGAAGCCACGACAAGATTCTCACGAACTCGCTGAACGAGCCGCCAAAAGAGTTGGGATTTGTCTCCAACTGCTCAACAACATCTACTGAATGTAGTCGAATTCAAAAACGCGCTATAGTTTCGAACGAGAGGTGGGTGTCGTGTTAACCGAATCATCCACAATCGAAATAAACAATGGGTTCAAAAGGGTCAAGCCGTTACTCCCGAAGCACAACCGATTTAACAATAACGTCATCATGATCTGCGTTTGGTGGAATTGTGAAGGAATCGTGGATTTTGAGTTGACTCCGAACGGCAAGTCCATCGACGTCGAATTTATTGTCAGCAATTACGCCTAGTCTACGACAAGCTTAAGGAGAAGTACCCGGCATTGGTCAACCCCAGATCGCACACTGCCAAAAAGACCAAAGATGAGTTTGATGAATTACACGGAGTCTTGGGTTCTGGTCCCGCCTGAAGTCCAGATTACGCTACATCCGACTTGGGCCTCAGTCCTCATCAATGCTGACCAATTTTTGGAGGGCAGCCGATTTGAATTGTCCGGTAAAGTTACAGAAGCATGCAAAGAATTCTTTGAACCGAAATCTCAGGATGACTGTCAATCACAAGCAGATCCGAAGTGTGGCGGACAAATGGCAGAAACTGGAAGAAAACGATGGCCTTTAATTAGAAGAAAAGATATTATTGCTTTTGCTTGGAACGTATGCATAAATTTTCAATTTTTTTACAAGGTCCCAGATTTTTTTTCCAGTCTGATATTTATTTTAGAGTACGGAAAAGATGTTATCTGGTGCAAAAGTTACGGCGGTTTCAGATTGTGAATTCAAAATGGATTGTAAAGCAGCAGAGACAACTCGCAACGTCAACAGTGCACTTGGTCCAGATCTGCTAAAGAACGTACATTGCAGCGGTTGTTAAGAAGTTTCGTTCATTACACTTATAAGAAAAGCAATCATCGAAGCTGATACTCTCAAGACTACGCCAGATACTATAAAAAAAACCTCAGCGTCGACCACTCTACTGTCGTTCACCATTCGGAGCAGACTGCAAAAGCGAAAACGTTGGTGCAAAAGCAGCGCGGTTTAGTTACAGCCAACCGCTAGTCACAAGAGGCACCACGAACTTTCCAAAAAATTAAGATGTAGGCTACGAAGTTTCGTCTCATTTTCCATATTCACCGGACTTCGCGTTCACCGACTACCATTTCTTCAAGCATCTCCGTAGCTTCTTGGAGGTAAAACGTCTCCACATTCAACAAGGTGCAGAACAAGCTTCCCAAGAGCGCTCAAATCCCAAAACACCGAATTTATGCTTCAAGAATAAACAAACTCATTTTCTGTTTCACAAAATGTTATCCGTAAAAATTCTTAGTTTGATTAATAATGATGTTATTTAGTGTAGTTATCACGATGAAAATTCAAGAAACCAAGGCCGCCAATGCTCCTGCAGCAATCTAATAGATATTCATTCGATAGGTAATTGAAATACGCAGATCAATAAATAAAAAGTGAGCTCGCATAAAGTAATTTGTATTTGTGGAATCAAAAAAAATCCTATTGAGCAAGTTCAGTCACGGATAACAAAACTACCAACTAAATATAACTTCGTAGTGTCATTTCTGGCATTTCATTAATTGCTGTGATGATTCTTAGCTATTATATGGAACGTGTGGATTTAATATAACAAAATAGACTTAATATCAGCTGCAAAACTCAATGATATATCAAAGCAAAGTGCTTTCATGACAGACCATAGACATAGATTGTAAATAGCAGCATACGTATCATTTGTACAAACAGAACGATAAAATGAACTCTCTTCTGCATTTTCGCCATGTTCACATATTCTCGAGTCCTCTGTCTAATGAAAAAACTACTTTTTTTTCTTAGTGAACAAACTAAAAAAGCCCGCATCCGACCGAAATTGCCCGTATCGCGAATGAGTTAACGTATAAAAGCTTCTCTTTGTCGGTTAAGCCAACGCGACGGAAAGGATAGCAGTGATACTTCGTTTCGAATGTTTTTTTTTTTGAAGTCTCGCTCAGACAAAATAATTTGGTGGCATATTTTAAGCCTTTCATAAGGTGTGCTACGGCACCTGCATAGTGCAACACATGTGTTTCGCCCTTCCAGACTCAGTTGCACGATGCCTTTTGGCTCAGTTAGTCTCGCGGAGAGATTAAGAAATTACGTTATCAGGTTATGTGGTTTTGAGCGAAATCTTAGAAAACACTCTAAACGAAAAGTATGCTATTTCATAAATTCTAGCCAAGAGCGACAGAGTGTGCAACACTGCCTGTTTTCATCACTTAATGGAAAATATTGAACGTTCGGCGTCGGCTCCTATATACAGGGGTATCTCCGCACAGAACGGTTTGGACTGAAAGGCACTGTGCAGCTGACGAGGCTAGAAGGCTGAAAAGCGTGTTTTGCACTGTAGAAGTGCCATAGTAGATCCTAATGTCAGAATTAGAAATACTTGTCTTAACTTTGACGTCCTCGTCTTTTGCGCATTACAAAAGCTATTCATCAAAAAAAAATTCACATGAGATACACTACAAAGAAGTGTGAATATACACATACGTTATAATGACTAGATATGTTTCTGTGTAGCAGCTATTTGAAAGCACGTCTAATTCGTAGCCTCGCGTGGCGTACAATAAAAATTTGTACAAAATTATTTGAGAATTATTAGCTAAAATAAAGTTTTTCATGGATTACGTCTAAAACAACATCTCTGTTGAAGAAACCTTTGAATAAATCAAAAAAATAAACAGCCGATAAGAGAAAGCATCGACCATGCGTGCGACCATTCAATTGTACTGAGGAATGGACAGTACCGCAGGGCAGCTCTACACGGGAACGTTGCCTTTTGTCGCCCAACAATAGCGGTATTATGAAGTAATAATGTCGAACTGACCGTCATTTCGAAACGAAAATATTGGTAAAGTCGGCTGTTCAGTCAACGTCGATGTCAGATCGGCGTTTTCAACAAGACGAAGTGCAAGTGGTAACTTCTCGTTTTCGTTCCAGTAAAGCGTCAATGGTTTGCGCGGCATCGTAGCCGAAATGACGCAGACAAAGCTAAAAAGCAATTATCTGTTCGGTGCATTATGAAAAATCAAGTAATGATTGATAGAAATTCCCAAAACGATGTTTTTTTTTTGTTTAACTAATCAGCTCATCAAGTCATAGTTTTATCCACCACTAACTCATTTCCTTTTCTTCAGATTGTCCAAGCGGTAATATGCCAAGATGTAGTGTATCAGTGTTTTTGAAAAACTGAAAGTCTTTTGGTGATAAATACTCATTAGGCGTTCATTGTTAAGGGTTGAATGAAATTCCTGAAAAGTCTCCATCTATACAGGAGATGAACTGAATTGGAAGGAAATTCTCTACGCCTTTATAGACAAGAAGTATCTAGGTGAATTATCGATTTTGTTGAAAGTTCAAATCATAGGGAAATCAGAACTTCAAATTTACTTTTTATCCCGCGGTAACATACGCTTGTAACAGCGCTTTCTTTGGCTTTTTTGGAGGTTTCAAAGGTGGTATATTGTTGTGAATTCTTTCATCTCAATGCCGTGAATGAGGTATCATTTCGCCAATTTATTGATGCACAACTGGGAGCTTCCATGACGTCGTAAACGCTCCGCAATGCACACTAGATCTATCACTGACTCATCCTCGAGCCTGCGGACTTATAAAGCCTCTCATCCCTCAAAATTAGCATACTGAAGAACAAGTCGTAAAGTCGCAACACTGGCTTGACATGTCATTAGATGTTTACAAATGATCATACAGATCACATATGCATTCAATCACTTGCGTGATGCCTGACGAAGTCGCGTGTATGGCCTTTCACTAAGACTGGCCAACGTCAAACACTTCGACTGGCAGACGAATGAGGATGGAAAATGAGGCGTACATTATTATCCAATCACTTAAAGATACGCCATACAATTGACCTTACGTATGGCACTGTTGAATGAGTTCATACTTGTTTTGACAAGGAGACCACAACCCCCCTCCCTCCACCTTCAAACATGTCCAATTGATATGAAGCTGTGAGTATACAGACTTGACTTGTTCAAAGAGTAACGTGAAACCATAGACAAGTGTGTATTGCAGGGCTACAGACCTCTAGATTCTGCTCCACACATTCTCTAAGAGTCAAATATACAAGCCCTCAGTCGTAATTTTTTTTTTTTGGAAGAAGAGCTACTTGTAAATACCAGGCTATACTCGTCTATACAAGTCAGATCTGCAATATCAAAATGATATGAACGTCCTCGTCAAGTTAACACAACGATATCATCTTGACTATTCATTTACATCAGTTCCACTGCTGAGGATAGTCCTAAGCGCCTGCTCTGCATCAGCTCCACTGAAACAAACGGATTTATTGATTCAACGGTTAGTTTGAATTACCAGAATAAAGTTTTACAAGAATTTCTACTTCTGATTTATGTTCAGAATAAGGAATCGAATCTCTTGTGCTTTTGGTAGCATGCTAACCGTTTTTAACATCTACTGTGCTGATCCTTACACCTAGTGTTCGATTCCTTCTTATGGTATCTCATCCACGAAGATCTTCGGACGTTTCGAGGGCGGGCTCGGCTTGCGCTTTAGGGTTTGTCCACTCTATAAATGTCATTAAATACTCTGTCGAGGAATCAGTTCTCTTTGGTGTCCTGAGATGGAAAGGCTGGAGCATCCCCACTTGGGCTGAAGTTAGTGAGCTCCATCTTACCAGACAACGCAAGACCTCGACACCCTCCAATTCATCAAACTTTTCTATAGTTTTCCTTGCAGTGTGAGGTTTAGCACTGTCTTGCTGAAACAGCGCGCTCTTTCGACAAATCAATGCCGAATACTTTTCCCTCAACAAATCGATAGTTACTCATGAAATATTCCTGGGATATTCCCACGTATTACACTAACAGATACTGTGTGGAACAAACATAAAGTTTGAATTTCTCGAGGGTGCTAAAAAAAACTGTTTCTTCAAGCAGTAATTCAGTGTCGATAAAAGATTTATAACACAATTTTTGTTTTCTAATTTAAGCTTTTCCATAGAATCATGTAAGCTCGCCGTATAAGCCTGAAATATGAGCTTCGACATGATAACTTATTAGTGTAAATACAAGACTAACGTTCACAGCTTTAGGAGAAAACTGCTATGGTCTCAGAGCGTACGCGAACGATACTCGTTTTTCTGGTACGAAAAAATGGCGAACAATCTCACACCAACAGAGGTTTGCCTGATACTCGTTTTAAGGAAATCATAAGCATAGTTTTTTCTACAGATAGTGGGCTTTTGGAAAACGATGTTTAATAAATTTTCCTCAATTTATCTCACAAATTGTGAAATAATAGAAGTAGTTGACAAGAAGACCAACAAGAATACAGAGTGATAAAAGAACAGAAACCCCGCTATTGCAGTGGCTAGTACGAACCTCACAAAGGGTAAGAAGGGGATTCAAAATTCCGCACGAGGTTCAAAGTTTTGCTTATCACTCAACATTTTTGTATAGTTATGATCGCGTTGTGTTAGTCCCCAAGAAAACTTCAACATCAAGTTTGCAAGGGCAGTAAATATAAGCATTTAGGTATCAAGCATTCCGAAAAAACAAGCTTCTCCACTTTCGGAGGGAGAGAAAAATAAAGTTCAAGTTCACGGATCAGTCACATCCCTTAAAAGACTAGGACACAGGTAAGGACAGTCTCCATTAGTTAAATCAAAATAAATTAACCGTAGAAGTGGAATTCTCTAACAACTTCCCAGACCAGGTTAGAACAGGTACAATTGAAAAGATAGAAAACAAAGCGCTCACCGTTTTTTCACTCCTTGAAAGATGCTTCATCCCCTCCATAACATCATGTAGAAGTGACTTTATGCGCATCCAAGCTATAGAACACCTGGATGTTGCAGATGCATAAAGTCAGTTATTTTATCCTACTAGACAAGTCTGACATCACTATCCGATTTCGGAGTGATAGAAAGGTTACGCCCTTATGGTAGGGTCCAACCAGAGAGCAAATGTGTATCGCAAAGCACTTCTAATCACTGTGCCACACGGACCACTAGTTGAATGTGCTCAAGACGACTTATTACCTCATTGACAATTTCTACATAGTCTCACAAGCATAGAGTTTATCAAACCCATCTCTCAAGTGAATTCGGCGCATTGTGTCAGATTTTAAAGTATGCTATGAAAAAGCTCAAGAGGGGAACAGAATTGAAAAATGGTTTGGTGATAATGTTTACTCAACACATTCCGGATCGTTCTAAAGAGCGTAGCATTGGAGTGTGATATTGGTAAGGGCACCAAAACCAGCCTATATTTCCCATAGGACCCGCAAAAGGTGAGACCGACTAAGTTTTCTGAGACAACCGCCTTACCAATCAATTCCCAGAGGTACAGGTTACACGTTGGAAAAAGGCAGCTTTTGAAGGGCAAAATTCAAAGGACTCCATCGTGCAGAACCATTATGCGTCCATGGGGCCCGAAATATGTCAATACTCAAAGATATCTCTTATAGTTCTATATCAAACACATCTATAGCATACAGCACCGTCTATCGATTGCTTTTTTGCCTTTCACAATAATCCCTCTAATCATATGATATTAAATGAACTTGTATAGGAGATAATTCCAGACAGCTTATTTGCAGAAAGCGACAGCTCGGGCAAGGAAATAAGAAATCCGGCGCGCAAGCGGTATCAAAGCAACCAGTTCGTGGGAAGATTTCTATGCAGTCCAGAAGAGGAAACAAAAAAGTGAAGAAAGCTATAGACGTACAAAATAACAAAACTGGAAGCTCCGAGGAAGAAAACCGAATTGACCATGCCGACGATGAGAGCGGTAGGTCTTCCGAAACATTAAATATCACCTTACGATAAATAACTTCAGCATTAGATCCTAATGTGGTCAACATGATATTGAAGGCTGCGAAAATCACATTACACAAGAATATATTATCGTGGACCTTTGGTCCAATTCATCATAGGGTGTGCCTGTACTCTCACCTGCTGCAACGGTCGATGAAAGATAGTTTACTGGTCTTCTTTTGACATTGGAGTTGGTCAAACAAGATAACGGAATCTTTTCGATAAAACGTAGAGACTCATTAAAGGTTGTGTTCGACAAAAGTGATGCCAACGACATTTGTTAACGGAAGGGTTGCTACAACGAGTGACAAGACCGTGGTCATTTGAACATTCCAGCGATAGATATGTCGTATCTTATGTGATGGAAGCTTGAGATTGCGTAATGATCCGTGCAAGTCGAAACTGATAACAAAAGTAAAACATGAATCAATTTCCACGTGTCAAAAGGTTTCCTTTGCACTGCGATTGTCGACATACACAATGCATCCAGAGATTCGACAGCGTCTTTCCAAGGCCACGATTGCGAATTTTGAGTGTGAAGTACTGAATCTATACATCTGTCGCAGTCCCGCACCACCGACACCGCAAATTCTTACGCACGACGAAGCGGTAAAAGATTCGAAGATGGAGATACGGTCAGCAAATGGAATTACCATAGAAAAGATCCAATGGGGTACATATAGACGTAAAGAGGCCAAAACTAGCAAACATGTAGATGACAGATTCGTATCGCTCTGAATGTTCGCGGCATAATTCTGCACTGCCTATGACTCCTTCATAAAGGTGGTGGGTAGCGTTAGGGTAATGATGTCGTTTAGTAAAAGCTCGTTGCAAGCTCGATCATTATCGGGACTCATTGAGTCGCCATCGCTCCAGAATAGAGTACTTGGTACCCGATTTGTCTTAGTTCAGAGAGCATTTCGTCATTTTAGGAAAAAAACGACTTAATCAGCGTACAATGACATTCGTAATGAAGAAGGTGAATCGTCAATCAGCAGTTCAGCTCACACGCCAGAGTTCAAAGACTTTTATAGAGGATGGATGCCAAGAACATATTTGACGACCCTTTTCGGACGGTGAGGGTCTTTTGAACCCCAACTTTTCGGAGGCATTCTTCCCCTAGACAAAGCTTTACTACATCTGACAGTTGTTCAAAAGCTTAAATCTAAGCGATTTCCACACTGTACTTGGAATTTGAAAAGGCACTTCTTATTACGCTGTAGCAGCAAAAAAAAAACCATGTGTCACACTCGGAGTGTTTTGTTTGCACGGGTAGGATCAGACGATGGCTTTTCATCAGAATGCACTAGAACTTATTCGAATTGCAAATCTCGGCGATTTCAAATATGGATTTGATTCTTGAGAAGGTCTTCATGGTGTGCAGACAAGCAAAAATTACTTTTCACACACGGAGTTTTCTTCGCAAATAAGAATTGCATACACATAAAATGTATATGCCCGTGAGAGAAAATTATGGGGGATCGAAATAACACACGAAACGCAGACTTTTATGCGAAACAAAAGGAAGAAATCTTTATCAAACAATGAAAATCGCGCGTCGCGTGCGAAAATCGACCAACAGCTGTTCGGAAAGGGTTAGTGCATGAAGAGCTGGGACCTGCACAACAGATGAGAAGACAAGTCATTTGAGTTGAAATAAAAAGTCCCTCCCACGGTTTCAAGGGAACGTTGTCGCAGATTCGAAGCATAACCTCAATATAAAACAACCAAGCTATTTTATTCACATTACGACTCAATTACATTTCATTCTTCTAGCTCATTCCATCCAGTCACCGCCAATGTACTGCGACGTCAATCCAAATGATGAAGCAAACCTTATGGAAGCTCATGGCACTCTCTCATAAGCAGTATCGTGCTAAGGTAAAGAGATATCATACTGAGCGATAAGCAAGTAAGAAATAGAGATATGATGTGTAATGAAATGAATTCGTCAAGAAATGCACATAACAAATTTAAAATAAGGCAGTGTCTTTACAGAGTGCTGCCAACGCGAGCGGTAATTTGCGTGAACGGCTTCTGATCAGGCAAACAGCACAGAAAGTGTTCGATCACCTTTTTCCACCTATAAAGGTATGAAGGATACTGGTTGATGGCTCATAGCAGTTAATCTACAAGTGATTCGCACCTTCTAGATTTATATAAAAATACTATAATAAAAGAATCACTGAGATCATCGAACTTTCTTAACTGCAAGCCCGAATAAATTTTATGATTGCGTGTATCGTACTTGTCAGAGATACTTTGAAACAAACACGTGATCGTTTTGCTCGATCACACATACAGGCCTCCATTCCTTGGAGTTAGAAAATTCATTAAAATGACTGGAAAATGGTCTGCTCCTTCTGACATGTTCAGCAGCCCTACTGCCGACTAACTGCCACTTTTAAAAGGCTTTCGTTTGCTTTCAATTTGAATGAAATATTCGACAGTTCAGAAAAAAAATTCATTATGGCCACTAGAACACTAACAAGCGAAATATGTTTTAAACTTACATGAGCGTACTGTATGGAAAAATGAGGGAAGATCTGCTGCACCTCCTGTATTGCTTGCTGTATTTTACCGTTCAAACGGTTTAGATCGCCTAGTCCCTGAATAACCAACTCAGTTTTTTTAAATACATTTTGATTGTTTTCATATAATACTTTGAAAAACTAAGGCGTCACTGATTCAATCTGCCTCTAATGGTTGACTTATTCTACTTCGAGGTGCCAAAGACTCTTACTGCCTCTACATTTGTGACCATATAGACAGAACTTCATAAATAACATCCCAATGACCACTTAGTTAAGCGTGTCACTTACACTTACTGGCCCAAAACGGCATAGAAATAATCAGACTACGAAAGATTGCTACAGTAGTCACCCTCTAGCCGTTATTGGATCTATGAGGACTCTATAACTTCACTTATATGTTTTGATAAAATTTTGGTAGATTCTTATCTATATGCTGAAAGAAGGTTAAGGAAGTTAAGAAAGAACATGGAATAGAAATTGAATGACATAACAACTTCCCTGCACATATGTGGATGAAGTGTAGCTTAGATCCCAATTTTTACGTAAAAGTACTGTTCTTAAAATTAACCAGGCATAGTGGAACGGAGAGAAAAAGAGAAAGAAATCAAGAAAGAGGGAAAGAAAGAAAGAGAAGATGGACAGAGAGAGGAAGAGCTGCGTAAAAGCAATTAAAGAATGATAAAGCGAGTGGTAGTCCCCTATTTTTATTCTAAACGCTCTAAATTTTCTATGCCTTTTGAGATACAGATGAACTTATTTTGTTGTGTATGCCTAATTTCTGTACCCATTAGTTCTAGCATAATAAAATGAGATTCAAGAAAGTCCTATACACTTCTAAAGAACATTCACAATGACCGAAAAAGTGTTATCACTTTTTCCTTGTTTCACATAAAGCTTGAAGTAAGAATATTCTACTTCCGTCTATAATGTGTTGTCTTGAAATTTCTATAAATCGAGAAACAACGAATTCCCGTTAACGCTTTTTGTCTGTAAAATCACTATCTGAAGAATACTAGGCTTTTTTACGAAGTAAACAAAATTTCTTATTTGACACATTCCGGATCATCTATCAGATCGTAATATCAGTATGTGCCCGTTTCATTCCGCAATTTGCGTAGAACTCGCAAAAAGTGTGGTAATTTATTGTGACATTATAGTCCCGTTGCTCAGTTCCTAAAAATAACTAGAAAGAAAAAATTTTGGAGCAGATAAAACAACCAATTTGTTGGTGGATTTGTAGGATATTTCGATCGTGTATGCATGCTATGACGTCCATGCAGTGAGAAAAGTATTAAACTATAAGCTTTTCAACAAGACGAAGTGCTCCAGAACGGACTGTAGGTTCTTCAGACTGTCACTGAACTCATTGTGTCATATACAGTGATATTGATTTAGGCAGAATGAACCTCGATAGAGTCAATGTTGAACCCTCTGATCTAATCTCCAAAAAATAAGGAAGAAATTTGTTCAGGGACATAGTGAACGAATACCCATGTCATCAGCAGAGGCAAAATATGCTACTCTATGCCAAACTTAAAGGAACGGCTGGACATAAAGTCTCTACAGTGCTTTTAGAAAACAGAAAATAACGAGGTGAAAAGCGTAAAGAGGATCAAAAACAATGAGTTAGATTGGTAGCGGTGCGACTTACTGCAATCCTGGATAACATCTGCACAACATCCTTTTCTTTGAATGATAAAATATCTCAAACGAACATAAACTAACAAAACAATCTCTCTAACGAAGAAAAGGAAAGCCACAGGATGTTTACAGCTTTACGACCCATTTTGGACTTATGGTCTGAAACCGGCCGTAACTTTTGCACCAATCAACATCTTTTTCATGTCTCAAACAAATATCAAACAAAAGGCAAGTAAAACCGTCGTTAGCAACAAAACGTAGAGCGAAAAGTGCGAACTAAAATTATATGTAGCATAACCACATTAAATCAAGATCACGTTCCATTATCAATATCATACAGCGCATTTCAACAATGCATAAACCACAAATACTTTTCAAAAACCTAAAAAATATGAATGTCTATCGCAAGATGTTTGCGCTCATAGGAATTATTTCTGAAGGGATTTACTAGCTGTCGCCATCAAATGATTCTGACGTCCATCAAGAAAAATCTTAAACTACCTAAGAGGATTTCTAGCGCGCCTATGGCGTTTTCTGGGGGAAGTTGTATTCGCGACTACTTCTCAACAAAAAACAAACTAAACGGCCTCATAGTTAAACACGCAGTTCTCCTTTCAGCCACTGGATGATCCAATCTTTTAAAATCATTCACGTTCGCATTACTCTTTAATACGCTCTTTGAAGCAACCATATTGAAAACTTACAATAAATAGGCCACATTTTCCGAGCTCGGTAACTGTTTTAGCTCTTTGTGAGTGATAAGCAAATTCCAATGCTCTTTCCACATAATCTCGTTGCTCCTCTGCATAGCCTTTCAGGAGCTCCGCGAGATTTTCTTTTTCGTTTAGTAAGACGATGAACCTATAAGAGAGAAAAGTATTTGTAAAACACAAATCCATGGTGGAAATCATCTATAGAACTTCGCCAACAGCGCCTACTCCTAACCCATACCAGAGCACAATTTTACTTGTTGAAAAAAACTTTTTCAAGATTTAAAATATCAAGGAGCACATCATAACAGAGCTTCCCTTCAAATTTCACGAGTCCATGGGGGCCGTAGTCGAGTGGTTACTGGTGCATATTATGAAGAATTTACCAAAAAGCAATTTGCTTATTCAGACCCTCATGCAACAATCTCTTTCAATTACTTGGAGAGCGCCGTAGCTTGGCTATCTTCAACATTGCAAGATTTGACTCGACCAGTAACCTATGACATTCATGAGGAACACAAGATCCTCTAACAGCACTTAAAACAGCATGCAACATATTGAAAGACCTGTAGAACGATGAATTCGATGAATGCGAGTAACCAATTCAAACCTCACAAGTACTCGCATCCGCAAAGCAAAATGTGATAATGTGTCGTGTAAAATAAGTAAACAGAAAAATGTAGAGCTCCTATGCTTCTAAATCACCATGCTTAGAAAAAAACTGGTCAGCTCAATAACAAGAGCGCCAAAGGGTTCTACCTGTTCTCGTAAGAGTTTAAAGATTAACGTCAGTAGAACTGCTGCAAGATACAAGAGGATCAATGAGACACTAAGCAAAGATAAGAAGCTTTTCTACACTCAGTATTCTGATAATAACATCAGATAAAGGAAGTAAAAATGACCGAACATTTTGGGAGTTGTCCCAACGCTGCTTAAGCAATTTGTCTCTCTCGCAGAATACTGGTCGATCACATCTGCTTGCAAAATGAGGGGAATCCAGCATTTTGGTGTCGTGTGGGTGTATTTCCAAGTGACTGCGGCCCTATATCTAGAAGGGGCTCGAATCGTCACATTGCTTCCCAGTGGTGTGCATCATTAACCAATCGGCCACCCCCGATAAATGTATAATGAATGATTCAACAGTAACAATAAATACCACTGACTGACCTATCCATTTCCAATACTGAAAGAAGCATGTCAATCTTTCTATCTTGTGGCATTCTTGGTAACGCTGTACAATAGAACTTAACAGCTGACTGTTCTAATTGAGCACGTAGTCGTAAAAGACGCCTAAAAAATTCAACTTCTAAATAATTACTGAGACAGTTTCCAATGATTGACATATTTAGACCACATGTGATCATACCAAATTAGCAAGGATACTCTTATAACCCTTTCGAGACCACGTGCTGCGAAACATAGCACGTCGCGCAACGTCAATCTCATTCAGCTGCAGTAATGTTGGCGTTTCGTCTCGGGGTGAAGCATCCGCAGGCGCTGCCTGCGACTGCCGCGCGAGCGAAAAGCGCGACGCCGCCTGCTACAAACGGCGGTCCCCACAGGGTCAAAATGTTCCTACGTAAAACTAAAATCACCCATATAAACTCTGATAAGAGTGACTTTTCAGGTAAAAACTGTATTGAAGAAATCAGGCGAGCCTATGACTGCACATGGAAGCGTATGCATAGAAATAAGAGAAGACTGTATAGAAGATCTTACTTCAGAGGATAATCTGACAGTGCTGAGGCTACGTCGATAATCACTTCTGTAGGAAACAAGCGTGCAACACATTCTACCAACGCTGGAATTCTGAAGTTCAAAGATCATTAGAACAATTGGTATAAAATTACAGCCAAAATTCATCGTGTATTACTTACTTAACGACGTATTCACGAGGATCGTTCAGTAAGCTAGCTTGTAGGAGTACATCAGCAGCTGTATCTCCTTCATTACACAACGATAAGGCATCGCAAAACCAACAGTCGATTTGCTTTGCAGTTCGCCATTTGTCGACGCTTTGGTGACCATAGAAGTCCTCCAACAGCTTATCTCCCTTCGATATAAGAAGTGATGTGCACTAGAATATGAACAGTGATTCCTGCCTCTCAAAATCAATACGTAATTCGGATACTAATATTGAAACTTCAACTATACCTGATCGAAGTTGGCACAGATCCGATTTATGTCGTCGCGGAAAACGACTATCAAGGTAGGATTGCTTCCGAGCCACCTAAAATATATGGGTAAATATAGATAAAGGAAAAAGGATAACGACAGTAGACGGGAATCGAACCCGCATTTCACCCTTCCTAGGGGCTCGTGCTAACCAATTTCACTAACGACACCTGTTTCGCTACTACTTTTGATTTGTAAACAACCAACTGGAAACGGTTGGGCCTGGCAAACCACATCGGTTATAAAAAGCCTTGGCTATTCTTGGCAATGATCAATACCTGAGGGATGTATTATGCATTTATCTCCGAAGACTCGCAGCAGTCTAGCGATCTATCAAATCAGTGCTGCTGTCCTCCCAAGCGAGACTAGTGTAATTCGCCGACCTCGGAAGAATAGAAGATTTGATGAGCCTTGATGTGCGCGAGATCGAACCATCGACTAAGCACCGCACCGCACCTCTAGCCACTGCGCCACATACTGACCAGTTTATCACACAATGCACAACGTTCGAGGCGAATCAAGTTGTTGACAATCATCAAATTGGGCCCAATCAAAGTCCGAAATCAACATTGAGGCCTCTATATATTGATCAATGACCCCCTTAAAACATCGAACGTGGACAGGATATTCTCCAGTCTGAAGCTAGGATTTGGTCAATTTAGCCACTACAAACTGGTGCATCGGCCTTCCAAATCAAAGTCCGGATACGACTTTCTTTAGCCTAGTGCTATAACTGCCAAGTCAGCCACTTCATCTGCTGCATTCACCCATCGAATTGTACTCCTGAGACGATATTCTCTCTTTAATCTGCTGTAATTTGGGAAGTATTGAACCGCTACACTTGAAGTGGTTCGTCCAAGCAAAAGGACTCAGACTAGAAGGCTTCAATTCAACTTTATTTAAACCTCAGTTTTGGATGAGAACGCAGTCGTAAAAGGGAAAAGGTGGTGTCGGGCACACCGTGGCATGCGCTTGGAGATATCAAGAATATGATGAGCCTACAAATTTATCTGCACTTTTTGGAAGATAATTCGTTAGAATTCTATTATCTTACAGCTTGTCGATAAATCGACCAATTTTATAATGAATAACCGCATATTCAACGAAACAACAAGGGTTTCCGGTGTCACTTACTCGATCAGATAGCATTTGCTTACATGGGTATTTGAACGGCAAACGCTTCCGGTGACACTTACTCGATCAGATAGCATTTGCTTACATGGGTATTTGAATGGCAAACGCTTCCGGTGACACTTACTCGATCAGATAGCACTTACATGTGAACCTTTCTTGCACAGATAGAGCCTTGGCCTGCCTCCGTATATAAGCGTGAGCAGACAACACACCGAAGGCAGTCAAACAGTTGCAGCGTTCCTGTGCTCCAGCTAGTCGTCCACTCCTTCATATATAGGCATCAAAATGATCGTAACCTAATCCATTTTCAATAAGTCACCTTCAAATCCCTCTTACTCTTCACATTGTATAGTAGTCCTCCAAGTAACTCGCAGTAATACCTAGTTAAAGTTGCACTTATTGCTCATGCACCCTATAGTACATGCACTCATCGTATTAGGCCATCAACATTCTCAGAGTAGCCGCAACCCGCAGAACTCGTTCTTGCTCACATGTCTTACTCACGCAATCTCAGAAGGCTACTCCTTATGATGCTTTTTAACTATTCCTTAGCGCTTATGCAATGCTAACCCTAGCAATTAAGGTATTTATTATGTATTATCCATCCTACTTATAGGAACGTTATTGTTATCGTTAATCATTATGGTTGTGCCATTTTATTGTATATAAAGGTTTAATTACCCAAGTTTGAGATTCGTGCGTGATCAAGTTTCAAGTCCCTCGTGGCAGACAAGAAGTTGCGGCGATCGAGGGCCAACGTCAAACGACACACCTGAGCTGTCAAAAGAGGAGCTGATCGACTCCAATACAACAATTATTCCTAGTAGTCTGAACTACTAATTATTCTGGACCAAGAAATTCTCTGATCCTCATCAGACTGTAACGCCGCAACGCACTACAAAAACAACAACACAGCTAAGGTAAACCTAACAAGAGCCTTTTCAAGGAACGGTTGCTATCCAGAAATTAGCATTCCAACTACATTCCGTGAAGTCTAATTCATAAACTTCCGAAAAAAGCAGACATCATGTATCAAATAGGGGCGAGCATTTCAGAAGTCCCATCCCATCTCTTCAACGTTGTATATCTATCTCTTCCTGATCTACAACTAATGAAAACCACACCTGCGTGATATTCTTCAAGACGATATTACGCAATTATTTATTGTTGATTCATTGGCGCTACTTATTATAAAATACACAATACTTTTCATCATAGCGAAACAGATCTGGGACATCATACCGTTCATTTCGAGTGTTTTTTCAAGACCATGCTCGAATTCCAATATGCCTGATAATTATTTTCGAGTCATGTAAGTGGTCTATTGTCATACAGTGCAATATACGCCTTTCGGCCCTTCGCAGCATCGTCACTTGCACAGTGCCTTTCGTCCTAGCCAAACCTTTCGGAAGGGAGAACCCAACCTTTCTACATAGACGATGCGCAGGCGTACTATTTACGTGTGTCATCAAACGAAAGAAATCTCTAAACGAGCAGTGTTGCACACTGGATTGCTCTTGATTAACATAACAAACCACATGCATGGCTCAAAACTAATTGAAGGGCATATTGAAAATTGAGCGTGGTCATAAGAGAGCACTCAAAACGAACGGAGGATACCTTATAGATCCTAGTCAAGAACAATCGAGTGCATAACACTGCTTATTTAGTGAGTTGTTCCAGCTGAAGGCAAGTGTGAATACTGCGCCTGCGCCTCCTCTATGTAGGGGATTGAGTTGCCCCAAGTGGGATTGGCTAAGACAAAAGGCACTGTGCAACTGACGAGGCTGGCAGGGCCGAAACACATATATTGCACCGTATAAGTGCTCATACTGATGCTCAGGCGAATTCCTAGAGCAAAGAGGACCCACTGGGCTACTCTTGCACCGCGATAGGGAAAAAAATGGAAGAGTTGCTGGTACCCGCTTGAGTCACTCGACGATCAACGGGACGAACAGGTGATACAGGTGAAGTGCTCATAACAGACCATATGCATGGCTCAAAATAATTATCAGGCATATTGAGATCTGGAACACTTCCGCACTTTTTTATAAGAATTTTTTATTGACAAATCTCAATAGCCATGTGCAACATCTACCCTGAGTTTCCCCGGTGAGGCACGTCATTTCTGTGGGCGCGTGACATTCCATGTTACAGAAAATCAGGAATACACCACAATATGCTAAGAAAAAAATCTCATCATAGCAAATGAATCAGTTCTCACTAATCTTGATGGCTTGCCGCTGATAATGAAAACCAACGCCTTGAGATAGTCCTAGTGAAATCCAAGGAAGAACTCAGCGCCACAACGTCAGAGGAGAGCTGACCTCAAAGTTCCGAACTCTACCATTTATGAAAAAAGCGTTATCCACGATTGATAAGTACACTACTACTGGAGGAATAGTTACGAGTTCTTGCTGAAATGTCGGACAATTTACATCCATACTCGTCAACAAAAATTCAAGGATTCAATGATCCAATCGTTGATTGAAGACATTTTTTGAATATTTCACCATCCTCCATTTGGAATGAAGAGTATTAACGAAGAGCTGAATAAGGCTGTTTCTGGATTAAACAGGGTGTCTCTGCAACATCGGTTGGACAGCTCTAGCTCGGCTTCTTGAATACAAAGATGCTATCGAACCATATTTTGATTCAAAATGTTCTTAACCTTATGCTGCTCAACTAGTCGACGTCACGGTTAGCTATACAAACATACATGAGTCATCTTCACCGAACATAGATGACGTCACAGGTTTTTTGAAGAAACGGGCACAAATAAAATTTGTCTCCCAAAGTGTCATTGCTTCGTCTGTATCTAAAGACTTGCTCGAATATTCATCTTGGCTGAAGACCTCTCTGAGGTTTATTTCGAAAATATGTGCGTGGATATCACACGTCTTCCATTCCAGTGCGAAGAGCACATTCCTAAACAATCCCCAACAACAGACCACGTTGGGCGCATCAAGGTACTCAATCAGGGTTAAGCCACTATACCACCACAAACACAAGAAACAAAGGTGTTTCGTGCTTAAGATGTGCATCCTTCCTTACAAATTTTACAACGAGTTTAGAATCAAGATGTGGGCCTCACGCACGTCACCATACTCGAAGTAGACCGCTACCATGAACAAAAATGGATAAAAGTAAGTAAGAAATTTGCATGCCTCAATCATGAGCTGCTTATGGTCCATAAAAAACGAAAATGCGAAATTAGTCGTTTTGCTGGCATCGCTTCACGGCCTCGAATCAATTCCAGATACTCCTTTTGAGAAAGCGTATTATCCTAAACGTGAAAATAAGCTGCACGCTCTATACACTTCATGATCTCCTCATAGATTGTATTGTAACATCGACGTGAACATAAAGTGGCTAAACTAACGATTTCCTTATTGAAAACCGCGAGACGAAGAAATAACGCAAGAACAGAGTAGTAGAGTCGACTAGCGGCTTTCCGACACTGAGGAATCCCAGCCGTACACCAAAACGATACTCGTCTACCTCGAAAACTCCTAAGTTATTAGACATTAGAAAATTGTGCTCTGGGAAACAAAGGTTCCTTGCGGTTATGAAGAGACAAGCGAAAAAACCGATCTCATTCGCTGGAGAGGAGCTTTTCACAGGGTGTGTTAGTAAGCTTTCGAAATCTGGGACTTCAGGCTACAGCCCCACGTCTACAGAAAAAGATTTCTTTGCGTTGCAGACGTGCGTATTTCTCGCCGGACAAAGTTCTTTTCTCATACAAAGACCTCCTTAATCGCGCAAAGTAATTCAAATTATTTCACCTGCTCCGTTCAGAGGAAACGTGTTTTCTCAAGATATAAACACAGCGTTGGAATCAGAAACGATTATGATATAAAATGATTACTAAACTAGGTCAAAAAAGAGCTCTGTCAGGCAGAGAAGTATGCGCGCCGTGAGACCTGTTGTGTGGAATTTATAGCGCTATAAAAGGGTTTTAAAAAAAACGGCTACATGGGGCTGTAGCCTGAAGTCTCGCTTTCGAATGGTTACTATAACTACCATGAAAAAATCCTCTTCCGAGCAATAAGATCGGTTTTTCACTTGTCCCCCATAATCACAAAAGTACCCAGAAAAGCTCTCGATCAAACTTGGGCCTCTGAATTAAACATGAGAAAGCTACCATAGTACCTCGGTAATATGCTTCAAAGCGCAGCGTTCAAAATGACTCCATGATACTCGAGTTATAGATGATGGAGCTCCAGAATAAAGCAGATCGGATACTGAATAATCCGCGCGCGAATGTGGATGCCAAGTATTCGCCTTACTCTAGGCCCAAGTCGCGACATCTTGCCCTTCGGTAAGTTGTGGGCTAATCGGATTAAGAATCAAGCATTTTTTCCCATATCGGCCAAGGATTTCTTCTAAATTTTGCACCTATTTTGCCAGTTAATGAACAAATTGCTTATTACGGAATAATCTCTAAACCATGTTTTCTGTTCCCAATTTTTTCAGCGTTGACCTAGTCACCACATGTCCGCTTGAGCATAGATTGAGGGCATATGTTCTCACACTGTTCTCTCTCATTCAGCTAGAATTCTGAACAAACTCGTCCCTTGATATATTGAATGCGCCTCCCTTATCTATCTATCTTTATCTATTTAAATAGTCGGACCAGCTTAAACAATGGTTAGCAAAAACAAACATAAATTCCCCATATGAGCGGAGCGAAACCACCAAACCAGGTGACATTACGAGCCCAGATCAACATTTTACAAAAGGGCGAGCGACGAAACTCTCAGTGCGTCGTTCAATCCCTGACGGGCTGCGCATGCATTCGGCCTGCATTCGTTATTTCCTCGGCGGTGATGGAATGCCTGCGCGATGGCGTACCGATCGTATCAAAAAAAACCCTTTTTTTTTTTTCCCCCCCCCCCCAAAAAGTGCTGCTGTCCTCTCAGACAAGTCTGGTAGCTCGATGGCCTATCGATGTATCGAGTCAATGCTGGTATGATCTCAAACAAGTCTGGATTCGCCGCCCTGGAGGGGTAATGGCATGAAGAAGGCATGACAAGTCTTAGGCATGAGATCACCCTCGACCATGTGTGCCTCGCAGAACACCTCTAACCACTGTACTACACCTAAGATTTACCAAGAAAAAAAAACCATATTGATAGCGAGAATGCCAACTTTCAAAAACTCACCAATTCATCGCTGATCCCCAAGTAATTCTGTACAGAATTGATATATTAGTCTGTAAATAGTGGACTTTATGGAAAAAAAAATAGAATGCCTACTTCTTCACCCTAACATCTGACATAATAAACAATTTCTATATGGTCATTTCTTGTCCTATATGATTGCATAAATAGGGTATATAGTAAATTGGATTCAATTCTAAAGTGCATGGGAAGTCGTTAGAGAGAGGAAATCTGTGGTGTAACCAGTTTGATTCGTGGTAAGGAGAACAAACAATCTGAATACGTTTACGACCTCCTAAGGAATAATACAAACAAGTACAAATCAACAAAGATAACGACTTGAACAAATTGATCTGAACAAAAAACAACAAAAAGATGGGCAACAAATAATTAACGAGTTTTTCAATCTGCCTTGACTACAAATCGGACATCATGGACACATCTTTAGTATCGGTCAGTAAGCAGGAATTTGCAGCTCAAAATCCAGCTCACGAGCAAAAAAAGACGTCAGTGTTTTCTTCTTGAGTGGATATGAGCTTCTTATTAAAAGGTTTATTCAGTGATACTTGATCAAGTTAGATTAAGATTAAACCTATCATCATTAGTGTATACGAGCCCACGGTTAGATTAACTCATTTTATAAACTTAAAACTAGGGCAATTACTGATATAAAAATTCCAGCGATCTTACTAACACTGTACTGTTCCTGGATATCGTGACAGCATACTTGAAGCCTTTCATGAAGTCTGTTATGAGCAATTACACCATGTAATACAAGTGCTTCGTTCTTGCAGCCTCGTCAGTTGCATAGTGTCCCCCGTCTGTGATAGTGCCGCTCGGGGAAGAACCCCCCTTGCAGAGAGTTATAGTCGACGAACACGTTACGCTGTCCGTAAAGTGAAAATTCACTTCTCCCCACGGGTAACATATCAGTGCATGCCCAGTGATATGATCATCGCACACTGCAGTGATAGACAGTCGATTTTGCTCAAGGCTGGTATTTTTATTATAACACTTTTATGTTCGACTATCTTTTAAGAGCTCGCTTGTTCCTGGACAGCCTAGACAATACGCGTCCCGATAACGCATAGGTGATGAAGTCTCCCGACACTTCATTTCTCGCTGCTTTTTTTTTTGCTCTTTCTGATGCACGGACCACACTGAAACCATATCACGGTCATCTAAGTGTGTCGAGAAAACCGTATGCCCTTGATAATGAATTATCGACTATGAAAGCCAAAATAGGAGCCTTTTAATGAACGCCGACGCGAGGTTGAGATACAGTGTACGTCCAGGTGCTGAAGAATACGGTATCACCGAAACGTCAGCCCACGACTAATACTGCTATTTGTGCTAGTACAAAAACAGCAACGGATACCAGCCTCGTGTCGAATAAACAAAATAAGTGTTTTGGATTCACATGTAATGATTTTTGAATTCAAAGTTCACACAGTAGGAGTCTTTTAAAATGCTCAATTTAGGCATTTACTCGGACCTGGAAATGTCCTATACATTCCAAATGATAGATTGAGAGTTGAAATGAGCAAAAGATGATTACTGCTTGCAAGTCACAAACACACTGCCTTCTGCAAAACCTGAACCCAACACGGATACAGCTCACGTTCAAGCTCTAGAAATTGGGGTCGTCCAAACAGCCTACGATTTATACTGCCGTTTGTGGGAAATCTACAACAACTAATAAACCTCCCGTTGGCTGTGTTCGATAATTACATATATCTACTTTGATTACGCCATAAGTAGAAAGTTCGATTCTTCGAACTACGAAGATATACTTAGTAGTTGAAGAGTAACTAAACAATCAAGTCACCCACATAGTCTGGAAGCCATTTTCGTTGATGAAACCGATTTTCCATGGAGCTTCGATTCAAGACCGTTACTTAATGGCCAATTGATATTGTCCATGACATAATTGCAAATCCATCAGAAAAAATAATGTCCAAACATAGTAACAGGAAAATGTTGCACTAAGAGACTCAAAAAAAATGTAATCATACAAATAGAAAATTTCTGAAGAACCTGAGAACAAGTAAGATCACATGTATATAGAACACCTGAGAGCAAGAGAGCATAAATTACTATGATAATCGCTTAGTTCAAAAATAAGGGATAAGGGAGTGGGATAAAACATTCTTGATCCCTTAACGGTGAGCTACTGATCCAACTCCATTGGGCAGAACTGCGTGGATTCACATCTAGCCGTACAATTAATTATGATTCTGGTACCGAATTCTCAAACCCAAAGTGATAAGAGCCGTTTATCATAGGGCATTGGATCAAACCAGTAATCACGTGTGAACTACACGGCACTTCAACCGTTAGTCGCTGCGCTATGAGGGCTTTTCTAATTTGGTATAAATCTTATTCCTTCCCATTTTAGAAGTTTTCCGCTTAATGGGAGGCCACATAACAGTCACTTGACTATGCAATGATTCAGGTAGCCATTCCAGATACTCCTCGAGTAGATAGTCCTCATTTTGTGCCATTCAGCAATCAAATTAGCTTTTGTGTGAATCTGTAAACATTAAAGATTACGTGGATAAGAAACATCTAAAACGGCATTTGCCCAGGAATTTACCTCCTTTGACACAAGGGCGTTCAGAAGGGTCTCCGTTCTTTTCTGCAGCTTCGCCCATGATCTGACCATAGTTGTGGGTGGTGCCAACATTTTCGGTACGTACTCAGCAAGCATAGGCACTACCTAAATGAAACTTATGCAAGAATCTCTATTGTACCCACCGTAAACTGCCACAATCCACATTTTCATAAAGCTCTAGGTTGATCCCCGGTATGGATGAAATGCGGGCTAAATTCTCGTTTGAGGTCGGATTTTTGCTTACCACTCGATTCTCTTAGCTTCAAGATAAGATTAACAGATTACTCAAGTTTGAGGCTATGGTCTTCAAACGTTCACTTCAAATAGGTCACGTTGCCTTCATCGTTGAGGGTAAAAAAATTTTAATAGTGCTTATAAGCTCATACGCTTCGATTATTCAGCACAGAAATCGACCTGTCTTCATGAAGACGACAAACAATTAGTATGATGCCAAAACCATTTACTCACCTCTCCAGCTAATAAAAATTGAGCGAAGTATCGATAGAGCATAATATCATTAGGAATAGATCGATCTACTGGCTTCAGAGGCCAATTTAGTGGACCAAATGTAACCTCGACACGCGTCACTATTTGATCTTTCACAGCATCATATCTGTAAGAAACTCGAATTGATTGCAGGAGTTCTTCCTGTCAAAGATGCACTTACCTTGGAGCTTGTTCCGGATCCATTGGAGCGAAACTGCAGTACGACTCCGCCAATCTAGTTAACCATTCGTGGTCGACCATCATCAAAACTTGCATGCACAATCGATCCTTCATTTGAATCACTTGTTGATAGATAACATAATCCGGCTCATCTGTATATACCATACTGCTTGGGTTCGATGAAAACAAATTCCTGAACAAAATATTCAGTAAAAACAAACTACGTGATATAAGCCCAATTGTTACAGAGACAATTGAAACACCTGCAGCTTCATGGTTTGATAAGCTCCTTTCGGTACCTCCTGATTGTCACTCGAACGATCGACGCGCCGAGCAATGTGATCTGCCAGCCCCGCCACCATAACTTGCCTTAAGGTCGAGTTCGTTTTGAGTGCCGATTCTTTAATTCACGTCAAACATACCGTAACATTTGTGCTTGTTTGTCAGAAGGAGGAGGGAGGCAAGGGTCCATCACAATATCGCTAGACTGTTTGAATGAGGTATTTACGATATTTGTCAGTTGCGTGCGAAGTTTCCGTATTTCCAGCATCGCTTTGTGCCTCAGTCCATGCGTGGCGCACTTCATTGAATCCATCTGAATATATCAGGTTGAACACTATGACCAACGCATGATAAACTAAGCCAGCCTTACGATAAAAGGCAATAATTCCTCGATAACGAGAAGATTAGAGGGGTTTGAAAACACAAGAGTGCAATAGACGAGACTTCGACCTATATCATCCTGAGCACCCCAAATAAGACCGCGATGCCTTCTTAAATGGAGATGTGGTTAAGTGTACAGTGATGAGGTTTATGCAACTTGCCAAAGGAGGTCCACGTTATTGTTAGCACTCAACAGACAACACTACTAAATCGGAGCGATGTGATGCTGCTGGAGAGGATAAAAAAGGGACATTACTGTAGTACCTAAACGTCTACAGTTCACCATTTTTGCTTCCTCGGGTGGTCGAAAACGGCTCTTATTGAAAGTTGCAACTAAAGGAAAGTTAGCTATTCGTGATATGCGATCCAGTAGAATGTGTGCTCAACGTACGGGTGCTTTCCTTTTTGGTCAGGTGAAAGTATAGCAGATCCATAACCGGAAAACACGCCGGGTGATTTCAAGGCGAACTTTTAAATCAGTCCATTAGATTGGAAACCTTAGTGCTTTCACCTCAACAATTTGGAAAAACTGGCACCAAATGTGTCGAGAACATAAAGATAATGCTATTGAATGCTTCCAATTGAATGTTCATATTACAACTACAGATATGTCACGAAATACACTAAGCAGGTTAACAGCAGATAGGCTCATAGTGAAAAATATTAAGTCGTCCCATAAGTTTTGGCACTGGAGCAATAAACATCAAATTTGCTTAACTAGAAGAATTGAAATTGCATGATTTTGGTATCGTTCAAATGTGCATTTTCTTGCGAATATTTTGGTATAAAACTTGACCATATTTGCTTCAAGATGGAGCTGTCGTGGGAACAGATTCGCATGCTGCTCATGCACAAATGGCGCGTAGGGAAAAATGCTAGTGAAAAGGCGCGCGAAATTAATGAAGCTTCCTGTGGAATGCCCAAGCGCGACTGACCCTCCAAGCTCTTCTCGCCACCTTTAAACTTCGCGAAGCACTTCCTAGCCGTCCTTCGTGCAACCGTAGGTCCATGAATCTTGCGCGCCGCTTCGCTATCAATTTTTCTTACGCGCTCGTGCATGATTAGCAAGCAAATTTGTTCCCAAGACAGCTCCATCTTTAAGCAAGTTTAGTCAAGTTGTATGATAGATTGTTCGTTGGAAAAAGCGCAATTGAACTATACTAAAATCATGCAACTAGTACCACTTCAGATTAGTAAATTTGGTGTTTAATGCTCCAGTGCAAAATCATATAGAAGGACCTAATATTATTTAAATTTTTCAATACTAGCCACACGAAACGTACGGGAAGATCTATGTGGGAACTGCTAAACATACAGTGAATCTAGGTTGTTATATTTTGAGACCTAAACAATGTGCAGACATGTGACGTAGCCAACCAGCTAACCTTTTCCGCCTCACTGAAACCAACTGCTCGCATCAAAACGAGAAGATCTCCTAGTCGCCGGCTAGGGCCCTTAACAAATTTTTCGAAAAGATTAGATGAATGTCGAGAAGTTAGGCAGCCACTTGTCTAGACAAAGCAAACAGAACTCACCTTGCCACACCATGATCTTCTTATCTTTAGCAATTCAGTCATCCTCACTTTGGTTTCCTCAACAGTCTCACCACGAATCGATGAAACAGGTATTAGTGGCTCTCGCACTGAAAGAAATCTGCAAAATCTAGAAAAACATTAGTAGAAGAAAATCTTCCAGTTGTGATTAGTCCAAGAAAAATATAGTAAACATATGATGAATGGAAAGATTTATATCAGTACCGCATATTTAGTTAGCATCACATGGTGTAAATACACTGCATCTAAATGCCTAAAACATCCCAATAAGGATTCATAAGAGAAATTACTGTATTTTTTGCAACTCTTATTGACCGTTAACCGTTAGATTTTAACTCTATTTGTATTGAATTTATACTCCAGAGAAAGAAAACCCACCGGAAAGAGCAGCAATGAGTAGAATTGCGTACGGCATAAGCTCGTGTTGATTCGCCATAGCTATGACTTTTGCGTAAGCGGGTGCCAGCGGAAATACTGACAGTGTACGACCTAGTGGAGTGATACGAGCTTCGGTCTATAAACGATATAGTAATTCTCACAGATGTGTTGGCAATGATCAAAGTCTGTTCATAGAAAGCATCCACTTTACATCACTTTATCACTCCATTTGATTCAGATCGCACATTTTTTGGTGTGTGGGTCCCACTAGTTCAGCAATAAACTCGTCTCCTCGCTTTCATTTGACTGAGAAGCTGTCTTCGTGAACGTCGTAGATTACTGGTTGAAGAGATCTCTATGCAACGTCAAGTTAAACCGGGCTAGGGCGCTCGTTATTCATTGCCTGAGTGTTGGAGGAAGAGGAAACACCGCGCCGAGCACCGCTAGCCACTCGGCTAGCGCGCCCCAAATTAAAGCACTTTGTCGTGGCGTTTGGTATAGCTTAAGAAATGGGATAAAACACAAGTCAAAGAAAAAGATTCGAAAGGCTTTTGAACCTTGTCTTATCATGTAAATACGAATCACCCACCTTTCCGTTCTTCGTTGTGACCTTCAAGGCACCAAGTTTTATCAAGCGCTTTTTCAGCTGCTTCTAATGCCTCAGAATCAGGTGCAGATGGAAATGGGAAATTAACAACCTTAAATGAAGAAAAAACGCAAATTCCGCTCTGAAAGGCATAGAGAAGAAGAAACTTGAGATAGAAATCTGTTGTTTGTAAAAAATGATAGCTTGAGAAAATTAAAATTATGTTCTACAGTGTTATTGTACATTGCAGATACCTTTTCGGAGGTGTTTGTACATACTGTTGGGAGAAGTCGTTAAGAAGCGCATGATGTTAATTAATTTAAATTTGATACAATTCGGTTGCACGGCGACAAATTTATATAACGATCTCGTTCGCTAGACATGAGCTTTTCGTAGGAGTGTTAGCAATCATTCGAAAGCCCGGATCTCTAACTAGAGCCCTATGCGGTCGCTAAAACGCCATCTTAGGTCCACACGGGCACTTGTTTTTTTCTTTCCTCGCATATATCTCGTTTGACAAAACTCCTTTTTTAGAGTGCTAGCACTCATTTTATAGTGCAATCTTCGAAGAATTCAAAGATGTTTTGTCTTTTTAAAAAGCTCCCGATCTTTGATCTCCTCGGCCTTTGATTTGTGCATTGATTCTCGCCGCACAGAGCTCTTTAGCTAGACTATTAGTAATCATCTGAAAGCGTGATACCTATTCTATCAACCGCTTTTTATAGACCCGCTCAAAATGATACAATCTGACAAGGATATAACATGTTTTAGCCGTTAGGTTTGGTGCTATACAGAACCTGTCTCGTCCAATTGGGACTTATCAGTAGCACCCTCCCTCGGTTCAGCCGATCCCCTGAGGTTAAATAATCCTCTATAGAGGAATCGACGCCGAGTGATAAATCACCCCAAGTCAGATGATGGAGTTACCTGATTCCTTTATATAAGATTATTTGAGCTCAAGGGATAGGCTGAACCGAGGGAGGGTGCTACTGATGAGTCCCGATAGGACGAAGCAGGTACCTGTATAGCACTAGACCTAACAGCTCAAAATACGTTATCTCCTGATCAGATGATAGAGTAATTTTCCTAATTCTACTGATGCGCTTATTTTCTGGAAATACGACTTAGCAGAGAGAATAAGATCAAGTTTTGCATTTTTGGCAACGTTGTTTACCGGCTATTCCACAAGACGGAGTCCGCAGCAGGAGAAGTGGGAGGGGTGAGGTGAGGCGAGACGATCAACATGTTGTTATCAATTGAGAATTTTTCCTCCGCTCTGAAAGAAACTCCCCATAGGCGATATTGACTAAGATACCACGAAAGTTTCTCTACGAATTGACGTGCTTTTCGGTTTTCAGCGAATTATAATCAGGATAAAAATCGAGGAGCAAGAAGGGTATGAAACACAATTTTGAAACTGAGTGCTAGAGCGTTATGAAAGGGTTTTGTCGAAAACCAGTAACGTCGCGCTGTAGCCAGAGACCTAAGCTTTCGCATGATTACTGACATTCCTATGAAAAAATTCTGTTCAGGCGAATGAGATTGTCCTATAAATTTGTAGCCGTCTAACCGAATTGTACCAAATTCTTTATAGAGTATCGAAATGCTAATAATCGTAGATGTTGGAAAGAATAAGACAGACAGGATAAACAAAATAGTAATTGGTTTTTTGACAGGGATATCCACCGGGTTGCGCACCCATTTAAGTACTTTCTAGCAAGCCAAGACGCCACGAGGTAACCGCTGTAGGAGAAATCATGCACTTGCTCTTCAAAGTGTTATTAAAAAAAAAGAACCGAAGTAGGAATCAAGAAGGGAGCCAACATAGCGTGGATCGGTCTCCCAGACCTTGAATTTCGTGCTTTTTGCGCGAGGATAGCTTCGACAATGATACATATACTGTGTAATACTTTAGTTTTACAATAATAACACTTCAACTAACAACATATCGTTACCTTAACGATATTCATCGACTTGAGGTGCAGAACTAGTTGATCGGGTGGCTTATTTAGGATCTCGGGACAAGAAAATTCTTCGAACGTTTGAAAGACAGCTGAGGAGTAGAGTCTTTAAAAAAAATCATTGATTTCTTCAATCTTTCCATCTTATAATCCCTTTAATAACACTAAAAGAAAGCGCATCCATTACGTCACTTTCAATTTATGCAATAACCACATATATGTGCGAGTTTCCTTATCGTTTTGCTTAACCGATACCACTATTTTTCTCCTATGCGAGTCCCGGTACTTCTAATAGTTCTAGATTCGTCTCGTCACGTTAACCACTTAACTGAGGAATAGTGTCCTTCAAGATCGTCGCAGAATACTCGTCGAGCACGTCTCCTGGCGATCTCGACGGTAACCAGGCTCGAGCGTTTGCTGATTGATGGCCGGCGAGTGTTGGAGGGTATGGAGATGAACCCCACGTCGTGCATCACTAACCACTCGACCTCCCCCACCCTTACCACCCGATACTTATATTTCGTTTCTAATAGGAAAGATAGCTCATCAATGGGTGGTAACGACCAACCTATATGCGTGCCCAGCCGCTGTGCGACCCGATCTTCCAGCTCGTTGATCGGCTGATGCTTTACTTATACGAGTCACGACGAATTGTGATACACCAGTGATCGGATCATAAAGTCTAAATTCGATTGAGGCACAGTTACAGTAGTCTCATGATAACCATGACGATACAAATCAAGACCTGTACTCACCTACGCTTCTCATATCCGCTATCGACAACGTACTTAATCCCGCCGATGGTTAGAGACGTTTCGGCCACATTGGTTGCAATGACACACATTCTGTATTAGGCACTACTTTTGTAAATATGACACATAAGGAGGGGAAGCTGACATAGTATAGCTACCTGGAACCCTCCGGTGGTGGCTGAAATACTCTACGTTGTTTCTCCGACGACATCAAAGAGTATAGGGGCAGGCAGTAAAGAGGTTGACAATCTTTTGGTGGAAGGGACAATGAAGCGTCCTGGAAAGGGACCAATAAAATAAAATAACTTTACGTAAAATAGCTTGGTATTGGCTTACGTCCACTCCTTTCTTTACTAAAACTACTAAATAATAGGGAGATAAAATAAAAAAAGACGCGGTAATTTGTGGCGTTCACTAAAAAAGAAGGCTTAGAAGGTAGAACTGAAGGCATTATCGGTATATTACGAATGGACCGCCTTACCACCCTCAACTTTCTTCGTTCGGCATCAAATAATAATCAAATAGTATTGGCAGTGGTGACGAAGAATACAAATACTATCTGAACACCTGAAAGATCTGATGCATACCAAATCATCCATCATCTCTTCTTCATCGCAGTCCAACACTGCATCACCAATGCCTGCTTCGAGCAAATCCTCTCCGTCGAACTTGTGTATATGCTAGAAATCGTCCAATGAATTTTAATATTTAAAGTCAAATCCCAAATGCTTTTCACAACAGTAACAAAGCTTTTAAGAGATATATTTCACAAGTGATTAACATACGCTGTCGTCAAAATCTTCTAATTTCAAATCCTGTGCCTCTTCCAGACGTTTTCTTTTCCACCTTTTACTGCCATGCACACATATTTCACCATCTTTGCTTTTATAATACTGAATCTAAAAAAACGGAAATACTTCAGAACGTAAATGAACAAGGAGCTGAAGAATTAAATCGCATCGAATGGTACATTTCGAGCTCTCCTTAATAATCAAAGAAGCGAAAAACCAGAATCTAATATGATTTTTGCCTATTATCATAACACTATTCTCAATATCAATGACCACACTGCTTGGAATTGTACTTGTAGATTTCTCGAGAAGGGAGCTCAACGAAATCATATACAGTTATGAAGTCTGATATCGATCATCTACATATGTCAGATTCACAAGTGTCTTGTATACTGCGTACTTGAAGAATTTAGAAGTCAAATCATGTCTTTTAGTTATAGGTGAAAAGCGACCATGTTGACTCTTGAAAAAACCTCACTTGAGAATTGGAAAGAAAAAGAATAAAACATACGGGATATCTAGCTATGAGCTTCTTCACCAATGGTTCACTTCTTGCTGACCAGTAACAAACACCAATATTCCACCGTCAGGTAGTGCCTCATGAATTCGACATACCTATGAGAATTCTGATGACATATCACACGTGTTTCGGTATTATAGTCTCATCAGTAGTACGGTGTCTTTCGATCTAGCCTATCCCTTGCAGAGGATAACCCCACCCCGCTTCCCCCCCCCCCCCCCCTATCCCTACCCGATAGGAAGGAATAGACTCTGAATTAACAAATCATCCCCTGACCTCCCCTGACATTGCAATGACCAACAGTCGATCACTCATGGCTGGTAAAATGAAAATTCATATATTTACATTCGAATGCACACCTATAAGTAGTGTCGAAAAACTACAACAAATGGACAAAATCTGTTCAAAATCATGGCTAGATTTAACCAAATACTAATGCTCTCACCACTTATCAGGTCTGGATACTTATTCTAAAGAAATGCTACTGTGGACAAGATGTTAGATCGATCCACATGATCGAATGTTTTTAACCTCGCAATTACGATGAAGAGGGCGATACCTCCGCAAAACGTGTATGGCTCTGACGTAACAGCCTCGGTAAGGTTTTAACCTTTTTCCAGACTAAGTTGAACTGTTAGGTAGTTCAAAGAAGTAAAGACTTGTACAACAGACAAATTAACTGTAAGAACGAGCTATAACAGAGAAAACACACCTTCCTAAACGTAGCCGCTATGTAGTCGTCAGGTGTGCGCTTTTCAAAATGCACTGTAACTGGGTACTGTCTAGCTTCCACCTGTACAACTTTAGGTTCCAAAACCGGAAACAATCTAAATGAACATTTAATTTAAAGTGAATAAGGTGCCCGTTAATGAAAAATAAACCTTTTATGGGTGAAATCTGCAAGTCGAAGGGTTGCTGACATGATAATCAACTTCAGAGGGTTGGGTGTTTTCGCGCGAAGCGGTGCAATTCTACTCAACATCCCGATCAGAACATCGCTGTACATAGATCGCTCATGAGCTTCATCTACGAGAATGGCAGAATACCTGAATATTTGGATGTTAAATAGAAAAAAGAACATAGCACAAACTTCACGAAGAGCATGGTAATACAAGAATCCGTTAAAAAAATAGGTTTTTTGTGGTTACGAGAGGGCAAATGGAAAACTGATCTCTTTCGCTGGAGAAGAACTATTCATAGGATTGTTAGTAATCATTCGAAAGCACTTCAGGCTGCAGCAATACGCCGCCTGATTTCGAGAAACCCTTTCTTTACGTTGATAGGAGCTCTGGCGAGAAAAATGCGCGTCTGTAACGCAAGAAATATCCTTCTGTAATAACATTAAAAATAAGTTTCTCGAGATCCGGCGATGTGATGCTGTAGCCTGAAGTCTCAGCATTCGAATGATTATCAACAATCCTATTAAAAGTTTACCTCTAGTGAATGAGATCGGTTTCTCATTTATCCCCTTAAAACCACAAAGCACCAAAAATACACATAGTTCTCATCACAGGATGCATCCTCAAGCACTCTAAGTGATAAGTCTCTCGACGATGACCAGTCTCTGAGGGAGCGTCATGCATTCGTCTTCAATCTCTAGTCTCGTTTGAAGTGACTGAATGTATGTCCGGCTTTTATAATGACCCGCGGTAGCGAACCGATGTAACAATTGGGGAAAAAGTCCTGCGAAAATGCTTGTAAAACATTTATTTATGCACATATTACACCCGAACAAGGACGAAACTAGGGGTCAAAGTATTCCCCTTAAACTCCAAGCACTCCCTGCCACTTATCCAGCAAAAAATCGATTCCAACTGTGTCTTCGCCCCACGCCAGATTGATGCATTTACTTGCAACCGTAGCATTTGAACCCAACAGCCATCATCAACATCACTTCGTGCATCATCAACAACCTAATTTGCTCGCTTGCTAACTCCATTTTAGAATAAGTAGATAAATTATATACCAATCAACGCGGAGAAGACAAGCTTTCAAATGAGCCCAGAAACACAAAAATGGCCGACATCCAAAAAAGTTACAAGCATTTTCTCAGCATTTTTTCCCCAACCTATTATCAAGTCAGTGCTGCTATCCCCTCTGACAAATTTGGTACCAATTCGCCGACCCCGGAAAAAAACGAAGGCTTGGTGGGGCTCAAGCGCGTGATCAAGCTATCGACAACGTGCATGTGCCTCGCAGGGCACCTCTGACCACTGTGCCACAAGCGTTCCTCAACGAAATCAACCAGTATTACTCATATGATATCTTCTTAAACAGTTTCACAACCACAACCATTGAGGCTGTCAGACTCGTCAAACCGCTTGCCGTAGTGCGAAATCTGTATGCTCACTGAAATCAAGGAGCGCAACCCTCCAAAACGTGCAGCAGGACCCGTGTCGAAATCAAGGTGCATGGTCCCCAAAGGACAAAGAGCGTTACACTGAAGAAACATGAGGTGTCCTCTATAATTTTAATCCTTCACTTAAATACATCCTTATCAAAAACGGCCTATCTATTGGCCCCTGCGGCTCACTGACGACGTTAAGAATCCTAGAACAGATGACAGCGTCTCCAACCACAAACAGAATAGAACCACCGACTTACTTCCCGAGCATTATATCGGATTCCATTTCCTTCATCAGTACGCCATCCGTCATGAATAAGATTCGTGTTTTATCCGAGCGATTTCCTTCATAACGTATCTTAATGTGAAAACTAGGATTAAAAACCTTCAGGTGCTCAGTCTTAGCGTAATTTGATTCCTAAGAAAATCATAAACCCTTCTTTCATGTTTCTGAATATAGCGCTCATAACTCACTATGTAATCTTCGCTGCTCAATTTCTGTTCAGCTAAGAAAGATCAATCTCTCAACTCATGCTCACTTCTTTATCATTATTTTGGTGCTCCCTATGATTTAGACGAATCGTCGTTTATACAGAACTAGGAAATATAGTTGAGCTTCATTTCGCAAGTTGATAAGACGACAAATCGCCAAGCTCTACATTATACTTGAACTTCTGAGGTCACGAAGGAACTGGGGACGAAAGACTGGGAGATTTATACCAAACAAAGAGTGCAACAGCAGAGCGGTGGAATCGGTGGAGTAGTGACAGGACGCGCTACCGGTAGGGATGAAACACGAGTTCAACTCCTACCTGATATCAAATGTTTTGCAAATCATTCAATACTTCTACATGCGTATTTATAACATCATACCAGTGCTAATAGATAGCGAAAGTAAAGAAATTCATTTAGATCACACATTTGGGATGGCTGCCAGCATTACTCAGTTAAATGCCGTTATGTACTTAGCCAACCAAACTCGTTTGAAGGTTAGCTGTTGACACCTCTGATTAGATATGTCGAAGAGCGAGCGATAGCAAAGGGGTAATCTAGGTAGTGTATTGCTAATATGCGCCCCTGATATGGGTGAAACGCAGGTTCACTGCCGTTTGATGTCGACTGTTTTGCATGGCACTTCTGAGACCTATATTTATTGACTGTTTTGCATGCCACTTCTGAGATATATATTTAGTGACTATAAAAAGATCGACAGACGACGGGTTCTGCCCGGCTGATGAGTCCGTAAGGACGAAACACGTGTCTCGGGCTGTACAAGAGCCCTTACGAGACCACATGACATGTTGGCTCAAATAATAATGAAAGGATTTATTGAGATTTGAGCGTGGTCTTAATAAAGCACTCGATGGAAAGGTATAATATGATGAAAATAGCACGCCAGCTAGCAATCGAGTGCGAAAACACTCTGTGTTAGGTGAAAATTTCGCTTGACATAGAGTGTAAAACGTACGTCGTTGATAACTCTCTATAAGGAGTGTAACGCTCCCGAGAGATCTGACTATAAAAAGATCGACACACGACAATTCTGCCCGGCTGATGAGTCCGTAAGGACGAAACACGTGTCTCGGGTTGTACAAGAGACTTTACCAGACCACATGTCAAGTTGGGTCAAATAATAATGAAAGGATTTATTGAAATTTGAGCGTTGTCTTAACAAAGCACTCGAAGGTATATTTATTACATCAAACCACTGCTAAGAAGCAGTAAGCTGATGAATTTATTTGGAAATATCGAAATTTCCACCCCAGATTCGTACCTGGTAAGAGACTTCTTCAGGTGCACCCAACTCTTCACCGACGCGTTCGGACATAGAAATAGCGGCTACTCGTCGCGGCTCAGTGATTCCAATAAGCTGACCGTCGCTGGCATAACTAAGATACTTAATACTTGGAAATACAAAAAAAATCCATTTCGCAGATACGATGTGCCGTCAACACCAAAACCTTAGATGAAACGAATCTAATAATCTTTGAGACAAAACCAAAATATTGATTAGTATTTAAAAATGAAGAATCAAGGGACACGACATTGATTTGAAGCGATACTCACCCGGCTTCATAGAAAAACTGCGGTATTTGAGTCGTCTTCCCGGAACCTGTTTCACCACAAATGATCGTTACCTATAAAAAGGAAAAACAACTTTAAAGTTATCCGAGAATTTGAAATCTGAAATATAATCAGGTTAAACTCAGAAAAATGAAAGGCTACAGAATACGAAAAGAGTTGATTCCTGTCAACTGCGCTCAAAATGAATTCAAACAAATGCGGAAACTACTTACAATGTTTTCATCGACTGTTTCCATGATCGGAATCTCTTCGGAATATATGGGCAGCAGCGAACGTTTGGCTTCTATTTTGGGATCTCTAGTCACAATGACACGCTTCCTCTTCACGGTGGTGATCTTTGTCGAATTACTCGACAAATCCTCATGACACTTGTCGACTTCCTTAAGGTCAACGCTCGAGAAAACATTACTTTCTATGAGGAAGAGCCAGATTAGTGGAAACATTTCGAATAAGAAAATCTAGTAGAAGAAACACTCCAGAAGTAAACAAACAGGATGTAGAGTTTTCACTGCGCAATAACCCTAGAGGTGTTCGATAAATGCACGTGGATCGTAAAACGACCGCTGTCTAGATTACTTTAAGCATAAAAGGCTCTTTTGCTAGAGAAAAACTTGGTAAACGAAATGATACTAGCCATTCAGCTGGCAGAAAAACTATTCTTCATAAAGCATTAGAGATCTCTCTAATAGTTCAGTAGCGACTTTTCACGGCTAACGTCACACCGCTGACATATAAGAGAATTTTCAAATAACTCAAAGAGTACGCATATAATAGTGTTGGGTGTTAGGCAAAACGTTCGACTCAGGCGGGAGCTGAACTCGCGCTCCATCTATATACTAAAGATCATGTTACCACTACGCCATCGAGATCACCATTTTGCTACTACTCAAAAACTCGATAACCTGTACGTTACAAAAGGAGATCTAACAAGCGATGATGTTAGCTAAGAGCATACCTGCCCCGAACTCTTTTTATGTGAACCCATATCTGTACACGAAACCTCTTCATCGATGGCAGCGCACACCACCTCTGCTTCTTCGTTACAGAAACTGTTCACGATGTCGGTTGAGGAAGTAGAAGACGTTGGTTCGGGTTCGCATAACTGTAAGAAAGAATTACAGCATATGTTAATGACTACAATACCATTTAAATCCAATGATGTAGAGTGATGTGCAAAAACTTTAACGTCAGGAGGACATGAACTCGCATTTCACCCTTTCCGAGGGCGCGTGCTTCAACCAATTGCCCTATCGACGCTTGTTTTGCCACCAGTCTTTCTACGCTACAACGCATCAGATTGCCAACTCATGCTTGAATTATTTACTTTTACTGATTGTAAGCAGTATTATGATGTTATACATATAAGTCTAAGAATGCCGAGTGCCATACAAAATTCTAAACACCAGGCGGTAGTTGAACCCGCATTTAACCTATACCAGGGGTGGTGAGATGCCATTACGTCAACGAAACCTCATTTTGAGTATCTGTCAGCTAACTGGGCTTGATGTCAATATGATCTCACCTAAATAGAGCCGTTAAAACTCAGATGCCAACAGCTACGATAGAATATATATCTAAAAAGTGGTAGGAAAGCGGTGTCCCCGATGGTACAGTGGCAGCACGCGCTCCGATATGGGTGAAACGACGGTTCAACTCCTGCGTGGAGTTATATGTTTTGCATATCATCCAACACTCTTAGATCACATTACTACCTCATGTCACTGCAGTAACATTAATGAAATAGCAAGAATTTTCAAAAAAGAAAGCGCTGATGCGATAAAGATATTTCACGAAAATTGTGTCGATTCAAAAAGAACTGCTCAAAAAAGCAATTCACCTCAATATAATCAGTTTTTCCGAGCTCTTCTTCACTACTACTCTCGTCATCAGTTGGATAGTAATGCTGTGACGTGGAATCTTTCTGATGGAACAATGTAGGCTGCTCGGTTTTCGTGGAAAACACTTTTATCTTCTTAGGGAAATCCGTATTTTCATTACGAGGTCCACTAAACCAAATAAGTTACACAGATAAAAATCAGCGAAAAAAAAAGATACAGTAAAAGTTGGAACCTGAGTTTATCTCGCATATGGCTTGACGAAGCGAGTTGGTTCGACTTCTTTGGATCTAACTGGTATTCAGCTAAGCTAGCGAACAACTCCTCTTGCTAAATAATGAATTTCACCCGTTTCCAAAGAAGACGAAGACCAAATTTTTTCAAACTTCGAGATCACAAAAGTGTTTATACTCTATTTTAATTTTCTACATAGAAGTGTGGCCAATAAGTAAAAAAAACCAACCGTCAGTTTGTTGGCCTTCCTTTGCTGTACTGCAGCCAGTTGACGTTTCATCTTTTTTGTTACCTTCTGCCTTTCTTTTTCTTTATGAAGATTTTTTCCCTTCTTACCACCAGTTGCATCTTTTTTCTTCGGTAATCGGCTTTCATCCTGGGCTTTGCGTTTTCTTCCTAAAGGTCGAAATAAACGAAAGAAAAGTTAGGATATAACATACTTTTGAGCCACTGAGGTCTTTCTGGAGTACAGGCGCCTGTTTCATACTATCGGGACTCATCAGTAGCACCATCCTCGGTTCAACCGATCCCTTGAGGCCCTCTATAGAAGAGTATAGCCTCAAGGGATCGGCTGAACCGAGGACGGTGCTACTGATGAGTCCCGGTAGTATGAAACAGGCGCCCATAAAACATTTGAACTTCAATGGCTCAAAACATATGATATCATTATCAGGTTATTATGGTTTGAACAAGGTCTATGAAAAGCGGTCGAATGGAGAGGAAATAAAGGTCAGTTTCACCTTCAAACCACAAGGACTTAACCTCGGTATTACTTACCTACTTATACCATCTCTTACATATGAGAACACTAAGTGATACGTACAATTCGATTCCAGGCGGGCGTGGAACCCGCGTTTCACGCTTACCAGAAACGCGTGCTACCACTACACCACCAAAGCCACCGTTTTGCCACCACGAGACCATTTATTATCTCAAGTGAACAGCAATCGAGTGGCATGACCTTTCATAACAAGAATGCGACGAATGCTCTCAATATAATATGGTATATTTGTTATATTGGATTATCATCAAAACGGTGTACCCACGAAGCGCAGCGGGAACGATCTCCTTAAAACGCGGACAACCCAAACTATCTAAGTGCTAGTTCAACCCCGACCCGGTCCTGTAGGCTCCACATCGTTCCAGGGTTGCTAAATTGATATCAGACATGTCTGGAATAGAGCACATGTTGCGCGGTGGTTAGAGGCGATCCGCGTCGCACACGAGGTCAATGGTTCGGTCTCGCGCTCATGGCTTACCGAGCCATCCAACGCTCCGGAGTCGGTAAATTGGTACGTCTGGTCTCAGACTTGTCTGGGAGGATTAGCAGCATTGACTAGGTTCAGCGGGAGCCATTGTAAAGGCCAGATATGCATCCAATCACCTCAAACGAAGGTAAAAATTTAAGATGAATGTATGGCATATCCCTCAAGAACTGATCAATGCTGAGAGCTCTATCCTTTATTCCTCATGTATGGGACAAGATAACCATTTCGAATTTAGGTGCGAACGCCCCAGTACTTCTCCACGACTATAAAGAGAGTAGACTCAACCAGCATTCAACTACATTCATAAAGGATATCGCGCCATGCAAAAAGTAAAAACCTCTTCTTTGCCGATACGTTTAAGCCTATAACAACCTATGGCAAGACCTCTAACAACCTCATGTTTGGCTTACAAAGAAATACGTGTGATTTGCAAGAATGTTCTGAGCCATTTTGAAAATGGTACGTCATTGAGTCACGTACGTTTCGGCGATATCGCCCGCTTCATTTGAGCCACACGCCTCAAAGTGAACTCTACTTCATATAGCAGACTGAGGAGACGTTATAGTGATAGCACGTGATACGTGTTAAAACCGCTTTGGCAGTCGATGGCTTACGGCATAGTTGTGAGAATATGAACATTACCTTTCAATCGACTGTATTTAAACCTAACTTCGAACATTCAATATAGCGGGGAGGGTACTCAATGAGGGGAATGTGGCTCTGATGAAGCGGGCAACCTACCCTAAAGGGTACGTATGGCTCTGACGTAACAATCCAAGGCTCGAAACATTCCCATAGACTACATTAAATGTTTATATCGAGGTTTAAAAAAAGTCGATCGGATAGTAAATATATGTGAATTATTGAAGATGTCGGAATTAACCCATTAGGGACGGCAGTTGATCGATCGCACAGCGCAACTCGCGCGTTCAATGATAACCATTCAAAAACCAATCATGGCATCGAAATTTTCGAGTTTGGGCTATCGGATGATTAGTAAGACTCTGGTGACGACCCATATACAAGCCCCAGCAGAGCTAAGAAAACGAAATGAATGTCAAACAGAACTTTGAATATATATCCATTGATATAGAGTGATGTGCAAAACTTTCGCGTCAGGCGGGACTAGAACCCGCACCTCACTCCGCGAATGCGTGCTCTATCCGTACACTACTGGCGCCCATTTTGCACATCGCTCTAATCTCATCTCTAATTTTGCACATCGAAAAAAAACAGAACTTTATTTTCGCTGCTACAACGTAATAACAAGGCTTTTTCAGAAATACAATACATTGTTGAAATCGCAGAGATTTAAGCCCTCGAAATATCACCAAAAACCCGGGAAAAAAGTTATCCTCAGCTAAAAAGGCTTTTAAACAACCGTGTACCTCAACTGGTACACGCCGTCCCTTGGGGTTGAGTTGATCTTGAGAATCATATTTGGTACAGAGTTTTTACTACACGACATAGATGAGGCTATAAAACGACAAAGTAGAATCTCTAAGGAGACAAACTGGCTGCAGCACCAGTCATTAATCCTTGAGGGACGACGTGTACGAGCTAAGCTACACAATTATTTGAAAGCCATACTCGCTGGGCAAAACATTTCTCTTAGACACTTGGTAATCATTTGAAAGCTTGAATCTCTGTGATTTCATCTAAATCTCTGATCTTTAAAGAAGTTTTTCTATTGGGCCGAAGCAGCGAAAATAAAATTATGTTTCACACGAAGTTTGATTATTTGCTTGGCAGAGGCTTGTATATGGCTCTTCGCAAAACTCTCGCTAATCGATCGATAGCCTAGATCTCGAGGATTTCAAAGCTGTAATTGAGTTTTTGAAAGGCAATCATAGAACGATGTAAGAGCGAAAAGAATATTACGTTTCGCAATCAAAGTTCTCCTCGTACAGAAATGTTCTATATGCACGAAAAACACAAGAACGTGTAGAAAATATCATGGAGTAACCGAGTAACACAAGAAAACCTCAGTTTCGCCTCCCAAATCGAGGAAAAACCCTTATCGAGTAACAGAAATCTCGCGCCTTTTGCAAGCTGCATTTTGCGATCGATGAACTACCGTCCCTAAAGCGTTAGAGATAGGCGCTAACAAATTGTGCCGCCACATCAAAGAGAGATCGACAGCCAGGAATGTGGAGTGCTTTGCAAAAACATTTGCGTCAGCCGGGATTCGAACTCAGAACTGCTTCCGAGAGTGTTGTACAAAACGAGCGTCGGTGGTGCAACGGTCAGCAAGCGCTCACGGAAAGAGTGAAATCTGGGTTCGGATCCCCAGCTGACGCAAATGTTTTCGCACAGTACTTCACATAATTGGGTATACTGTAACATCATACCACTGCAAGTGGCAGTCAAATATAAAGAATTCTGAGAGATCGGTAGATCAAACGAAGAGGAACCGAAACGAACCGCGTATGAGTACTAATTGATTTGTATCGCTAGTATTCGATGGCTCCACGTTTGGGTCATAAAATACCTCATTCCGAGCCGCCATTTCCTCCTAAAAACATCGAGGACTGAGGCTTATGAAAACCGCTAGAAATCATCGATTCCTGTGAAGCACAAGTTTCGTAACTATTAGATAATTTACAAAAAAAGCAGAAAAACGCGAGACTGTGACGATGAGAAGAACGCAAGGGGAGGCGCCGTGGCCGAGTGGTCGCGATGCTCGTCGCGGCGCGCATGCGGTCGAGCTCCGCCCCCTCACACTCTCCGGGGGTCAACAACGACCGCCCTATGGAACGCCACAGCCTGGCTATCCCCGAGATTGCAAGGAGACATGCTCGATCGATATTCTACGTCATTCAAGAAGAAGAAAAAAAACGAATCGAATGCTAGAAGTACTGGAATCCGCACAATAGAACTGTGATGACGAATCGTTTGAATAAATAAATAAATAAATAAATAAATAATGAACTAAAATAGAAGTAAATACAACTGAACGGAACGAACACGTCCTTATAACGCCAAGAAGAAACTCATACTGACAAATTTTCGACCAAAACCCATAAGGATTTCTATTTTGCAGCTCTTATAGCAGTCTTATGATGCCACAGCAAAATATCAAAGAATACTGAGTGATTTACGAAACTCGCAGAGTGATAACAGGACGAGCCGCTGTAGTGCAGTGGTTAGGGCGCGCCTCCGAAAAGGTGATGCGGGTTCAACTCCAGAGCGAGGCTCAAAATGCTTCTAATAGAGTATATACGAGTAGCTGAAAGCCGATATCACCAGAACTGCTGTTATAAATGTTGCGTCCGTAACGTGTCGCATTACAGAAATGCGCAGCTACCGTATGCCAGTGCGCGAACTGGCCATTTTTGAATTTTTGGTTGATACGGTAACCCATCACCTGTATCACCTGTCGTCCCGTCGATCGTCCAGTGACTCGGGCGGGTACCAGCAACACTTCCATTTTTCCCTATCGCGTGCAAGAGTAGCCCAATGGGTCCTCCTAGCTCTAGGGATTCGCTGAGCATCATATCTTTTTCTAGGCCTTTCGTGAAGTAATCGGACCAGCGGGTCGGTGGTCTTCCTGTAGAGCGCTTGACGTCCCAAGGATTGCAGTCGGTAACGGCTCCCGTCCATCAGTTGTCGTTGAAGCGCATCATGTGTCCGGCCCACCTTATTTTCGATCTCCTGGAGTGTAGAACGGCGTTTCTGATTTTCGATCGTTGACGTAGGACGGAACTTCGGATCCTTTCTCTCGTTTGCGAGATACGGGATACTCCTAACATCGACCTTTCGACTGCGCGTTCGATAACGCCAAGTGATCTTTCATCCTATTTACGTAGCGACAAGGTTTCTGCTGCATACGTTAGGGCAGGGATAATTGTCGAGTCGAAAAGATGGGCACGGAGTTGGATGTTCTTTGTCCTCTTCACTACATCTTTGATGCTCTTGAACGTTTTCCAAGCCGCTCGTTTCCTCCTGCTCAGCTCTGGAGCTAGGTCGTTCATCATGTTGATTTCGCGACCTAGATAGACGTGACTGGAGCATTCGGAAATTGTCGTTCCGTTGAGCGTGAATGGGGCATTCGACACCCATCCGTTCCTCATGAGCATCGTTTTCGTTAGATTCAGTCGAAGACCAATCTTTCCACAGGCGTTGTCGAAATCGGTCAACATTCGTCCCGCTTGGCTGAAGCTCGGTTCAGTGAGGACGATATTATCATCGTAGCGAAGATGGCATTATTGTCGACCGTCGATTTTCACTCCTGTATCATCCCATTTTATTGTTCTCTTGACACTGTGGAGGGTGATTGGTTGGAGTGTACTATCGGCCTAATTACAATGTTGGTGGGTGACAGTGAATAATTTAGCGGTAACGTATTTACGGTAACGTGGGGAGTAAATCACCGCAATCTCGTATTTCACAACCAAAGCCTGAGACTTCATTCTTTTGAAAAAGATTGAAAAATTTGATTTGGAATACGTGCAAAAGCAGGCAATAGTTACAGATGTTTCGCGAAACACGCGTGGTCGTTGGATTGATTTTTCGATACGTGCTATTTAAGTCCTCCATCCATTCGGAATTAACGGCTTCGTATCATAGATTTCATGGACAGAAAATGTTAACTCAGTACATCCAGAAAAGCTGAGTAGTACGCAAAAACTTGACTTCAATCGAGAGTTGTACCCGCGTTTCGCCTTTATCGTGGCGCCTGCTACCACTACACCACCAATGCAGTCGATTTGCAACTAGTCTTGCTTCGGCATGAAATATCGAAACTGACTTAGTACGCTGATCCGTCATCGAAATCCTTCGCATTGGTCAAGTATGTACTCAATTATCTATGAAATTCCTTTTCGGGTGGAGCGTGCTACCATAGCACTACCGTGGCCACCTCTTTATTACCACTCTTTTTTCGATATGAACTATCGAATCTGTCAGCAAATAACCTTCAACGGGTCTACACTGGAGGAAAAGTCTTGGCTAATCGCTAGCGTAGACGCGATAAAAATGATTTTGACAAGCACTTGAGATGAAATTATAGTGGAAACGTGTGCGATCATCGTTGGAAATTTTTGCAAGCGACTTTGTAATGTATAGAGGCCAAATGAGGTAATTTTGAGATCGCTCCACGAACTTCCTGGTTTCTCGTTATAATATTGATAAAATAAACCAAAATATAATAAATTCAACTTTAATTTGATGAATTCATTTGTTTCACCAAACTTTCCCTTAGCATTAATACGTCCGCGTATCTGGATTTACGATATTCTCTTCCTTCAACGCAATATTCAGTATCCCATGTTTTCCATGGTGTTCTGCGTCAGTCATCTCAATTGTTCCTCCTCTTTGTCAGGCATTTCATTCTCAGCCAGTCTTCTCGTGTGATTGAAATGATCAAAACAGCTATTTCGTTGGCGCTCCAACGCTTCTCGTCTTCGTTGTGCCTGCTATGCAGCGGCTTTTCTTGCATTTTTGTAACGGCTGAATCACGGATGTTCACCCAACGCTGTAAAATCCACATGTGTTTTACTTAGTTCACCAACCAATGCGTCAATGTCTGTCATGGCAGTCTTTCAAGTAAAGACTTAGGTGTACTCAAATGAGAATGGTCTCCGGTGTTGTGTGACGTACCAAGAAAAAAATTCTCTTGTTTATGCAATAGTTTTTTTTACTGTTGAAGTCTCTAATAAATTATCAGAACTTTTTACGCACCCTGTACATATATGAGCATCTATATAAACGTACAATATACGTGCATATATATCGGACGCGTGTGGCGCAGTGGTTAGAGGTGTTCTGCGTCGTACACAAGTTAGATCTCGCGCTCATGGTTCACCAAGCCATCCATCCCCCGGAGTCGATAAATTGGGACCAGACTGGTCTCAAACTTGCCTGGGACGATGAGCAGCACTGACTCGGTTCAGCGGGAGGTCATCGCGAGTCATTGTAAAAGCTAAATATGCATTCAATCTACCTCAAACGAAGCTGTAAATTGAACAGAATGCATGGAGCATCCCTTAGGGATTGATCAACGCCGAGAGCTTTATCCTTTTATCCCTTATATATATATATATATATATTATATATATATATATGTATATGTATATATATGTATTGACTCTGTGCTTGCACTCAAGGAAACCTCTCATAAGAAAGGCTGCTCGTCTAGAAAAGTTTGAAAGGACAATTGCTCCTTCGCTTTTGTTGTAAGTTATTTCGGATGAACTGTATACCTCAGCCAATCCCTCTTCATCGCTGAGCCTGTGGGGGAGAATGATTAGGAGTGCGATAAAAAAAAAAAGGATGAAGAATTGAGTCCAACGTTGCACAATTGTGACAGTTGCAGCATTCACTCGACTTTGAATATCAGGGATGTGATTGAAGGCGCATTTGGCTTGTATACTGACTTAAGGTGGCATGGCAGCAATCTCTTAATTGGAAAGAGATTGGGCTGGCTACCTAAGGCACTGAGTCAGACTAGAAGTTTATTCTGCGTGTCTCAAATGACACTTTCACCTTCATGATCGACTGTTCTTCTGAGACATCGGTTAAAAATTAATACATCCTGACGGCGTCTTTTGAGCCTTTCATGAGGTCTGTTATGGGCACTTGTACAGTTTAGTACACGTGTTTCGGCCCTGTAGCCCTGTTTTTCGTCTGAGCCAACCCCTCTCGGGTGAAGACCCCTCATACATAGAGAAGTCGTCTACGAACGTTTTGCACGCGCCGGTAAGTGGTAAAATCAGCAAACGGGCAGCTCTCTTTAGACCACGTTCAAATTCCAGTATGCGATATCAGCCAAGAGCAGTCGAGTGCACAACGCATGTTCGCCGACGACTCCTTTACGTAAGGGACCCTACTTTGAGAATGATCGGTACAGACGAGGAGCACTGCGCAACTCACGAGGCTGCTAGGCCGAAACGCGTTATTAGCACTCCAAAAGTGCTCACAACAGACCTCATGAAAGACTTAACCCTTTGAGGACTATGTGCGACGTTCCGTCCCACACCGCGCTAAGTCAAATCTCAGCTACTCTAATGGCGGCGCCGCACCCCGTGAGAAAGGCTGCGGATCGTGTAGGGAGATAGACGCCAGACGGTATCGTGAATGCGAGAAGATGAACCTAGGTTCTAAAGAAGCATTTTTATTATGAACTGATTGATTTCATTGAATTAGCTACCAAAGACATAATCTCAGTCAAAAGATCACGTTTTCGCATAACTTTGCCGGACGTATTCTCCTTTGCCTTTGTTGTCACTCTCAATTTTCTCACGGTTCCAATCAGCTACTGTAACGGCGGAGTCTCGTGACGCAGTATTTAAGGCGCTCGTGGCAACGGAGACGCAGAAAGCACAACACGCTCGCACAGAGATGCAGTTGGCCCTCTTCAGGAGTTCCGCGCAAGCGACGGCGCTACGCCACCTGCCTATCAACGATGGTCGTCAAAGGGTGGAAAACATGTCGTCAGGATGACACTTTTACATTACACTGCGCACTACATGAACTCTCATGAATTCTGCATGTGCTTCTGTTCCAATTATTCTGGATAAAGTGAATACCTCAGCAATCCCTTTTCGTCGCTGAGCTTGTTGTCAACGAGCATGTACAGAGCTCATCAGGAGCGTGGAGAGACGTGAGTATCTGAAAGCAAATTATAGAACTGCTGGATGTATCTCTGAAAAGCAAAATTAATTTATCTGAAATAAAACGAAATTATTTCCCAGTCTTTCTTTTTATCATCACAATAAGAAAATCAATCAAAGACCTTACCCATTTGGCTCGAAGCTTTTCCGTGCTTCTCAACAGGGCCAGCTACTGACGACTGCCAATGTGCCGAGCGTTCCTTACGCGGAGCTCGGTTCGCGTCGGCAGACAGACACCCACTCACCGCCTACGCATAATTGGCGTCGCTAAGGGTCGGAATTGAAATATACACATCAAACAACCAATTTGATGTGATTTTACATATTCTTAGCCACTCTTCTCGAAATTTCTACATTGCCTCTTCGAAAAAGAACGAGCACTTTGACGATGTCCGTCGCTTCCTAGACAATAAGTGCCTCTTGTTGCCCTCAACTGCACATTTGTAAGTAAATATGTCAGCCTGTCCGTCGCCCCGTTGGTTGTCGAGTGACTCGAGCAGGCACCAGCAACACTTCCACTTTTCCCTATCGCGTGCAAGACTAGGCCAGTGAGTCCTCCTAGCTCTAAGGATTCGCTGAGCATCATATCCTTCTTTTATAGCTTTCGTGAAGATCGGACCAACGGGTCGGTGGTGTTCCTGTAGAGCGCTTGATATCCCGGGGAATCCAGTCGGTAACGGCTCTCGTCTATCGGTTGTCGTTGAAGTGCATCATGTGTCCGGCCCACCTTATTTTCGATCTCCTGGAGTGTAGAACACGTCTTTGATCTTCGATCGTTGACATAGGTCGCAACATCGGATCCTTTCTTTCATTCCCGAGATACGGGATACGCCTAGCATCGACCTTTCGACAGCACGTTCAATAATTCCAAGTGATCTTTCATTCTGCTTACGTAGCGATCAGGTTTCTGCTGTATACGTTAGGACAGGGATAATCGTCGAGTCGAAAAGGTGGGCACGGACTTGAATGTTCTTTGTTCTCTTCACTACATCCTCGGTGCTCGTAAACGTTCCCCAAACCGTTCGTTTCCTCCTTCTCAACTCTGAAGCTGGATCGTTCGTCATGTTGATTTCACAATTAGATAGATGTAACTGGAGCATTCGGAGGTTTTCGTTCCATTGAGCGTGAATGGAGCGTTCTAAAGCCATCCATTCCTCATGAACATCGTAGTTTACGTCGTTTTGTTAGCTTAGTTGAAGACAAATCTTTCCATAGGCGTTGTCGAAATCGGTCAACATTCGTTGCGGTTGGCTGACGCTTCATGTTATGAGAACGATATCATCAGCGAAACGAAAATGGTTTGATTGTCGATCGTCGATTTTCACTCCCATATCGTCCCATTTTAATGTTCGCGTTATATTGTGTAGGTTGATAGGTTGGAGTGTACTATCGGCCTAATTACAATGTTGTTGGGTGGCAGTGAATTATTTAGCGGCATGTATTTACGGTAACGTAGGAGAGTGAATCACCGCATTCTAATGCTTTGCACTCAAAGCCTGAGACTTCGTTCTCCTGAAAAAGATTGAAAATTTGATTTGAATTCGCGTGCAAAAGCAGGCAATAACTGCAGATGTTTCGCGACACAAGCGTGGTCATTGGTTTAATTTTTCGATACGTGCTATTCAAGTCCTCCATCCACTCGGAATTAACGGCTTCGTATCATAGATTTTATGGACAGAAATTGTTAACTTAGTACATCTAGAAAGGCTGAGTAGTAAGCAAAAATTAGACTCTAAGTGAGAATTCCACCCGCGTTTCACCTTTACCGGGGGCGCCTGATACTACTGCACCACCAAGGCAGTCGATTTGCAGCCACTCTTCGGCATGGATTATCGAAACTGACTAAGTACGCTGGTGCGTCCTCGAAACCCTTCACATTGGTCAAGTATGTACTTAATTATCTATGAAAATCCTTTTCCGGTGGTGGGGGTGCTACCATAGCACTACCGGGGCCGCCTTTTTATTACCATTCTTTTTCCTATATGAACTATCGAATCTGTCAGCAACCAACCTTCAACGCGTTTGGAGCGGTAATCGTACCGCTCAATATTCGAAGGTGTATATTTACGAAATCATACTACTGTTACAAAAGCGGTAAAAATAGAGAATTTGTATAGATTATCCTTGAGAATGTTAATGAAGTGGCATGGTGCATCCCTCGAGATCTCAACGTCGACGGCTTCTTGTTTCCAATCAGTTATTGCACGAAGCCCTATTTTAGATACCTTCTTTCCTGTTAGAGAATGAAATATAATTATGACTGATTGCATTGTACTTTCAGCCTAATTACAGTATTTCAATAAGCCAAACTTCCTTTTGAAAATTGCAACTCTATGCCTTTAATATTCGGAAAAGGAAATATGCTACACAATAGAGATAGTTCACATAGACCTCTCAGCCTCATTTTTCTGTGTAAACCTCTGTGATTTTTACTCCTTTTGCTGCCTTATCACACCCATGAAGATGGTGTGGATCACGTTGGGATTTGTAAATAGCGTAAGACCTGATCCTCTCCCATCACTGAAATAAATTTCGGGTGTCAGTCGTGCGTGATTTTCTCTACAAATCCGCTAAATGTACTCTGCGGGTTGGCATGCCGACAAGGGCAACACTAGTGACGGCAGCGAGTATCAATTACATACAATCAATTTTGACTATTTAAACATCAGAAATTACGAACTGAGACTTCAAAAACTTCATTTTCGTCATTAAATTGTGGGTAATTAGTTCGCCTCGGGGCTCCAATTTTGCTTAGACCCATGGAAAAGAAGGCAACTTGCTAGTTGCCAAAACAGTACAATGACTGCCCTACCGTTAACAAATAGTCGTTCTTTGATTGGTGTTGTTAGCATGGAATCGAATGTGCCTCATTATAATATGAAAGTTTTTTCTGCATTCTATAAAAAATTTCCACCAACTCACGGAGTGCCTGTAGCGTAGTGATTGGAGATTCGCTGAATCAGACACGTTTTTCATTCTGCTCCGCTTTCCGGGCTAACAGATCTCCTACTCTCTGCTGGTTGTCAAGTGGATGTCAGACGTGATGAGAGCATGAAAAATACCGGCTTGATACGTCGCTCGATGAACACAAGTCATTGTTATAGACCGATTAAGCATCTTTATGCCTTGACGATGCTTGGTGGAGTTGAATGCATAGAACACCCTCGATGATCGATTAAAAACGAAAGCTTTGTCGTTATTTTCCAGTGGTTCATGCTGATCGTTTTTGCATCATAATAGTTGTGGGTATCGTCCTAGATGTTTTCCCAAGAGTTCAACGCCGATGTACAGTGCAGAATTCGTTCTCGCAGAGCCTTCTAGACTGTGGCGCAATATTACATTACTATGCATAAGTGCAACTAAGAGTATAACTACCACAGAGTATAACGAACTTGCTATGGTAATTTTCTTGTCAAAAGTATTGAAAAAATCATTGTAGCAAGAATGTTATCCTCTTTGTGTTACTGGAGAGAACGGAGGATATAGAACGCTTTGGTGGTCAAAATGGAAATACTGATCCCTCTCCTGAGTCAATGAACAGTAATCCTATCTATCGAAATCAAATCACCTACTGCCTTTATTTCCTCAAAGAAGGCTTGAGCTTTACTGAAGATATACTTCGATTTATATGGAAGCCGTGGTGGTTATGACTATCGGAAGGTGAAGTAGAGAATGCCGCTTTTAGAATCTCCCTGGAGTAATGGAAATATCAGCTTGATACCATACGCATATATTCATAGATATTTATATATACATATACATGATAATCATTTTTGAGCCATGCATGTGGTCTGTTCTTGGGCAACTTATAGAGCCCGATACAGGTGTTTTGACCTTGACATTCTCAGCAGTCGGACGGTACCCATCGTTTTTTGCCAATCCTCTCGGGGTGTTCCAGCCCTCCATACTAAGAGTAGGCTAGGGCGAACATTCTACACAATCCACCAAGTGAAATATCACTGAATGGAAAGTGTTATACACTTGGCTGTTCTTAGCGCGCATCGTGAGTATATCATAGCTTAATCATATCAACAGCAAGTTGCACTAGAACAAACCACATGCATGGCTCAGAGTTGTTTATCAGGCATATTGCAAGTTGAATATCGTCTTACGAAAATACTCGAAACGAAAGGTATACATATACATATTCCTATATACATATACATACATATATATACATGTGCATATATGTGTATATTACACGTACATATATGTCTATATACGTCTATACATGTATATATATCTATATATATATATATATATATATATATATATATATATATATATATATTACCTGTATCACCTGTCGTCCCGTTGATCGTCGAGTGACTCGAGCGGGTACCAGCAACTCTTCCATTTTCCCTATCGCGTGCAAGAGTAGCCCAGTGGGTCCTCCTCGCTCTAGGGGTTCGCTCAACATCATATCTTTCTTCCATCGCTTTCGTGAAGAAATTGGACCAACGAGGCAGTGGTCTTCCTTTCGAGCGCTTGACGTCCCGAGGAATCCAGTTTGTAACGCCTCTCGTCCATCGGTTGTCGTTGAAGCGCATCACGTGTCCGGCCCACCTTATCTTCGATATCCTGGCGTGTAGAACGGCGTCTCTGATTTTCGATCGTTGACGTAGGTCGGAACTTCGGATCCTTTCTCTCATTTGCGAGATACGGAATACTCCTAGCATCGACCTTTCGACTGCGCGTTTGATAACGCCAAGTGATCTTTCATCCTGCTTACGCAGCAACCAGGTTTCTGCTGCATACGTTAGGACAGGGATAATTGTCGAGTCGAAAAGGTGGGCACGGAGTCTGATGTTCTTTGTCCTCTTCACTACATCTTCGATGCTCTTAAACGTTCCTCAAGCCGCTCGTTTCCTCCTGCTCACTCTGGAGCTAGGTCGTTCATCATGTTGATTTCGCGGCCTAGATAGACGTAACTGGAACATTCGGAGATCGTCGTTCCGTTGAGCGTGAATGGGGCATTAGAAACCCATCCGTTCCTCATGAACATTGTTTTCGTTAGATTCAGTCGAAGACCAATCTTTCCACAGGCGTTATCGAAAGGTCAACATTCGTTCCGCTTGGCTGATGTTTGGTGTTATGAGAACGATATCGTCAGAAAGCGAAGATGGTTTAATTGTCGACCGTCAATTTTCACTCCCATTTCGTCCCACTCTAATGTTCGCATGACGTTTTTTAGGGTGGCAGTGAACAGTTTTCGGCGAAATTGTATTGCCTTGTCGAACCCCTCTTTTTACGTCAATGGTGATATTGTTGTAGAATGGAGATATTTGGTCGTGAAATCTTTATAAAGCTCACGAAGGATCATTATGTACCGAGTAGGGACGCCCTGGTTATCCAGAGCCTCTATGACCGCTTCTGTTTCCACTAAATCAAAGGCTTTTTTCAGATCGATGACAGTGAGACAGAGTGGTTGTTTGTACTCTCGTGAAACTTCAATGAGTCTTGTAATCGTGTGGATGTGGTCTATGGCACTAAATCTCTTTCGGAACCCCGCTTGTTCGCATGGCTGTCCTTCGTCCAGTGTTCTGTCAATCCTGTTTAGGATGACTCGAGTAAACAGTTTATAGACAACGGACAACAAGCAGATTGGGGGATAATTGCCTATGTCGTGAATATCTCCCTTTTTGAACAACAATACGGTCTTGCTGGTTTTCCATTGAATAGGGATCTTGCATTCTGACAGGTAGCGAGTGAAGAGCCGAGCCAGGGTGTTGATGAGAACTGGCGGCAGGTTCTTCAGGTGTTCTGGTCTAATCCTGTCTGGACTGGGTGTTGTTCTGTTTTTCACCGACGATATAGCATGTCGGATTTCGGAAGGAAGGACCGGTGGAACGACATATTCGTCCTCTTTCAATTTAAATGACGGTAAGAGAACATGGCTAGCGAAGAGATCCGAGTAGTATTGGTGGATGATTTCCGCCATAGCCCTTCTCGAAGTTGTAAGTGTCCCGCCAGGGTATCGGAGTGCAATCATCTTGGTCTTATAGTTGGCGAAGCCTCGCTGAAATTTGCATATGCTCTTCCCAGCTTCTGCAGCCTCTGCCATAACTGCTGTTCTTCTCTCGTTGAAGTCTCTTTTTATCGCTTCCCTGCAGCGTTTCGCAAGTTCGGACGTAAGGTTTTGGTTGCCTGCAGCTCGTGCGATTCTACGATGACGTATCAGTTCGAGTGTCTGCGTAGACAAGTGTCTCCTTGTGACTTTAGGACTCTCGGCTGCCATGGCGCTAACGTGAGGATGTTCAACGAGTCGATCGTATTCTTCGTCGATGTTGTCGACAACGGTATCTTCTCAAAAGCCGACTAATAATTTGAATACATCTCAGTTTATGGTAGTTCTGGGGCTTCGTTGTTTGAATTTAGCGGCTTTCTTTCCTCTCCTCGAAAATCGGAACGTTGCGCGAAGGATGCGATGGTGTGATCCCTTGTGAAACTTAGGAACAACAGCGACATCAGTCAAATCTTCGATTTACTATGATGTGATCTATTTCGTTATGGTATTCTCCATTGGGAGACTCCCACGTCCATCGCTGAGAAAGAGGCTTTTGAAATTGCGAGTTACCATGGATGGTTTGGGTCGACATGATAAACTCAGATAGCCTCTCACCCTGTTCATTCCATTCTAGTCCGTGGGCTCCTATGTGGCGTTCTTCAGACGTTCTTCTAGGTCCAATTTTTGCGCTAAAATCTCCAACAATGACCTTGAAGAATGTATGATCTTCTCTGAAGAATTTTTCAAGGTCCATATAGAAGGCTTCGACTTCGTCTTCGTCAAAGCTTGATGTTGGTGCGTAAGCAACGAAGATGGTTAAAGCCGGCATCGAACCACATTGTTTCAACTGTAATCGTCCGATACGGGTTGTTAGTTGTTCAAACGAATCAATGCTCACGGTCAAATTCGATTTGATGAGGACGCCAACGCCGCCGACACCTCTGCGATCGCATGTACCAAGGAACAGTTCTTCTCCGGTGTCATAAACAGCGTGAAAAGGATGGCGCCTTCTCATCTCAGCCAGGCCAATGACGTCGTACCTTATTCTTCTTGCTTTAGTCAATAGATCTTCTACAGCGGATTCGTGAGCAAGGGTTCTTGCGTTTTAGGTACAGATCGTCATTTTAGTCCGTTTCGATCTTGGCAGCCTAGTTTGGCCCTGAGATTTTAGCAGCCTCTCCGTATTCGTCCTACCTGGCGCTGCCAAACCAGGGGCTCTTTCGGGGTCAGGGGAATGAGGCCCATATTTGTTACTGTTTTCGGTATTTTGATACCCAACGTATAGCTTGCCAGGCTCTAAACGTGGGGGCTGGGTACTCAGGAGTAGCTTACCAGTCTCTCTCGGAGGAGCGGGAGGAGCTTATTTGTTGGAGGCGACTCCTGACCGCCTCCCGTGTACTTACCAGCCGCTTGATTGCAGGCTTTTGGCCGACTTGACTCGTAGAATTAGAGTTTTTGTCAAGTCGCCACTGCAGAAGCAGGGAGCTCATCCCCTGAATCCACCTGCGTCTCTGGGAAGCACACGGTCGCTTTTGTTTCGCGTTTTATTCCCCTATCCACCACCTGGAGACGCACCACGTGCCTTCGCGACTAACCGGGCGGGATCCCTCAACATATATATGTATATATATGTAGTTGCCTGTAATCATTACCTCCGCCGAATATCGTGAGTGTTTCTAAGTGAATTCACCACCATGTTATTCTTCTTGCCCTTAATATTTATAAATCCGACATTCATCATCACCAGCATATGTAGCTTCATTACACCAATGTTAATATAGCAATAATATTTTATTTAAAAAATTGTACAAATGAGCGATAACTCTCAGTAGCCTCAAGCCGCTCTGAAACAGTCCTCCCATTGATTAACCCTCTATGATTGATAATATGGTCGTTCTAAGTTTGGAAAATCAAACGAACAAGAAGATACTCTTTTCATCGACAACGTGTTCTACGATGAGTGCTTTTTTCAACAGCATTAGTCTTGATAGTCTTTCACTTCAAAATGAACTCGTTCGTGGTGAAGTTTTTGCAGATCGTTGAGATCGGACAGTATCCTTTCAACCATGCCCGAGATATTAGCTGTGTTAAATAGACTACGTGAGAAATCAAATCGCGAAGAGAAAAAAGATTATATGCATATGACTCATTTTTTCGCACGCGTCCAATCTAGGATATTATGTTCTAAACCGTAAATAGCGTGTAGACAAGAAGCTATCCTACCTGATAGTCTTCTTCGCCTCTCCACAACCAGCTCCTCGCATCAAAACAAGATAACCTAGTCGCAGAGCAGAATCCTGAACTTATATTTTTATGAGCGATTTGATGAAAATTTCAGGTCGCGTAGCGGTGAATGATTCAGCATACCAGGACGAAAGGTGACAATCGAGGCGCTGTTTCAGTTTCCTTCTCGAACGCTTTGCTGTAATCAGTCAGCTGGGATCACCTCCACTCAACTACCTCCAAAATTGCAAGGAGATAGTCCCGACTAGCACTCTACAGCATTCACACAGAATACAAAATCCTCAAGCAGTAATCGAAGCAACGATAGAATGCTTGAAGAGCATTGTGAGCATTGAGCAAATAAAATGAATGTAGGAAGTACTGGTTTTTCCCAACATTGTATAGGATGACTGTTTCTGTTGAATAATACGAAAAATCAGTAAAAAAAAAGCTAACAAGTATCGAAGCCAGTTTTCTGCACAAAGTTGACAAAAATCGCCGTTTGCACCGTTTCCTTCTCACGTGTTAAAAAGCATAAAAGTTGCCGTTATCGGAAGATGAAGTAAATAAAATTAATTTGATATTACCCACGGGAGCTATTAAAGCATGGCTTGAAAAAGACCGTATGTATACGTATATCTACATAGATATGGATGTTAATGTATATATATGTACGCGCACATATATATATATATATATACATATATAATACATATACATATATAAATTTATATTTACATAAGCGTTTCGATTTGTAAAAAAGCCAACTACGAGCCTAATTATCAACAAATAACGTAAGACTATGTCTAAGTGGTTTCATCACGATGTTATTCTTACTGCAGTTGAACGTTTTGGAACTACACATCCATCGTTATCAGCATACGACAAACTGCCAAACAAGGTTGGTATATCATACGAAATTTCTATGGAATGTTGGAGAATTGCGGACTTGGGTAGTTTTGTGGATCACGAGCGTCATAGATAGTATTTTCTAGTAAACATTTCACAGCTCTAATTCTATCACTAATGATCTGAAAGCATTTCGTGACGAAACAATATATCCCAGCGTAGAGGTCGTCCACGAGACTTGATTCAGTACAGAATGCGTTCTTTTGGAACTTCCTACTGGATTCACAGATTCTTCTTTTAGAATGATCGATGCTGCAATCTAAGAGGGGTACATTAAGGAACGTTGAAAAGTTAATTTCAATTTCTTGTCGAATGTCCAGCAAAAGAGATAACGAATTCCCAGAGCGAATTGAATTGCTATCTGGAAATAAATTAGTCCATAACAAACTTTCTGGCGATTGGTTATGATAATTGATTACCTCAATACCTTTTATACTCCCTACCCCTATCGATCCCAATGAGCTAATGTTTCCTAAGCCATATTTTATTTTATTTATTGCCATTTGCTCTAAAATGAATTTTAAAAAATCCCAATTAGAAATTTTCTAGGAATTGTTTCTGTATTTAGGTTTCATGATGGCCTTTTAGGAACAAAGAACTGAAAGTCCACTGACTGGTGCGCACTATATTTGAAGCTGTTTTACAACTCCCGATTCGTTAGTGATGACTTTTTTCTCATCACTCTAAAGTCCTCGTGCGGTAAAGTGAGCATTATAAGATATGCCTTAAGATTGTTAACCGGCGTAATCACGATAGTTCAAGCTCCAAATGTGCGTTTAGCGCAGCGGTTCCCGGTGTCCTGCAACACATGCATAGCTTTTGGTTCGAACTCACTCGAAGACCTCATCACGGTGCCATCCTTTTGATGCCAGCGAAATCTACAAGACATATCTGAGAAAACCATGCTCTTCTTTTTTACTGCCTGTATTGCTTATTTTGAGGCGATTTCTTTGAATAGATCAACTTTCTTTTGAGTGAAAATTTCCTCCTTCTTTTTCTTGGTTTTTTTTTTCACAACTTCTCCCACAGTACATAAGCGAACCAATTTTATCCGCTTCGATTGTGGCCTATGCCTTTTTTGCCCACTTGTCAATTAGAGGACATCAGCTATCGTCGGCATCCAGAGTTTAAGCCTCGTCTAATTTTTGGAAAAACCTTAAGATGATTCCTCTACGCTAATATGATGGATTCAAATACGATCATGTTATAGACTACCCCGACGTGTGTATGTCCAATGGGTGGCAGTGAGCAAGAATATTTGTTTATATATGTGTGTATGTGTGTAGATGTTTGTCTATCAGCATATATGTGTATCCAAATTCTCAGCATGCCCATTTGTGGGTGTGCATATTACATGTATGCGTTCAGTTTTGTTAATGTAAGCTAGTTAGTCATTGTAAAAAGAGTTGATCACTAGAAAGTAAAAGTGGTTGAACATGTAAACCCATTTCGGATGTCCGAAATTTTTTAGTATTTAAACTGCATTTTCCGCGGTGTTATGATGTTTCGTGTATACCTAAGAAAATTGAGTAATGAGCAAAAACACGGCATCAGGCGGGAATCGAACCAGCGTTTCATCCATACTGGGGACGCGTGCTCTACCACTACACCACCGAGGCACATTTGCACCATCATTCATTCTTCAACATCTCTATGTTACCTATCAGCCACCTACCTTCAACAGGTTTGGTTGGGTATGCGATTTCGCATTATAAACTCAGTCGAGGTGACAACCATTGTAATAACTAGTACTCGAAATTTTTGGTATTTCAACTGCATTTTTCGCAGTGTTAGTGGTGGAGCACGCGCACCCGGCATGGATGAAGCGCAGGTTCAATTCCTGCCTGAGGCCGTGTTTTTGCTCACCAATCAACTCTCTTAGGTATATACATTCCAAATATCGTGCACCAGCCGATGGCGCGCGCAAATTCCTTTGTACCGTTATCAGGTGCGCCACCTGGTAGACCACGCCTTTCAAAAACTAATGCCTTTGAAAAAAATGCATTTTTTCAGTAAGTATCATAAATTTTTGTAAGTAGGTGCTTTTGGACCTGAACGATTACCGTATGTCATAGTGTCACGCTAGGCTAAGAACTGCACTCTGATATGAGGAGTAGCTTCGGTAAGTGGTAAAGCTGCCCTAGACATAACTGTGGAAAAAGGCCCCTACAATCATATCTGTCTATCCGTGATTATAGCGACCACCGTTGTAATTAACTTATGTCTATTATTTATTTATTTATAAAGGTCACCGAGTTTGAACTCAAAACTATCTATGCAAGAAAAGTTATCACAACTAAAGCGTTTTGTATTCAATCGATTAGTATAGTCTCTGGCGTATGGGGTATCGTTTGTACGTTCAGGATCTTTGTATCACTGAAAGCATTTGCGTCTTATTACATATTCACTCCCTAAAATTTTTTCATGTCTATGACGCTGAGAGCGTAAGGGTGTTTCAGCCGTCCATAAGCTCACCTGAAAAAGGTTCGATCTGCTATTAATCTTCTACACAATATAAAATCATTAATTAGTCCTGCAATCACTGCATCTTCACTTACTCACTTGGAAAGGTTGTCTTCATTGGTAGTGCGAGCCAAAGCATAGTTTCAATTCATTTCTCTCTCGCGCAACTGTCATCCATGGTAGTAATTTAAATTGGGCATGGTGAGGTGACCCATTACATAAATAATATCAAAAATAAAAACAAAAATCCATCTTATATGGCCGCGTGCCCCGGATTGTGGTGCACGTCACGGGAAAAATTCCTCGTTGTTACGCGTAAACAACCTCTGCAAAACCCCTTGCCTTAGCCTGCGATTAGTTAATAAAGTTATTACAACCACATGGCCCCTTTCCGATGTGCATTAGCTGAATGTATTGCCTTGATTTTCGGAAGAAGGAAGTAATTGGTGGTTAGCGAGCTTAACGAGCACTTTCGTGCCATCAGGTATTCAGGTAGGTTGATGGTGCATATTATCTGACTGCTCTCTAACTGCTCTGAACATAGTTTACCGCTACTTGTAGCATTTGTATCATCCTAGATGTCGAGCTGTGGCGTGAAGAGTGAATGTACATCTCTCGATAAGGTCACTCTCATCATGAACGATTTTCATTATAAAGAAAATCTATGCTTGGACAAAACCCGATTTCCGCTACTGGATGATATTGCCCTAAAATAGCATGGAAGTAGTGTTCAAACCAAGACAGTGGTGCTTTTCATGTTTTCCAAGCGAGCGGACACCATTGCAGAATGTGATAGGTACAGGCATTGAGAGACCTCACTAGCCTCAAGTCACTTGAGTACTTACAACTGACATAACATGGTTAGATGTTCAACAGAGTACAACGGAGAAGGATGTTTCTCAGACGTTGACAGCTGACTGTGTTGGTAAAACGGAAACCTGCTAGCATAGTTATATGTTCCAGAAAAAGTCACGCACTCCACAGGCATTTATAAAAGAACAATAAGTAGCAGTCGAACTCATATCAAAAACCATATCTATAATTTATGACTAAATCTCTCTCCTTATGACTCAAACGACGAATTTGGCTTGTCACATTGCGCTTCATTAAGGCTTGGTGATGCCCTGGAAGAATCCTAGTCACAAGGCAGCAAACACACATTTGATCCAACATGAATACAATCGACAGCACACATAGAGGAAACGTGAAAACCAACTAACGCAGTTATCTCTAAACTGCATAGGAGATCGTGGTTAATGGGGGTAGAGGGGGTACAGCAAAGCTATTTTTGAGATTGCAAGGAAGGAGACATGCGCAACCAGTATTCCACGTCATGTAAGGAGAAGACGAAAAACGAATTAAACGCTAGAATACTGGAATCCGCAGAGTGAAAAAAGGACTGTGATGACGGGTCAGATAAAGTGCTAAAGTAAAAAAGTAAGATAGTGTTAATGAGAACAGCATATATCCGATACTCAAATTGCAGTTTGAACTTACGCACTATGCTCAAACCATACAACCTCTATGGATGATGGTGAAAAGGCAGAGAAATCAGTAGGAAGTGGTGGAAGCCTGCATGACATGTGATGATCAGTCACAGCATACGGTTCCCCTATTTAATTTGGTTGTTGAATTCTCACTGCACTGAAAATGTGATTTATGACGAAAGGGTTTGGCTTCATAAAGTCGTCTAATGATGACATATGTATGGATCTGTCCAGCACCTCGTAGATTTTCACCATAGGGAATTAACGGCATTTATGGAAAGAACGAAGGCCCTGCAGGACAAGTAGAATAACAATTCACCGACCAAGGAATTAGTAGTTGCAAGATTGGTGTGCTTGAGGGCTGATTCATGAGTATGCATGTATTACGCCTCATCTATAACTTTCGATTTCTTTGTTGCTTTTAATGTCTAGTGATGACAAATCGTGCATGTTAATATTTATTTTTTCAACCCTTTCGAGGCGGCGTATTTAAAAAAGACACTCAGTTTTCTGCTCGCCTTTCCTGCCAAAAACGACTTCTTGCTAGACTTTCAATGATCAATCAGAAGCTGGTTTTCAAAGAGCCTTTCTTATTTAGTTGTAGCAGCGAAAATAATGTTATGTTTCACACTCAGTATGCTTTGTTTGCTCGCTCGATGTCTATGGATAACTTTTCGCCAGCTTACGTAATCACTCGAAAGCTCAACTCTCGACAACTTTGAGGATAAAAGTGGTCTTCCAAAAGCTTTTTATACAGTGTTGCGAGAGCAGAAAGAAGACTGCTTTTCGCATTTGAAGTTTCCTTCGTACTCAAGAGGTATATATGCATGAAAAGCATGTGACTACGTAGAGAAAATCATAAAGAATCGGACTGGCACAAAAATGCCTGAAATTTTCCTCCGAACGGAGAAGAAACCTTAATTAGATAGCAGAAATTGTGCGACGCTTGCAGTGAGCTGTGTGATAGATTAAATGTCGTCTCGAAGAGGTTAATTACCATATCTGTAGCACAGAACGTGTGTGGCTCAGTGATTAGAGCTACCCTGCGGCACATACGTGGTTGATCAACGGGCAGTCGATGGTTTTATACCGCGCTTGATGCTCATCAAGCCTTCCATCCCTGTGCAATTGGTGATCAGTACTCAACTTGCCTAAGACGCTAGCAGTGCTGACTTGAGAGATCTGTAGGCCGCCTCCAGCCATTGTAAAGACAAAATATGAACTCAGTCGTTTCGAACGATATTAGATAAAATCTAATGCATGGCACATTTTTTAAAGGGTTGGTCAGCGCCGAGAGCTTATTTGTTTTACGCTGTCACAGTAATTGCTGAAGATATTCTCGTGAATAATGAAGAGAGCCAGTGGGAAAGAAGGTGAGTGTCGTAGATTTTAGCAATAAGGCACCTCGAAAATGTTTTCTAGTTCATACCGTTGGTATCTGGCTGTTCTATTGGCATCGAAACGACGATCCGCATTAGTATCAATGAGCAGGCTGGTGGAAAGAGGAAATGATATGCATTTAGATTCTCGGAATGTTTAATTCACTGCAAATGATTTTTTGTTATGCTTTCCATACTAAATCGACGTGAAGAAACCAAAAGTTTACCTAACTCAAATGTGTACACAGCGTGCTCCATGAAAAGCTATTCCTTCCAACTAGTAACTTCCAATAAAAAGCGTATTTCACCGGGCGAACTTTCACTGCGCACCATAAACGCCGCAATTAGGCATACTGCGTTATTTGCTGAGGTAGAGAGTGATCTGTCGAATACTATCAGTGAAGCTGCATGTTTTCCTCTCTGGAGGATCCTCAGCTAGTTAGTCCTAAGGCTAAGTGGCAGCAGCAGTATTGGCAACTATCGTGTAAACTTAGGCAAAATGAGAATTTGCACTTCGCCTGAGCTGCAGATGAAATCTGGGAAGTGGACCATTATATCCGTTCATATAGATTGACTCATGTTGATCGTAGAGCTGTTAATCCCGGATACCCGTACACGTGTACTTAAATGTTTGAGGATTGTGGTGCTCTGATAAATCAGGGCGAAAATCCTAATCAAAGTGATTATGTAATATACGAATCGATTCGAGATTATCTCCAGTAGAAAGTCTCTCATGAATCCAGATGGGGCAGGAAAGTAATTTAATCGGCCTTGTTATTTACTTCAGAATACTCCACCAAATTCAACAATAAGCGATCGCATATGGGAAGTCTAATACGCTTCTCGTCAAATGACCAGAAATCAGTTAATAAATTTATTATGTTGCAACACATGCAAGAAGCGACTTCAATGCTGCATGCTCATATCACTTCATAATTAGCAGAACTGAAAGTGACAGCTGATGCTGATGTTTGATCACGTAATGTTTGGATAAAGAACCAGCTAACAACAGAGCTCGAAAAACTTTTTGAAGCTACTGTGCGAGAGTTCAGTGTAGGAGTCAAGCAGTTATTCTTCGAGAAGCTCATCAATTTTTTTTATTTTTTGCTTAAGCCAGACACGAGGTGTTATAATAATCTTTATTCAAATAGCTGACGTTTCGGCAGTCTCGCCCTTTTAGTGCCTGGAAAGATCAAGTTGTTCGTACTCAATCAGACAAATACCTTCATTACCCCTTAAGAAAAACTTATCAGGCTCAGATTTCAATCGCATCAAGCACAAAATCAACTTTCATCATACTCACTGCCTTTTATATGTTTTTATCTTCCACTAAATAATTCAAGTGGAGATCACTGGAAGGAAGTCACATGGACTCGTAATACACCTCATCAATTAAAACAACAGTCTTAGATCCTGACCCATATCACGAGTGATAATGAGGCATTCCTCACTGCGGTTTACGGTTGGGTCGGTAGTGTTAATCCAAGGTGCTTTCAAAAACTTTCGCGCTGATATTTTATGTTCTTGCGCAAAGATGGTGAATTCCTTGTCAAAATTCACTCAGTTATGCGTCTGTGCCCTGTACGTGCCTAGCGGGGTATTTGCTTTCGTGTTCCATTTGTTAGCTAGGTGTTCTTCTAAGCGGATATAGAGTGGCGAACCCGTTTTACCAACATAATTTTTGCCGCACTCCTTGCAAGAGATTAGGTAGACTGTTCCCACGCCCATGCAATCACCTTCTCTGCCGTTGGAACATATTTAACAATCTTTCGTCATACAGAGAGAGTCATATAAGCGGTTATGAACTAATTGGCGCCTTAGAGTATTCGGTGGAATTTCACTGACAGCTACCGATTGCTCTAAACCTGCTCTTTGCAAACAACATTATAATTGCACCTATCTTATTTGAAAAGAAAGGGAGGATGAACGGAGCTCTGCTTCCTTCATTATTCTCGTTTTGAGGCGTGCTGTTTCTCTAAACCAAAGCCGAAGAGCTACAAATTCGTAGCCATTAGAAACGGTCAATTCCCGAGCCAGTTTACCGGATTATACTTCGTACTTTCTTCCATTACACACCAGCGACTGTTCGAAAAATGTTCTCTACTAACGCCTTTTTCGCTTTTGAAGGATCAGAAGAGAGATAGTAAGCGAGAATATTTTTATCACCTGGTTCATGGTATAATTTCGTAATGTTAACGCATAGATTTATTTGCACGTTTAAGTAAGATAGTCAATTATCTTTTGGTGTCTCACGGGTGAATCTTATATACTCTGACTGTTCATTCAGCAAACTAAAACATCCTTTCAAAATGTTTGATCACTAAAATACTCATTGAAAGATGCATAAACATTCCTCATATTTGAATTTTTCTGACCAAGCAGATTAACAATGTCTACAGATGCACTTTTTGTTTCACACAAAGAAAGTGCTTGTAGGGAGTTTTTTTAAATGAGAGAGGAATTGGCTCTTATGGCTGTGTCTCACTCACAAGAGTGGTGAGCTTTTCGAGGAGAACCACTACCACATGAATCGAGTCGGAACTTCACAAGGGAACTGTCTTTCCTGTCTTTATTAGAATGCCAAACTATGTCCTATCATGAAATCTTACACATGGCATTTTCATCTAGGCAACTGGCGCAAACACCACTGAAGTTTGGTAGATGTACATTATCTTCAGTCGCAATGGAATGTCCGTGAGGATGGAACATGATCACGTTCATGCAGTCGATACGATGACGACTTATTAGACATTTTTTGGATCTAAATAAGAAATTCGTCCATATTTCTCTTATTATTCAAGCTTTGGCTTCTTTTGAATGATGTTAATTGTTAGACATCGAAGATCATCGGTGAAACAACCATTAAAGTACAAGTCAATAATGATGACGATGATTTACTGGCATCGTATTCGCCAGAAGTACGGAGAAAAGGGATTTTTTTACTTACTCATTGATCGTAATCCGAAATGGTGCGCAAAATATGTCGAGCAAAATGTCGCAAAGCTTTTTCCCGTGACCTAATAGGATTTGAAAACGCCCATTCAGCATTTGACGTTCTGGAAATGCTCTCCCTAATAACAATCACATGTTCATGCCTGTTCTTTCTGACTTTAGCAGCTAACTCCTAGTTTAACTCAATTCGTACGACGAAGAAGGGAAGAAACCTAGAAGTTTTCAGGATCTCTTTATTTTCTGACTATAGTACTTTCGCTAAGGCGAATTGTCTGTCTAAAGTCAATTTTTATTGACATAGAGGAACCCTTTTCTATCTAAGCATTTTTATAGTGTAACATAGCAGATTGCCTTTGGAATAGCTTTTAATATTCATAGTAATCAAGTGTAACAACAAATATGCACAAAGTCATTGTGTCGGGTGCAGAGATTACCTTCAAAAGATTTCTTCATTGAGGAAAGTGGTTGAACGAATGTCTGACCTACACAATAACATAAAAGCCTATCATTCAACCAAGCCAGTCTGTTATTCTCCCAAGAAAATGTTAGCAACTTGCCTATCGTGGTGAACTAACCATGTCGGTGAGCTTGAAGCACGGAATAGAACTATCCGTGGTGTGTGTATGCTATGCTACCTCTGAAACTGCACCTCACCTGTCCCCAATATCGACGATCCCAAATAAGCACGACATACATAGGAGAGTGGGAAAATATTCGCTCAGTGTTAGCAGCATTCAGTACTATTGTTGATTATAGCGTTATATGTGCACAGGCTTTTGGTGGTGGCTTTAATGATGTTGGCCGAGATAATGATAATAATGACGCTATGACGACAATAATGGATGAACAACGACCGCTGTGTGATTCTATTCTCCCGTCAGGTGCTTCAAATTTCTACTGTTAATATTTTCGAGAGCTCAAATACAGCATATAGTACATGTGTACCCTCATAAACATATAGTCGAAATTTCTTAATAAGAAATACTTTGGATCGATGAGAAACGGGCTCATAGCATGGTAATCATTGTTTTCTTAAGACATTTTCTAATTAAGTCATTATTTATGACATTTCCGACATTGGTAAAGCATCCATAGTAGAAAAAAAAACTTCCTGAAATACATTTTCTCAATGTTTACGCGGCGCTTCTTCCAACGTGTTGGCTAATGTTTCGACGATTTCACTTCCTTAGTGAGGGCGTACTATCGCCTAAGATAACTAAATCATTAGTCAACATTCCTTATGTCCGGCGTAAATCTTTTGAATATTGAATTAAACGGATTTCACTAGATTTTGGAATTACTAAGAAGAAAATTAGACATGATTTGGCATAGTACGTTGTCTAAGCCATGAGCGTAGCGAAATCGCTGAGGCGTCACACCCCATTCATCATCTTTGCAGATGATCTCATGTTCCAAGAAAAAAAAGTTTAGTTCGCAGGATAGCTTTGATCATACACGTCGAGGTCCAGCGATAGTCGGACTTTCACTTCTGAAAATGTTCATGATTTACACATAAGTATTGAAATATCAGTTTGATGAGACGGGATTAGCGTTTTTTGTCGATAATTCGGCTAACGAAACGCTCATGATATGACAGGCCATATCCAAGTAATCCTATTATATTTCTAATTCCATATTATCCTAGAAATTCTCCTTCTCTTTTTCTCATGTCTCCTCATCGCCGTCACAATTTTTGCACACTAGAACATTCTTATCTCTGAAGTGTCAATATGTATACGGTATTTCGAAAGAACTGTTACAGAGATAGGATCACTCTCATCATGAGGAACTGTGGCCAATGTGTCGGATACGATGACTTCTTTTTTCTGGTGAAGAGTGACAACATACGAATGCAATATGTTCCAATTGACACATAGTCGAGCACCGACCGCCCTTACCTAATCCAGCAATGCACATACACACGTATACACACATACACACACGCACACACGCAGATATATATACATACACTTAAACACCCATAGACACACGTTTCTTTATGCTCTAACCTTTTCTATATGGGTGTACTCTGAACATGTGCTTATGATAAATAGTTGGGTTGTTGACGACGTCAGTTCATGCGCAGTTCTTCATATGTTACTATGTCAAAAGTTTGTCGAATTGTCTTTACACATCACTAAGTTCAAACTATTTCTGAGCTTTGAATATTCAGGCATTAGTCTCTTGTCCTCAGAGGGATAAGCTAAGAATAGAATAAGAAAAATGGTTATCATCTTCCATCTTCGTTGTCCGCTTGCAGTTTGACCAAAATGAGTTAAGTAAATGACACGGTAGAATCATGGAAGTGAAATTTAGTCTTGCAACAAAATTTCCTCTACAGATTCGCGAATCACCTGAAAAGCGCATGGGAGCTTCATTCTAGAATTAATAGATCTAGTAGAGTTCGTCGTAATTAAGTGCTTTTCTGTTTATTGCTTCTTTAGTACGCTTTCTAATTTCTGGCTCGCAATATTGTGTCAGGAACTCAATTTATTTTTGTTTTACATGATCTGATACCGCCTGCGATGTCGATGGCAGCAGGTTTTGCATTCGATCAGTCCTTTTTTGCATCCATACCGCACACATCTTCAAATTTAAGCGTGAGATCGTTTGTTGTTTGAGGATTCTTCGTCGCCTTGATTTCCATAAGGTTGAATGGTGGGCCACTTGATTCTCCCAGAAATGGTGGAACACCAGCACTGGAATGTATCCAGAATCTATCAGAATATATGTAGAATATCAGAATATATGTAGAATTCATCACTCTAGTTAGTCAAGAGTTTTCGATTTAGAAAAAGACTTTATGATAAGTATGGAACCGATTCGCTCACCCCGCGACTTAATGGTACATATGGTACATATGGTTGACCTAACGTCGGTTTAAACCAACTGCTATGCAAGTTGTAATCCTCAATTTGTAAACACTATGCCTTTCCCGGGACTGATTCGCTCTTAACTCTCCAGCTGATCAAGTAATTCTACATAGTTTCGCATATCACTCGACATTATCAGGTAGTATTTGTTACATGAAACCATTGTTAAGAGCGTTTAAATCTGGAGAACTTTTGTTTATTACAAATAATTTACTTTTCTTGCAAGATAAACACGAGATCTTCAACAGCAAAATTTATGCCGTACAATATTGCCTACATTTCGTCTTTTTTATAAGCAATCCGTGTTGGTGTTATGTAGTGTTGTGTTTGTGTTAGCGCTTGACCGAGTAGATTGCGGGTCAATTTGACCTTTCAAGGCCCTGACGACGGTTGAAGAGCCGAGACGTCAATATCAATAAATCTCATTGTTTAATTGATAACAACCTCACACCTGCTTTTCAAGAAAACAATAGTTTATACCGTTAACAAACATTGCCTTCTAGAAGTTATTCTCAAAACCACCTCAAATAACACCGCTTTTATTCAATCCCAGTTTGATTTTGTAAAGGCTGGAAAATCACGTTACCCACACTAAACACCTCGAATACTCCAATAGAAAGAAATCATACTTAGATTTCGTGATATTCTTTGCTTCAGCAAACACGAGGTTGTTAATACACGTTTATTTTGTATAAAGTAGTACAATAGAGATCATATCGGTGGCTAACGTTTTGCCAGTCTTGCCCTCCTCAGAGCCTGAAAGAGTCCAAGTGACCTACATCAACTTAGTCAAACACTTCCATAACAAAACAGAAAGAAAGAAAAGAGGTAGAAAGACAGACATCCAAGCAGTTTTGAAACGCAAAATAATCAGCTAGGTTTGACTCACTGTTTTGTTGTTGTTATCCAATATACATGTAGACCAGCCGCACTGAGTCTTACATGGAGGAGGTGTGCCTGGCTTAGATACGTAAAAAAAAAAACTTAGAATTCAATCGTGTCGATGGCAAACGGCTTCTCAACGTACTCACCGCTTTTATGAGTAGTCTACTAAGTTAATCAAGTGAGACCTTTCGCGCAGAAATCACCTGGAGTGCGACTGCACTTTCATCATCAAAATAGCGGCCAAAGCTCCTTCCTGCGATTTGTGCTTGGATTGATGGACTTTATCTAAAATATTTTCAAAACCTTGAGGTTTTATGTTCTTGTGAAGGATGCTCAGTCTACTGTAAATCCTTCCCAACAAGGTTTACGTTCATACGAGTCTAATGGGGTACTTGATTTGACTTAAGCCTCTTAGTCTAGGTGTTTTTTTACGGATAGAGAGTCGCCTACTCGCTTCTCCGTTGTACTTGTCGCCATATGCTTTGCGCGAGGATGAATAATCTATACACATACTCATACAGTCACCATGTATACCCTATATTTGTAGAATTAACGGATACTACTGGTGTTATCTTTCCTTAACAACAAGTTCTCATTGAAATGCTTCTTGATTTCTCTAGTTCTCACTCTTCCTTTTCCAGTTGTAATGCAATAAAAATCGAAGTTTACCAAAGTTTTTCTTCCAATAAATTTTCAAATGAGGATGTAAGCCAAAACGTGCAACGGAAAATACTCTAGTTGCTCTACTGAACAAAAACCACCTTCAAAGGCTCGCTTTTCAAGTAGCGACGAAAATACTTCTTTAAATTCAAGATGTCAAGTACATTTCTTAGTTCTCACTTCATTAACAGAAAGCACATAGATAAAAAGTGAACGTTGGGAACATGAATTTTCTTTGATTATTGCCTTTTTCAACTAAATATCATAGTTGTTTTAGCTATGGAAAATTATAGTGGTTATGAGCGACCTCGCAGTTTTTGTCTGCCTTCATTTTCTTTCCTTACCCGTTGCGTCTTTTACATCTGCCTTAACACTTCTTACATTCAACTCGTTGTCTCGCATACATTTTCTCACTATGTCATCAAACTTTTTTTTGCCGTCTTGGCTCATCTGCTGCTGAATGATTGTTGTTTTCTTTATGAATGTTGCTGAATAACGGTTGAGTCAATAATCTCTTGAGTTTTAAGTTAGTTGTGTTAAATCATTCTGCGTGAATTTGGGGAAGTGAGCCGGACCCAGGCAAGTCTGATACTAATTTCACGACCCCAGAGGGATTAGATTAGGCTTGGTGATATCGGGCGGCTCGAACCAACACGATGCTTGTGCTGAACGCTCTCATCACTACAGCGTTACCCGTCCCTTGTCTTAATTTATACGTTCCTTTTTGAAATTTTCCATGAAAATGCATAAGGTCTATACACACCTACATACATACGATACCTAAATAGCTGCATACATACGGACTTGCAACTGATACATTGATATGCGTGTATGTAAGTATATGCACATATATACATATATATGTATGTATATATAGGCATATATATGTTCACATGCACATATATATGCTTATATACGTAAGTTCATATGCATACAGACATATATATATATATATATAGATGGAGACGTATATACATATTTTTTCGTTCAATTTCCTCTTACGTTGCTCCACACCTTGTTCAGTGTCGGTTGAAGCAATTATTTGCCACTTTACGAATATTTCTCCATGATTTATGAGTTAAACGATTACATTCGCATCAGTTACCAATTTCGGTCAGTTGCATAACATAATCTAATTTAGATATTCCAGTTTTCCAATTTTTTCATCTGAGCATACTTGAGTAGTCACGCGTAATCTAGTTTTCTTTTTAAATGCAGTACGGGTTACGCACTACATTCTGTGATAAAAAGAGTAGTAGATTCGGAAAGACGCTAAGAAAATAAGAACGCGAAGGAAAATTCTAAGCAATCTCAAAAATAATCCCTATATAATGTTCTCACATTCATCAAAGGCATAATTACATCTACAAGCGTTACCACTTGGATGATTGAATGCTTGAGGCCCGCCTTCATCTAACCGTGTATACCTCAGCATACTAACTTCACTAACTTCACTCCCTTCACTCACACGCTTTCGTCACTGATTGTGTCGGTGTTCCTGGCAGACGTAAAAGTTATCTGGAGTTTTCTATTCACATTTTCTTTTCCACTCTCTTCTTTGGCAGCTAGTAATATTCCTCCAACATTTCAGTCAAAAAAGACGACAAAACTTTAGAGATTTTTCACTTCTGGAAACCCTTACGGCTTTCGTTAGAGCATTTGAGCATAATTGGATCCACTGTTACTACTGCAGCATTGACTATTATATAAACCAAGTAAAACTTCTAACGAAAATTTCGCAGAAAAAAGGACTTTCAAAAGGTTGCGAACAAAAGCCGATTTGTTGGACTATCTCCGATTTCACTGTTTTAAACATTCTATTATGCTCTCTTATTGATTTTCCTTTATTTCCTTATTCTTATAGTTTTTAATGTTTTCTGTTTTTTTATGGGTAGCGTTTACTTTTGTAGGACGTCATGTGGTTCCAGTGATGTGGTTAAGTTTAGTGGGATATCAATTGATAAAACATCGCACAACGATTTTGTGTTCATGAACTATTGATGGAGTTAAATGGTTTCGAAAACTAAATCTAAAAGATAAATCTGTCATAGTCATCTAATAAGCTTAGTTCTCTACCTATACGGATTCAGTCTTCTGTAGTTATCTCGTCTATCAGTGAATCAAACAAATTACCTCTCATTGGATGCTGGTTGATGTGTCCAGTTGTATGTCAGCTTATGCTGGACACTTATTGTTTATACAATTAGGATTTTCAGCTAGGAGTAAACATGTGCCAGGACGCATTTTCTGAATGACACTGGCTTTTCAGATTGCGAACTTGTAGCAAACGAGCTTTCTTTGATCTTTACTCCATTGGTGGCTATATAGGGGAAGTGGCTCCTCCTTTGGTGAAGAATTTGGTGCCCACCTGTGGTAAAGATTTGAGTTACTACGTTGAAAATTCATCAGTTAAATGATAATTGTGCTCGCTGGTGGGGATTTTTTCAAGACAGATATTTAGATACCCAGGTAAGTATCAACTGCATTCCAAATACTACGTCTGACAAAATAAGTGAGAACTTGTTGGTACGTCCGTGCGGACGAAAAACTTTGGATACATTGCTCAATTTTCCTTAGTGTCCACTTTCTTTTTTTTCCTATGACAGAATATGATGTTAAGTACATCTAAAGATTCTACATAAGCCATCCACCACATCGATCCAGGCCCTAGTCTTGCCTTCCTTTCAGCCATCTTCGGCGTGGATACTGTCAGCAGTAACCCGTCAGCGTATATGATCTGAAGAGCGTGAATCGTCTGTGAACCCAATTGAAGTAAAGTTGCAGTCAAAATCACAGTTCTTGACTTTTAATTCTTGCCTACTTTTTTCCCCGTTGACGATCGAATCTTCTAGCAGCACCGATAGAGTAAAAATATAGCTAACAGAAATGCAAAACAAGGGCCTCGGCTGGTGTGGTGGATGACCCGTGAACACCCAAAAAAATGATCGTTGAATCAAAAGTCAAGTTCCGAATTTTGCTTGTATCATATTCCAGTCTTCTTATGCTTGTGAATACTTGCTCGTATCAATCGTTCTACTATTCGCCATAGGGTAATTTCCATCTTGATGTCTTCTCAGTGGTAGATGTCATCATATAATACTATTAAATGCTGAAAAATGATATGAGTGCTGTTCATTTCTTTTTAATTAAAGCAGATCCTCTCGAAAACATTCTTGATATTCAAACTAAGAAAAAAAACCTGAGAAAAAGCACAAAAACCCATTCTTCAGGGCAAATTAGTTTTCGTATTTATAAGGTAGTTCTGTGTTGCCATAACAATTAACAGCCCCTAAGTTTTTCACATTCTTACATTCAGTGATAATTCATTACTGCTCTATTCATTCCATTATGATTGATTCTTTGACATTTTGCCAAGAAAAGAATATAATATCGAATTAACGGCTCAGATCCATAACACTCCTATCGTAGTCCGGTTGAAAGATGTTCTCGTCCTTTGTGTTTCGTTCGTTACTAAAGGCGAGAAAAGATATAAGTAGATAGTCCACGGCGTTGATCGATCCAAGATAGTTTCTTGGTTCGACTCCACTCACAGCATCGTAATGGTGAGTGAATTCATATGTAGTTTGTACACTGTTTCGGGAACTCGATATATCAGATCAGTGTTCTTTACAGTTTGAAATCAGTCTGATTCCAGCTTGCCGACCTTCTGGCTGGCTTGATTCAACTGGCGCGGGATTGAACCAAAGAACATGTGCAGCGCAGAGAACTTATAACCAATTGAAATAAGGGATAAAGAGCGAAGAAAACAATTTTTCTGGCATTCTGTGTATCTGGACGATAATCATAATTACTGCAGAACAAAAGGGTTACAAATCAACGGTAACTTCCAGAATAAGGCCTTTTTCGATCAATTAGCACTGTTGGACCTGAACAGTGCCGGCACAACGATGTACCAACTTCCGCTACCTCACTCATGTCTCTACGTAAAAAGGAGGAAATTACCAAGATCAAGGTTTATGTCGTATTCTATCAGATTATATCGATTTTTTCACTTGACGTTGAGTGATACATCTTAGGCGTTGCTGTCCTTTGTAGTAGGGATGGAACAAAATTCATGTGCTACTATTGAGGTGTGCGAGAACATTTAAGCATTAGGGATGCCATACCAGACCTACTAAAGGCTTGAGATATTCTTCCAGATCATATTAGAGTTAGAGCGAAGTTTCAAAATAGTAGATTGGAAGGTATGTTGTGTTGTTTCAATATTCTACACGGTCTAATCTTCTGGAAGATGCTTTTCCCGCCATCGAGTCCAATGTTTTCCTTTTAGGCAAGTCATGTAGATTAATTTTGTTGCCTTTTTTTCTTCGTTACTCATAAGGCGATATAATGCAAACTAATGAGATGTTAGTTGCTTGTCAAGAGGATATGCGACGATCATTTCCCAACATCCTCATCCTCTTCTGTCGTCTTGGCGAATTCAATTCTCATTCATACTCCGTGTCAACGTCGTCGTCGTTGTTAGCTCATAGAGGGAAATATACAGCTTTGGTTTAATTTCAAAAAAACATCGGAAGCAATATTATGTGACCTTTAGATTTTCTTACAACGTCAATCTCTACTTGTCCTTCACTTTGCAAACTTCTCAATTCTCCCATCACCTCAAAAACAATTTTTATTTTGTTCATAATTATGAAGCTTTTTTATGGAACGAAAAACTGGTTTAATAAGTTTTAGCTTAGTAATTACTTTGTCAGATAAAAAGCGGGAAGAAATTTGATCCTAGGATGAAAAAGCTCAGTGATAATTCGTTTCAGTTCATCTTTTCACTCTTTTATTTTTTTATAGGGGTAAAATATTTTTGGCGATTACATTCAGTAAAGCCATTGGCTTTGATCACTCTTCGAATCCACTGTGAGTTACGAAGCCATACATCGCAACGATTAGGGAGTGAAGCGGTGGTCAAGATTGGCTTCAAACTTTTCTCAAGGCCCGCATAGATTCAGTAAATTTCTCCCTTTTCTCGCTGTTTTGAATTTATTCTTGATTTACGGATGTTTTATTGCGTATAACGCAGTTATCAGAGGTGGTCTACAATAAACATGTGGTCTGATAATCTAATAACATATCTAATAATCTGATAATCTGATAAGATGTTATCATTGGAAAAAGCGGGCAAAATATCAAGAATCATGACGCGTCATCGGAGCTTCCGTAAACTTCCTGAAGATGAGGCGAAAGTAGATAATTTGAATTTCTCTGAAAAACCGAAAGGAGATTTATCTCCTCCCTCTCCAAATGATAAAAGTACAGTTGTGCGAATTGCGGAGAACTTCTTAGATACACAGAGCGCACAAGTTCGTGTGGGACAACTCGTTTCTAATTTCCACTGCCACCAGTTTGCTTGGTGATAGACGCAAAGAAGAGCCTCATGACTCTTCTTGTAAAACGTCGCCACTGCACGTGAATGATGGCGAACGACTGAAAGATATGCTGCTAAGACAACTTAGTTTGCCTCACTCTCTGGGTGCAGAGTGTACTCGTGTCCTTATATGCGGTATTACAAACGGCTCGGAAGCAATTCACTTCATGTTTTCTTTATATCTATTTTCGTTTTTCAAGGGTATCTCTCGAGTTGGAAACGAAGCGCGGGCATTGATTTTGCCGCATGTATTTAAGATGTTTAACATGGCAGCATTACTTACAATTTTTTTTCGAATTGCTTATGTGCCGCTCACTCATAAGCGTTATCTTCGGCGCTTCTCCATTATTCATTTCTAGGCTTCATTTGGTCTTTTGTGTTCACTTTACAACAGCATTTACCATGGCGGACATTCTTGCAATTATGTTGGATATAGCGCCCGTTGATATATGTTTTGGAATATATATTCATTCGCGGGCGGACTTCTGATTATGAGTTAAATAAAAACATCTTGATTACTACCGCATCCCTCAGTTCTAAGCCGGTACGAGAGTTTTTCTTGACGTGAATCGCGTTCCCTCCTAATCACTGCTTTTATTCTTCATTTGCATCACTACTACTGTGTACACACATAATCACCACTCTAAGTATTTCTTGGTAATACGAGGTTTCCTATTCGATAAATCACAATTTTGTTATCGGCTTTCTCATTCGTTCACGTTCCAAAGTTATAATCTCTCAAACGTTGCGATAGAGTTAACGTGAAGGTGTGAGTTCTTTGTGAACATACACTCCTCACAGTTTGTTACATTGTTTTCAACACATGTTGCTTATCGTTTACCTAACTACTTACTTTTATCTGTCTCATCTGCTGGTTTGCGATATTCGTACGCTTTCAGCTTTTTTGTCAGCCAGCCTCAGTTGACGGTTTCAAGTTGGTGTATTCAGCTGGAATAATCCAGAACGAGTGGCATAATGTGATCATAGGTTTTTATTGGTCAGGTTTAGTAGGCTAGATTATCATGCTTTATACCGCCTTAGTTGCAAAGAGTTGGCAGGTTTGGAAACCGCCGACAAAATCGGTTCACAATAACGCAACCGTACCCATCGATTTACGTGAATACTGTGTTACTGCCGCAAAGAAAACCTCTAATAGTCAAAGTAAAGGTAAAAAGAAAGAAGAAAGATGAGAAGAGGAGAAGAGAGGAGTTGAAAGCAAAGGTGTAAACACACGTAGTCCTTAATTCGATCCCGTGTCCTGGGCTAATCAAGTTCCGTATCCACGAGAGGTCGATAAATTGCCATCTGACTTATCGAGAAGGATAGAAACTCTGAATGTGTACAACGGTAGGTTTCAAAAGTTATCGTCTAGGCTGAAGATGCATTAAATCACCTATACGATGTTGACGAGATAAAATTTAAGGCGGATTTGTGGTGGATTGATCAACAGCGAATGATTGATCCTTTTACCCATTCAGCATACACCCACCAGTTTAAATTCCCTGCCAAGTTATTTCAATAAAACATGAGAAGAGCACATGAAAGGTAGTTCAGAGCATCAAATCAGTGCATTCCTACAACGGAAGTACCAGAAGAGCTCACTACTGAGAATATGCATTCTTCCCTAGGCTTCATCCGTTAATCCCCCGTGGTGAAACAAGAAAAAAAGGTAGAAATTATTTACAAAAAGTGCAAAGCTTTATGTTTCTTTAGGCAGACTAACCAAACGGGAAACTGTCACATAATGAAGTCGTTTCTAAACTGGTGGTATTCACGGTATCAATCGAGGTCCGAGGTTCTACAAATTTCCTTGATAATTCAGCTTGGGTTATTGATTAGATGGAAAGTCAACAATAGTTTGTCACTGATGTTATATTAGACATTTTGTTCACTGTTTAATGAAAATTTATATGGCCGGTTGACATCGAGGTTGACTATATGTCAGGTTCTATGGGAGATCGTCTTAAACGAAGTAGTCTTTTGATGGATTTTGAAGTAGACTTAGCAGCAATGTTGTTTTTTCGTGACCAAAGAAGTGCAAGTGAACTAAAACGGAGCAGCCAATAGCGGTAGTTTTGACGCCTCAATGTCACAACAATCCTCCGTTATCCATATATCAATGGAGAATTTCTCCATTCCTTATGAGATCTTCAGCTTGTTTTGCTAAGATCCTCTGCAGCATTGAATAGAACATCAATAGTGCATGGTATTCGTCCACTATAATCGCATTCTACGTGAACTTGTACGTCTTAGATTTTATGTGGTGCGCTGCAATGACGAGATGTTAATTATTCATTCATTCATTATTCATTCAATACTCTGAAATGTCGTGATGATCAACCATTATCCATTTAGATATGCTACAATGTCGTGATGATCCCCCATTATTCAATTTACAAGATAATGCTACTATTGAGTTCTTCCTACGTTTACAGGCATTTAGCGAGTAAGTAGTAGAATCCAGTTTTACATCACTTCAGATTGGAACAAGTGGAATGTTTTTTACACGTTTATAATAGCAACGCAAAGTAAATTGCTTCCTTTGCTGTGGGTAATATATATCAGGTTAGTTCCTAATTTTCTCCTTTGAGCCATTTTTTCTCAGCAGCTGACGTTTCGGCATATCGCCTTCTTCAGAGCCTCGAAAGGTCAAGTTGTTTGACTGACTGGATTGCGGGCAACTTGACCTTTCCAGGCTCTGAAGAAGACGAACTTCCGAAACGTCCGCTGTTGAATGAAGATATTATATAACACCTCGTGTTTGGCTTGAAGAAGAAAATTAGGAGTTACTAAAGCATTCTGAGGTTAATAGATAGTCGGTCTTGGGAATTATATCAGGTTAAGAAAAAAATTCTCAAACACCTTCTAAAAACTCAAAGTTTATACATAAATTCATAACAGCAACAATGATTGTTCTTCGACCATATTTATCCACGATCTCCTGCCAACGACCTGAAAGGCTCCGGATCGCTCGAAGAAGCATTCTGTGGGCTCTGAATCACAAAATTCCTGACTTGCCTCTTCAGCTGGGTCAAATGACTTGAATCGGTGTTTACGCAGGAAATGTTCAATGGAGCGGAAATTGGGTCATAATAGGACGACGCAGCATCTGAAGTGTAGGCTGGGTGAGGCAAGATCTCCATTCCCTCCAGTTCATCAAAGTTTTCCTTAGTCTTCTTTGGGGTGTATGATTTGGCATTGATATGTTGGAACAGCGCGCGGTTTTGACGAATACATGTTAGGTACTTTTTAGCTTGCATTGTCGTGGGAGTTTCTTATGGAAATTTTCCTAAGATATTCCCATGAATCTATAAAAAGTGAGAAACGAACATAAAGTTTAGATTTTTCGCTGGTGTTATGTAACTATTTCTCTAATTTAGAAACTTTTTCTTAGAGAATTTATCTTGCCCACTGTGACTTGCGATCAATGTACGCGATAAGTTTTACTGGTATTATTGTAACAATCCTTTCCGCAAAGGAGGACAATCAACATCACACACGGCGCACTATTTTCGTGATTTAATGAAGATTTCTTTTTATGTTTTAGAATAAAAACTCTAAGCTTGTTGTGTTATTTTCGGACTCCATAATTGTCTCTGCATGCTCATATACTTTTGTGCATAAAATGTTTTTATATGAGAAGAAAACTCCGAAAACTCATACAACGTCTCATGAGAACTTTTTCGAAAACCAAATCTAGTGTCGAAATTGCCGAGATTTTTTTTGGAGTGAGTAATAGTATAGTCTAACAAAGAGCCATCCATAGACTAGCTGTGCAAACAAAGCATTCCGAGTGTGGAGCATAATTTTATTTCCTCTATCACAGTGCATTAAAAAGGCTTCTTCTCAAAAACCAAGCAAATTGTAGAACTCCCGAAATCTAAATTTCTAATTAGTCAAAAATCCTGATGTAAATCCTTTGAGCAGTGAAAAAGACTTTGAGATGTTGAGGGTCGAGATGACCCTCATCGTCGGGAAACGCTCATTGGAACTATACTGACAAGCGGTCATTGGCAAAGCCTACAGGTGAACAAATCTCCTGCACTAAGAGCCTTTGACATGCCTGCTAACATTCATTGGTTAACGGTACTCAGTTGTTCGATGATTCATATGATTTTCATTTAGAATCTACACGCGAATCCATCAATATGTGTGCTTAACAGTGTGCATATTCGGTATTACCCTCAACGTTTTACACATTTTTGTACTAAGGTGAGTTCGATTTCTTACCATACTGATTTCTGTACCGTACCATATTGTGCTTACATATTACATAGATTTTGTTACTTTTTTTTTACATCCAAACAATTCTTTTTTTCTCATTTTAGTCGCCGAACAATGCGTACCTATATCATTAACGCTCTACTTTGTGCGATGGCCGTGTGTGATACGATAACGATGTCGTCTTATTTAGTCTATATACTTCGATTTAGAATATTCGACAATACAACCGGTGTAGTTGGGTAAGAATGACGAATTTACTATCTTTCTGGCACATAGGAATGATAAGAGTTTGGTAAGGCTCCCAAGTGGCCCAAATATCATGGCATCTGCTGCAAGCCAATATATCCAGACTTATGGCTTGTCTTGTTAATTGAAATGAAAAGCATGCGTATTTAAGATTTCTTTCTAGGAAGAGTCTCTCCACACGTTTCCCTATTATACTAAAATGAAATCCTGATTGTCGAACCAACCAATTATTGTTTTTTATTTCGTTCTCATGGAGAGGCTCGTCATTCTTTCCATGAAACGATTGAGGGGGAGGGGGAGGATGTTGTTTACTACGAGGAGGTGATGTGTACCCTCATATGTAGCGAGTGTCATTTCCATGCCTCGCAGTCTTCTGACGCCTGTGGGGTTCCACTACACTATGTTCTACCAATTCAAATCACAATAAAGCGCATGCTAAATCCGTCAAAGAATTATTACTACGGGAGATTTGAAAAAAAATGCTTTCAACGAACACTCCAGAAAAAAAAAGAAATGCTTGTCTAAGGAACAGAGAGCTCTCATTCAATGTAAATCAAAAGTAATAATATCAGTACTTCCAGTCGACTATTTTGAGACCTTGCTCAAAGAATACAATACATCCATACAGCATATTTTTGGTCTCTCATGACGTCTGTTATGGCACATATATAGTGCTAAACACGTGTTTCGGCCATTTAGCCTCATCAGTATCACGGTGCCTTTCGCACTATATAGGTGCCATAGCAGACCTCATAAAAAGCTTAGAATATGCTGTCTGGGTGAAAGTAATAATGGTCCGGAGACTTTTCTTTAGGTGCCCAAGTGGCCGACATTAGTAAAAATTCCGCTTACCAATGAGGTTTGTTCGAATTTTTAATGATGTGATTATTGACATAACTAAATAGCTTGAAGAATAAGCACTGATTGCATCAGTATGCAACGGACTTGCAAAAATTTGGATGTACTGGGAAAATTGGAAGTAGCTCGTAGCTTAATAAGGAAAAGAGGCTTTTACTTAATAATAGGAAAGATGGATTAGTTCTACGGAATCGTACTCAAACCGTCAACTATTTATTGTGCGATTCTCTGTCGTCATGCCATACTCTGTCGTCACGAGAGGATTCAGGGGCATATGGTAATAAACGTATCTTTGTGTCAGATAGACCTGCAACTATCTATCGTGATGACCTGAGAGCTCTCTTTATCAAATCCATCTCATCACCTGTTCATAGAACTCGCTATAAACATTCAATATAGTCTGTGAGAATGTTTGAAGCCATTCCGACATTGACACGCTAGAGCCATGCGTACGTTTCGGAGGTGTCCCCCTTCCCAAAAACTGAGAAACACCGACGACAATTGCTTAATAAAACCAGGTGGTATCAAATGAAAGAATTTTTTTCCGTTAGACTATATTCAATCCAATGCGCTAAACCAGCCTCTATATATCGATGAAAAGTGAAGATAGCAGGCCTTCAAGCTGCAAATGTGCCTATATAACGACCCCTTCAGCTTATGGGTGGTCGAAGGAAGCCAAGGAGACGAATAGAAGAAGAATTTAATTGAAAAAAGCGCTTTCTATGGATTTGAGTTAAACGGTTTTTCACAATACTATTCGATACTTAGGTACTTCATTGATTTTCTGAATTTCTTTGCTTCATTAGGATTTCCTGAGTAGATTTGATTTTAATTTGAGGTTAAGGAGGGATTTCTTGAGGTACACAGAGTACCAAAAGATTTCTGAGTCGTTACAAAGATCATTGAAGGAGATTCCGCAGTATTTTACATTCCTGGTGGTGGTTTTTTATTTCATATTTCTGAATTAGTTTGCTGAAGTATTGTTGTTAGAGTTTCTCTCTACTCTTGATTCTAATAGGCATACATGATAATATCGCGTACTTTTTGGCAGTCTACCACACATGAGTAGTAACATAACAAACGATAATTAAAATAGATTTACAATATGGGATACCGGCTTTCTATGAATTTCGACATCAGTAGTCAATACATGCGAATCTGAAAAACTGCCCTCGTGGACCTGACGCGAGGCCATCTGCAGTTATCGCTATCGTCGTTGCTGTCTTCGTGATTTGATGGGTGACGTGTCAGCGACATCGTTTTTTTTAGAATCGTTTTATTACGTGTGAGACTGAGAAATTCTTAACAAGGGGAAATCTTTAGAATTCGCATTTATTATTCATTTGATGATATTCTATCCTTCTACAACGCTGAAAGTTTCCCGGCACTGGCTATCAATTATATTCACCACTGATCAAACAAGGCGCTATTTGTTCAATGAGCATACACAAAGTTGTTAGGAAGATTTCTTCATTATAACACTTGCTGTCGTTTCGGCAGTTCCGTCTACTTCAGAACTGGGAAGAGTCATATTGGTATGCAATCTACCAGGTTAAATACTTTTATAATCTATGCAGATAAACTCATAAGGTTGGTGCACGAGTAGTTACGGCTTCACTTCGGTCTATAACCTCAATTACTTCTGTATTTTGCTCAAACAGTAAGCGACTGTAGAATGGTCGATGCCTTCAAGTGGTTGATGTCAACTTCTCATGGCCGACCATTACGTTCCTCTTCTTTAATTCTCCCGCCTCCTTTATGAAACCTCTTGAACCACGATTGCGTTGAACCGTACGTTTATTAGCGATTCCTGAGCCAGATACGTTGTTGATGTTGTGAATTGTCTGTACTGTATAACGACCCATTTTGAACTCGAATTAGAAAGGCGCTCAAATTTTATATTGTCTAATATCCTTCCCACGCTCTGAAATGATCATTCAAAAATAGCAATTAATACGTCACTAGCGTCAACAACAGATAAAGCGAGAAATACGCATTCAGATGTTATATAACGTGACCACATTCGATCAAGAATATATTGCAATATCAAACAGCAAATTTCAACAATGCATTAACCGCAATTACGTTTACCTAGTTCTCAGTTGAATACTTGGACGGCTCGACTCCACTGTAGTTCTGGCTCCAGCATAATTTCCACTTGTTTCGCTCTCGCCTAGTTGTCATCCATGGTGGTCTGTTAGATTCTGGATCTTCAAGACGGGATGATATTCAAAGACGTGAGCTGCGCAAATCGACTAGACGTTGTGAGTGCCCGTTGAACTTTAGAAGACTTCGCTCAAGTGCCGCGTAAGGAATGCCTGATGTGACTGGAATATTATTCCACATCTCTGCTGCATAACAGAGCGCTCGAAAGACTGACTACTGGATCGAAAAGGTGAGCGCCTGTTTCCCGTCTTTTAGCTGGTCGATGCTTTCTCTAAGAGGCCCCAATGCGGCCCACGCCGGTTTCCGTCTTCTGTCTTATTCCTCCTTATGTTGTTCTCCATGTTCAATGAATGTTCAGCAGATGACCTCAGTACATAAGTGTTTAGTACAAACTAGGCTACTTCTAATACCGTTTTGAGATTCAGGGTCTGCCAGTTATTGAACACAACTCGCGTAAAGTCCTACACAAGCGAAGAATGTGTCCCCGTCAAGTCGGAGAAAAATTAGCCTGAGACATGTTGCGAGGATGCGTAATTATGATGCACTCCTCTTTGTGGTTCATTTGTGGATTTTCGACATTTATCCAGAGAACCTTAAGAGTTCCACTGGGGAGATATCTATGATTCCTGTGGGAGGATATATAGTTTTACATCGAGTTCCTTTCCTTTATGTCTCCGTGCCCCAAGCGAGCTTGGTGGGGTGTTTAAGATAACTTTAAGATTCTTAACTATCTCCTCTCTTTCACAGACGCTAAGTGTTTTACCCGTACCAACAATATATAAATCCTTGCGCGCTTTATAGAGAATTGGCGAAACTGTACCCAAACTTAAACAACCACCTTTTCCGCCGCTATCGTATCATGCAATTTTTCATAGTGTATAGACCGTCATTCAAGCAATTTTTCGTAGCACTTCAAATTATGCTATCGATTCCTCTAGGCCTGCTCTTTTTGAGTAGTATATTATGATTATATTTATTTTATTCAAAATGAAACGTTTTTCTTCAGTAGTTATAATTTCGTAGTCGTTCGAAATGGCTATTTCGCTTGCCACCCAAGTTCAAGGATTCTTCCCTGCTTTCTTCGTGTACCCGCACTGGCGGCTATACGAAACATGTCTTTCACAAGCAAACACTTTGTGGTGTAAAAGATGAGAGGAGAAGTTACTAACCATATGTTTTTGTCACTTGGGTTTCAATACAATTCGGTGGTGTAGCAGTTTTTGGGCAGACTGATAATTTGAACGTTCAGAAACGGAAACTGGTCTTTCTTAGACTTCTCTTGGGTGAGTTTTCTGCACTCCGATTGTATAGCACTTTGAAACACGCCCATCACTTCTCGTGGAAGTGTCAGATTTACGATGAAGCATCAGAGACCCGTCTACACAATTTATGATGGGCCAAACCTTGAACGTTGACGAGTCAGTAGACACTAGAAAATTAGTAGTGGCAAACTTGTGAACTTTGGTGAGGAAATCTAGAATGTGGCATGTTGTCGATTCAGTTTTGAGCCTATTATGAGCGCTGTGTTTAAACCTGCCACGCATACCGTTTAACCTATCCAAAGTTGAATTGTTGACACTGCTTACGAAATCCTTTTCAGAATCAATGGGTAAATCATTCAGGTGTTCTAAATTGACATCAAAATAATAAGAAGTTGCTCAAACTCTCAATCTCTATCACTAAATGATGGCTTGGTAGTTTCATTTCTGCTAAATTACGAAACTGTCACATGCCATAATTCTGCGCTGTTGTGAGGTTGGAACAAAACCTTTTCTTCGGCCTGTGGTCAGGCATTTTTAGAGTTCACCCGAAAGCGTGCGAAAAATGATGTCAACTACGTCGTTAGAGTCGTGCTCTCTATAGAAACGTTGGAGGAAAAAATAACACCCCTACTACATGCTTTTTGTTTTTTTTTCCAGATAAATGTCAAAAATCCAGAAATAAACCACAAGGATAAATGCCATGTGATCACGTGTCATGTCTTTAATCCGATTTTTGATCTGAGCCAAGCACAGTGGTTTCCAACAACAACTGGAGGGCCCAAAAAAGCAAAATGTTCTTCAGAAGATGTTGTTCACTATGTGATAGGACATTCACGTATTTGGTTTTGTCTGCTTGGGTTGTAAAAGTGTCTGACTGAATAGACTGCATGTTAATTTGACTCTTCCACGGTCTGAAGAAGGGGAAACCGCCGAAACGTCGGCAAGTGATATAGTGAATAAATGCTCTATAGTACTCTTAAGAACCTCGTGTCTGTTATTCGAAAAAAAAGCAGACGTTGAAAGACATTTTACAGCAAACTCTTTGCTACAGTGGAACGTATAGTCACTCATGGAGAAAAGGAACTTTCGTTCAGAAGCTCAGCCATGAGTATGAATTATGTAAATTCACTCGCAATGCAATCTCTCACCCATTAACATGGTTCGTTGAATGTTATTGACGAAGGAAACCGACTATTGAAATGCTATATAGAGCATGTTATTTGCGCAAAGGATAGGGAGTACGTTCGACTTTTATAAATCACTAAGGGATGTGCCGTGAACTCTTTAGCTTCCATTAAAGCACTTATGGATGATCGGATACATTTTTTCTTCCTACTATTCGCTGCGGAAGCTTACCAATAGATCTAGTAAATATTTCTGTCCTACCAAGCAAATGTGGAATCAATTCGTCAACCTGGATAGATCAAAGACTTGGAAATTCGAGTTTGCCACGTTAGAGCACTACCTACGTCTTTAGAATAGGCAGTCGTACCAGTGCATATCTCAAAAGAAGATTTATGCATCGTCCAAATCACTGGATCCAAAACGAATCTAGGAAATCCGTTTACAAACGTACGCAGATGAATTATTTTGAAATGAAAACTCATTTGAGAAAAAATGCTCATAATTGTTGGTATGAGAAGGTCACACCACACCTACTAGTGCATAATCATAAATCATTGAGGAAAAAATTGTCTCATTTACTCCTACATGTTGGATAAATGGCTCCCTGCAAAACATCATCATAAATTCAGTAGAGCCAAATCTACATCAATTTATGCACATATAATTAGTTGAGAGCTTCGCAGTCTTTTTCGACAAAAAGCATTGGTCCATGATTATGCCACAGTGCTGACATTTTGTGAACAATAGCTTTTTAAGAGAACTAATCCAGCCAGCTCTAGTTTCCTTCAAACCTGATGCTGACTTGGAAAAATCAGTTTTCCTAACGTAAATGGTGTTGAATAGAACTAGAAGCCCACCTTCACTACTCTGTGAAATGACAATCTTTTCCGAAAATATGAGCTTGAACTATAAAAGAAAATGGATAAGGTGCTCGGAGTTTAACTACAGGAGTTATAGCAGTGGAAGTGTGCAATGTATTCGGCCCTATATGTGTGGGAGCGGAATAGCACCGCGGTTAGTGGTGTAGTGTGACAAACAAGGTTTTGGTTCAATCCACTCTTTAATCTTCCCGGGGATAGAGGGCTCAGTGAGCCTTGAACGTGGAATCGAACATCAACCATCGACTGGTCAATCGTGTGTGCCACAGAGGACCTCTAACCACTGTGCGACAAGCGCTTTCATAAACTACATATTAACGCATCCTGACAGCATTTTGAGACATTTCCTGAGGTCTCTTAAGAGCACTTATACAGTGCAATACACGAGTTTCGGCCTTGCAGCCTCGTCAGATGCACAGTCCCCTGATCTGTGCCAACTTCTCTCTGTGGAGAACCTCCTTATATAAAGGAATCGCTGACAAACACGATACACCCTGAAAGGCTCAAAATATGCTGTCAGGATGCATTAATTTTGAGCGGTGTATTAAAGGAAAGTTCGAATATAAAGGTACATATTTATATATGTGTATATAAATGCATGCAGATGTGCGTGCGTATTTAGAAGAATAACGTCGTCAATCAAGCGAATGAATGATCGATTAATAGAGTTTTGAATTTCATTACTCAATTCCAGTTACTCCTATCCATGGCTGGTGTTTTTAATTGGGCATGTAACATCATCAATTGCATTACATACGTGTTCCCTATATCTGTCAGTTACAATGGCCTATATACGATGGACAGCTCTCGACCGATTAGACGCCAAATGGATCAATCATGGTGCAATTAGGTAAGATATATATGGCTGTTTATTGCGTGTGTGACATTGATTCCTTGAATCTACTTTTTCTTTGCTTCGGTTATGAAACGTTTGTGCTGAGTGGATAGGGTGTCAATTTGACTCCAGGCTTTGAAGAAGGTAAAACTCGCGAAACGTCGACTATAGTTGAATAAATCATATGAAAAACAACCTCACTTCTCCCCATAAGAAAGGCAGTGAGTCAAGATATATGTGACCGTAGTGTGCAAAAACAAACGAAGTTCATGTATTTGTTTGGGGCATATCTCAGAAGTTCCGACCCAGTCAATTTAGAGTAAGCTGTTTATTGTTTGTATTAAATCTACCATCAAGTAAATTTCCTGGTTTAGATATTTACAAAAGTCAAATTGCAGAAGAAAAACATTATAATCTCGTTTACCGTATGCGATACCACGGAAGGTTCATATTACTTGGCTAGAGGGAATCTCAGAGCTGGGGCGGTGGCCAAGTGATTAGTGAAACACACTATCCGTAATCAAGGTTCTGGTTCGACACTTCTCCCAACATCATTGCGACTAATAATCTGCAACATTCAGTAAAAAAGCAAAAACCTCAACCAGGGAAACCAACCATGCAGTCGAAATTAACGCTCGAATTGTTCGCAGACCTTTAGGACTAGAATTTCGAGGATGCGAAGTGAATGCAAGAAGTGCAGAGATCCGCGCGATAAAATTTGCTGAAGGGTCGTGTAAAATAGGATAAATAATTAGTGGGAAGTTGATTTGATAGTAATGGAATTAGTTATGTGACTCTCTAGTAATAATCAACATCGAAGTAATACATTAGTCGCATTATGAGATGCTTGTATTATCGGCAGTTTCATTAGCATATTTTATGAGATGACAGCTAACTGAGTAGGTAATTTGTTGAAAGGAATAGGGGATAAAACGTTTGGAGCGGATGAATCTTTGAAGGCATTCTTTGCCTTCGACTCCATTCGTAGCGCTGTAGAAGTGTATAATGATTTACGGGAGCTTATTTCTGTGTCAGTTCAATGTGCTTGTCACCTCAGACAAGTTTAATACCAGTTTGCTGATCCAAAAAAAAAGGGTCAGGTTTTCGTTTTTACAGGGAGGGATAGAGCCAAAACCATGTGTGTACTATACTGCACCTTTTCTATATCCATTTATGATGCATTGTGTTTATTACACAGATTCAAATACAGGTCATCAAACAACGAAATCTAGTCCTTTTCGATGATAAACTGTGAAATTTAGGCGTATATTCTTCTTCACTATGTTTTTTGTTACATTCATCTCTATACCAACGCTAATGGTACATAAAATTACGCCAGTCAACGAAGTACTGGGAATCAATGACACACAGGTAAATCTTATCAGTGTGTTCCACTATCACTTGCCCACTAACATAGCTACTCCTTCTTTGATTACCATAGGCAAATAATTCGTGCATTAATTCATGGGCTATACAACACTGAGTACTAGGACGTCCCGTCTTGACGAGTACTACGAACCGTGGTACATTTTTCACCTGTTTCTTTGCCTCACGATCGTCGCCTATGGTGATGGCCTATTTCGAGTACGAGATAATAACGTGATCTCCGAGATGCCGGCAGCTGCCACTACAGTTTTCTTGTTAGTTCTAAACCACGTCGGCTGAACGTGTGTAGGTGTCCTAAGAGACGTAAGCATCTTTAACTCTTTGAGGACCACCACTAAGTCAACGCCACGCGCAGTGCAAATCGCAGCCCCAATGCGCGATTTTTGTCATTTCACTAAAATTTTTTTGCGCTTTGGACACAAATCTAGGGTTTTCTGGGATATTTCGACAGTTTAAGATTTTATCTACACACTCACATACTTTTAGTGCAAATAAAACGTTTATGTTTGAATAAAAACTCTCCTTTACTACGCAATCACAGTAGTCTTGGCATTCTATCAGTTCTAATAAGTTGCACAAAGATTATACTAATATATACCTACCAGTTGTTTTTTATTTTATTACATAAAATGTTTAAAAATTGTAATGTAACTAAAAATCGAAAACAATTAACATTTTTGAAAAGATGCTGCACAGTTCATGCGATGCCAGGTCAGAGATAACTCTTACCATAACTAAGTTTGATACTTCCCCTTTATCCGCAGGCATACTATAGAAAACGCATTTTTTGCTTTTTCTAAACATTATAGTAGTCATTCCATATCTCAGATCTCAAGAATGTGAACGGTGTATTTTATTTTTTTGAATACTTTCATACTACACTGTAGCAGTGGAAAATGAAATTTTATTTCATAATTAAGCAGTTTTCTCTGAGCAAAGCTTTTTCTTAGAAAAATCGGTGACTATCGATAGCACATAGTTCTACAAATCTAATATTGTTTTTTGTTCTCCAAAACATTTGGTTGCCCTAGACACTGAAATTAAGATTGCGTTTCGCACGTGGTGCGCATACTTTACACCGGTATGTGAATGGATTTCGCAAAATTGGCATCAAGCCATCGCCTTTAAACAACAAGTCAATAGCTTATATCTCGGAAATTTCGATGCCATGCTTGCTTTTTGAAAAAAAAACCTCTTAGCGAGCTATAGTAGTAAGAGTATCAAATTGTATTGCACATCTAAGCACTTTTCTGAGCACAGCTTTTCTCTCAAACTTTTGATAAAGATTTGATACCATAAATCTTAACAATTTCAGTGACATGATTAGTTTTTGAGAAGACTTCTTAGTGCATTGTTACAGCTCGAAGAATATTGAGTTTCGCCCCCCGTGCGCATCGCATGCCGTGTGAACGATTGGCACAGCGCCGAGTGTGAAACTCAATATTCTTTTAGCTGTAACAACGTGGCAAAAAGTCTTTCTAAAAACTAAGCATATTATTCTAATTGTTGAGATTGTATCATCGAATGGTTGCTGAAAATTTGGAAGAAAAGAAGTGTGTCCAGCGCAAGATGCTTGAGTGTGAAATAAAATTTTACTTTTACTATTACACCATAGTATGAAAGCCTTTTAACAAGTAGGATACACCCTTCAAATTCTCGAGATTCTACTGAATGGTTACTGAAACGTCAAAAAGATTGAAAAAATACGTCTTTCAAATATAGGTGCGGATAGGGGGAAGGTACCCTAAGTTTTTATAACCGGGATCCGTTCATTTCTATTTGTAATACTTCGTAGTTTTGCGCACCTAAAGTCACATCACACAAGCTTTTCGGAAAAGCCCTACAATGAAGAAAAAGTGTCTTTGAATTACACTTTTCCAGATCGTCAAAAAATAGAAGGAAGTGGAGACGCGTTGTTCCTTCATTGATGTGGCCTTCGTATTGAAAATTGAGAACCTCTAATAACTATCAATTTTTCTAATCACAAACTGTCTCCACCGTACGAATTTTACTGTACAAGTACCAACGCGCATACTGCAAAGTTCAAGCCTCGAGCTAATTACACAGAGTGTGAAACGTTATCTGATTTCCTTACTACAGCGCATCAAAGAAAATCAGCAAAAAATTAGATTCCTAAATTTTACACTTTTCGTGCTATCGAATGATTATCAAAACTTTACTGAAAAGCAAAGCATAGACATTAGCGACGCACTTCAAAGGCGAAACGTAATCTATGTTCGTCGGCGCTACAGCACGGTTAACAGCTTCGATTAAGAATTGAATTAAGATTCACTTTTATATTCAAGATCTTCATTTCTCAAGCTATCGAACCACTACTAGAACTTCTGTGAAAAAACTTTGTTTAGAGAAAAAGCCAAGCAAACACGAATGCAAATTACACAATACATTCCGAAGAGAAAACGTAATATTCTCTTCGTTGCTACAGCTCGATAAAAGAGCGTTTTCAGAAGTCAAGCATACCATCAGGACAGCAATATTTTCAAGTGGAAACTGATCACATAAAGATTAATGAAAAGTCTGTCTTCGACGAAAACCATGAATATGCGCGTGTACCATAAGTGGCGCACGTGGTCCTGAAAGGGTTACGTCCATTATACAGATTTTTTCCTTGCGATGTTGTCTGTTCATCTCATTATGTAGCCGATCATCCGTGTTTCGCTGTTAGTGTGAGTTTTTCGAGTTATAAAGATGGGGATAGATTTGAAAAATTCAAGCTCCATGTTCTGGCTGGACGCCATTGGCGACTGGCTGTTAAAATTTCGAAGAACATCGTTCAAGCGCTTTGAGTGATGTTCAGTATTCTTGATGTGGTTCAGATAACAACCCACATCTCCGTTATATAGAAGAGCGCTGGGAGCACTGCTAGTTTGAAAGAGTAAATGCGGATTTTCCTCTCTTAGGTGATCGATGGCCGCTTTGGAAGGCTCCAGTGCGGCACATGTCGCCCTCCTTCTTCTGTTTGATCCCTCTTTAACGTTGTTCTCCATGTACAATGAGTGTCTCTCTGCGAGATAGTCTATTTTTCAAAAGAGCCATCCAGGTAATAGTGATAGCGTTGAAATTCGACCATGATCAAACCAGGTAACTCTTTTATCAGAAAAAGGTCCTAATGGTACCGTACTATTAGGCACGAGAAGTTGAAAAGTTCAACTTTCTCACGCCAGGACTGATCCGATGTAGTGAATATTTGTTAGGCACATAGTGAGACTCCGTTTAGAATTGTGTGGTAAATTTTCTCATTATTCCAAACAACAAGCACATACCAAATAGGTGACTCTATGCATGGAATTCAACGTATATTATTTGACCATTTATCGTGCAATTCTTTTATTTGATCGCTTCTAGCGGTTGTATGAACTTTTCAAATATGTCCTTTGATGCAGGTGATGTGCAAAACTTTCGTGTCAGACGGGACTCGAACCCACATCTCATTCTGTCCGGGAGCGTGTGCTCTAACCCGTTGCACTACTGACAGTCTTGCATCGTTTTGTTTGGCACCTCACTCTGCATCAAAGGGTATATTTTGAAAGTTCATACCACCGCTGGAAGTGGTTAAATAAAAAGAATTTCATTTGATTATCAACACTCAATATCTGTCAGCGTGACTGGGTTCAGTGTAGATACCCTCTACCCGAGTCAGGCCCCTGGCAGTTGGCGGCTGACAGATAGATGCGCCATAAAAAAGAGTGATGTGTAAAATGGGCTTCACTAGTGCAACGGGTTAGAGCACGCGCTCCCGGATAGAGTGAGATGTGGGTTCGAGTCCCGCCTGACGTGAAAGTTTGCACATCAGTCCGCATCAAAAGGCATATTTATCGTGCCGCAAATATTTCGGCCCATAAATTTTTGCGTTCACTTGAAAGCTACATACACTATGCGAAACATGGTCTTGTATGTGATACAGACCACATACTGTAAGAATGTGCTTCAACAGCAGTTTTAGTAGTACACTGACGATCGTATTCGCTCTGCGATTTATTGTATTATTTATTTTCATCTTACCATGCAGTTTTAACATTTCAACATTAGCGAAGGTTTCTTTGAATGGTACAACCTGAAGAGTCAAAAGAATATCTATTTATGAATACTTCTTCCTACAGTATGACAACCTCTACACTGTACAACTAGACGAAATCGATATAAATGGATGCACACTGTTTCGGACCAATCTATGGTTGACTGGTATTTTCTTCAAGGTGAGAGTCTTTGTATGAATGTTACATTTTTATAAAAGAGTTCACAACTTGTTTTAGGCTGTTCCATGTGTTCTACTTTTATGGTTCACCATAGCATTAATTTGGAAATTGTGCGAAATGAGTAAGAAACGAAAACGGCTTAGAGCCAACAACAAATACAGTCGGTAAGTTATCTCAGCAAAAGGATGAGAAGGCATTAGCACAATTAGTCAATAAGAACATGAGGGGATCAATGTCAGTTGATCTGAGAACTCGACAGCGTACACTTTATTCCAGGAATTGCTCTAAGGTCAATATCGATAAGACAACTCTTATGCTTATTATCATGCTGCTGGTCTTCTTGTGTACAGAATTGCCGCAAGGTCAGTAAAAATTAAGTTGATTTATTAAGCTCAAAGTTATTCACATTAGATTAATGGCCCACTTAAATGTATTACATTCAAACGTTTTATGAATTCCGGTCCTAATGTTCAAATATTAGTTTTCCAACTTAGCACCCGAACTTGATCCAAAAATCCAAAATTTTTTTTCCAAGTAATAGGTATCAAGTAACAATAATTGAAGTATTCTCCGTCCACCTGGATGCAATTCTGCCAACGCTCCGACAGCAAATCAGTTGCGCTCATAAAACTCATTATTCTTCGATGCAAACCAACCAGTCAATTCTCGAAGCAAATGATTGATGTCTCGAAACTTCTTCTTGCCCAACCAGTGCTCCAATGATCTGAACAGATGGAAATCGGATGGATACAGATCTGGCGATTATGGCGGATGATCCAAGTGCTAATGGCCCAAATCGGTTAACTTCTTCCTTGTTTTCTTGGCGATGGTGGCTCTGCATTATCTTAAGGCAAAATGACTTGGCGACGGCGCTGACGAGGACGGTGCTTGATTGCAACGGTCCTGTTGCTGACAATATCGCTCAGCGTTGAAGGTGTGACCGGCTTTCAACAAGTCTCAATGACTCGGCTCACTTCGGTCCCAGAAAATGATCAACATTGCTTTTGGCGCAAATCAATTTGGTCTCGGTGTTGGTGTTCCTTACCAATCTGGTGACAACCACTAATTTGGACGACGCTAGCTTTTGAAGGAGATCCACTTCTCATCAATGGTGACAATTCTGTTCAGTAAACGAATAGTGGCGATGAGGACGAAGATGAGCTTCCACAATATGCTTTCTCTTGTTCTTTTGACCATCCATTGTTGAACAAGTATGTGCAAAAATACAATGTGAACGCGAAATTAATTTGTTGCCGGAGCAGAATTGCATCCAAGCAGACGGAGAATACTATAATTAATGTTATTTGATACTTTCAATTATTTGGAAAAATACATTTTTGGATTTTTGGATCAAGTTCAAAATTCTAGTTGAAGACCTAATAGTCTGATATGCAAATATTTTACTAACTAGGTTGATTCAACACGTAGAACCCGATATGAATTGATTTCCACACACAACAAAAGAGCCAGGCTATGCGCGCCGCTGTTTCAACTCATAGAGTACTAAAATAATATCCGCTTTATGGTTAAATCGACATCTCTCGACTTGTAGTAACTTTAGTATCTGGAATGAAGACCGCTGGTTTCTACATATCATTTTGACAAGATTGATATATTCGTAATCTGCTAAAACAAAATTCCAATCTTATGAAACCTAAAAATCCCTTTTTGCCATTTCTCTTTTATTAGAAATCTCTCGCGATTAAAGCGATGTTGTTGCTGAATGCACCGTTGACGTTTTCCACTTCCGCATTTCTGTTGCAATCATGAAAGTTTAATTTTCTTAATTCTTTGAAATTTCTGATCCTGAACAACTTAATAAACGATTTGGGCAGTATACAAATTATGTTTTGCTCAAAGAAAGAGCTTCAAGTACTTTGTTTACCAAGAAAGTTGTCAGAAGCCTTTGAAAAACTGGCTTGAAATTCCCGGCTTTCCTAACTCATACAGAGTACGAAACGCCTGAAGCTAGTTTTTCAATAGTTGACGTTAATCACATATATCCAATAACTATCAGTGTATTTGGGATCAATGCCGATATGGCTTGGCAGGCCAAACTGTTGACGGTACGTTGCTGACAGGTTGATGCATTGTAGTGTAGAAAAAACGGTGGCACAACAGGCGTCGGTAGCGCAATCAGTTAGCACGCTCCTCCAGAAAAGGGTGAACTGCGTGTTCGATTCCCGTCCGACGTCAACATTTTGCACATCACTCAACGTGTTTGGGTATATTAGCGATAATTCCCCTCAGAATAGAGTATTTTAGGAGTTGCTGTTATAAGGGACTTTGCGCCATCGCCATTATCCTATATAGTCCCTTCATAGGAATTATGGTCAGATCTGAAAACCCGAGTTCCCAATGTGTTCCTCTTGTGGGTCACTGAAACTAATGATACATTGGGAATCCCATAGGTTTTTGGCTAGCGTTTCGACACCTCTGCATTCTTCAAAATCAAATTGGTGCGACTCGACTACAGTAGTCCTTCCCTTTTAGCTCCAAAACAATATTTTATCCCTGTAGATTGAAGATCCTGGGATACATAAGGAAAAGTTTTGAATTCCATCGCCTTTTTATTTTGATTAGTAAAATTCCATACAAGTCATAATTAGCCAAAGTTGAAATCGTCCATTATTTCAGCATCATAAGCATTGTACTCAATGCATGTCGCCTGTTATGTCAAAAGTACCACCATAAAACTTAATTGCAAGACTAGAAAACATTTCGCACAGCATTCGAATCGCGAGTTCATTGTCACCTCGCTTGTTTTCCTTAAACTGTATGGACTTTTCATTTTTCTGATCATTGAATAACGATTACTGTTTAGGTCTAATCGCAATTCTGTCCGCCATCTATCCGACACATATTCACGCGATGATCTACTTGAATGTCGGGGAAGTTCTTGATTTAATGTCACTGGTAAATTGCCTTACTTCATTTGTTCTCTACTGTTGTATGTCTAGCACGTATCGTGCTAACGTTCGTCTTCTGTTCTTTCCTAATCATAAAACAACCACGCAAAAGACCACGTTGGCACTACAGTCGTTAAAGTTGCTTATGTCATGAATGTGGTCATCAACACGACGACTGTCAGTTCAAACGAGGGAAGGTGCTGACATCCGACTTCATTCCGTTTTCGAAGGACATCTGCTCGAGCACTAGCCGTTCGTCTACCAATCGTTTACTGATTGTCCCTTCATCTAGCATTTTCTTGCTAATATGAATTTCATGTAGAATGAGTGTAGACGATAATACCTCTTCAACTGTAGTCATTCACATTGAAAACCCCGGGTCCAAAAACCCTAAGTAAATTTCTGAAGACCTTTGGATTATGTGTTACGACTCTGTCGTATCTTTGAACTGTTTCCTTGGCAATGATCAATTACGGCCCATACGTGTTAAAAACCATCTATCACTTCAAGAAACGATATAGAAGCAATATTCTTCCAGTGCTAATATGGGTTCGTGCCGATTACAGACGGGTATAATAAATATTCTTGAAAATGATTTCTGAAGAATTGACGCTACAAATGAAGACCGCAATTTCGCAATGGAAAAATAGGCTCTTACGTCCATGAAACACAAATACCGTTTGACAAACATCTCATGTAATACTTCTATAAAACACGATAGACACACCGATATCGGCTTGCTTTAATATGAGAACTGAGCAACAATTCCTAGTATGTTGCCAGATGTTACAAAATGAGTTCTCTGTCGATTGTAGAAAAAACATTAGCTGATGCGATTATGAGAGTTGGAGATACGCGACGATTAACAAGATCATTACGGACGCCAATGACTTTTTTCAAAATATGAGCCGTTACGAAAGTGTAGAAAGAAATTTGTAATGTATAATGACATTCGAAAGAAATAACTGTATGAATCTGCATGCAGAATAAATATATCATATGCTAGTTGCAAAGAAAAAATCCCCTATCCCAGAGAAAATAGGAATGACATAAAGAAAGCATGTAGATTGCAATGATAGGAAAAAAATCGTAGATCTAATAAGAGAAAAAAAAATCGATGATAACGCCTGAAAAAATAGCTCTCGGTAGAAGATCTCAATCATCAATCTGTTCCACAGTCACTTTTGATCAGATCTTTCGAAATTTGGATACCACACACTTAGCGTCTATTCGCTGCATATCGTCGCCTTCGTCTATTGAACCCTTCCATCCAGCTCCTAAAATATATGAGAAACAATGGAAAAAAAACCATGAATAATAATCTGGCGCCAGAAGAACTGATGCACTAACTGCCGTTTCCACCCATATCGAAAAACACATTTTGATTTAGAGGCTCATATCTAGTTCAAATGCCCTATTTGCTGCTTTGACGATTATACATTCCTCAGCTATCCGTTCTGTGGAAAATTTTCCTAATATCTAAAGTGTTTAGGAAGGAGAAGATGGAAGGAGGGAGGGAGGGAGGGAAAAAGAGGAGAGAGAGAGAGAGAGAGAGAGAGAGAGAGAGAGGGAGAGGGAGGGGGGTGAGTGGTTGGTGATGCTCGGGCGCGGAGTTGATCCCGCCACAATTCTCTCGACATTGCGACCAATCAACGAACGCCCAAAGGAATGTGCCAGCCTGACTGACCTCATGACTGCAAGATCTGTACGACCAGTCTTTCACAACATTCGTGAGAATATTCAAGTAGTTGCCGAATCAACACGTGGAATATTTGAAGACCTTGGAGGGGGGACAAAAGCGGGGAGATGAAACAAGGCTATAAGTATTAGGATCCGCACTGTAAAACTTGAAGTCGCATTGTTAGAATACAACAAAATATCGGATTTACAAAAAAAAATAGGCTGCTTAAGAAAATTTCAAGTCAAAATCCATGTATTTTGCTTCATGAGAATAGATATGGAAATGTCGTGGATGGAATTATTGGCAACATCAATGCACAGACTATAGAATCGTTTCTGAGCGTGTTTAGAAATTTCCAAAGGTTTTGTACCGGAGACATGAACCTTTATGAGAGAAGGTCGAAGGCGCTCAACAATACCCGACGACGGTCAGGAATCTTTCGGTCAATAAAAACCGCTTATTTCACGATTTCATCCTGTAGAAGCAATTTCAACGATGTTTGTGGAATCTATATGATATACAGTTTGTAGTCGCAATAATATCAAGTTTGTACCAAGAAAAGAAGGCTAGATCAAATAAAAACACTACTTATTCGAGCAGTAGAATTCCTGACTTTTCAATTGAGTAACTCTAAGCGATCAGCGGTTTCTTATATCAAACCTACTGGTAGCTGATGGTTTAGTAAGTTATAGGCAACACTGATGGAAATAAAATATGAAGAATATAGCTTGATCACTAGTGAACGATTACGAGATAATCTCATATTTCACCAGAGCTACTGAATGATTAGAAATGGGGTTCATGTGCGAATCAAAAGAGCGCTACGACGAAAATTTTGCAGTGAGAGCAAAGAAGTCAAAATCTGCAAAAATAACGGAAAAACTTGCGTGAAGCAACACCACAGCTGGCGTTTACGTTCTCGTTCACGGAACTTTTGTGTATAAACTTCAGCAACCACATCACCAGGCATCTGAGAGAATTGCATTTGCGATAAATCCTCTTCCTGAAATAAAGTCCACAATCCTAATTAAGAATCAGAATAGGACTAACAAGGCACAGAAGGTACGAAAGACAATCAAAATGTATCTTAAGCCCCTCCTATGCGGTTCTCGGAAAAAAAAACTCTACACGCCTGAACTAGAACGCCGAAGAGCAACCACTTGGCACAAATCACAAAAAATTTGAAAATTTTTATAAATTTTACGCAAACTGATTGAAAGTCTATAAAAAACATGGCAGTTAGTATCTAAACCTGGATGGGAAAGAATGTTTGGAAAAGTTTAGAAAAAATTGATGGTTCTTTTTGATTAGGAGGGAACAAAGAAAAACCGCTCATTCGCTGGAGAGGAACTTTTCATAGGAGTGCTAGTAACGATTCGAAAGCTGAGACTTAAGGCTACCGCCCTACGCCGCTGGTTTTTTGAAACCCTTTTATAACGTTGTATCATCCAGATCAAAAATTATGCCTTACACCCGCCTTTTGCCTTCATTTTCATCACGCGTATAATTCGTTGGAAGCCGAACAGCATACCACTGTGTAAAGAAATTTTCCTAGTATCTTATTCAATCGTTTTATCTAGAGTTTCTTTGGCAGCAGAGAAAAAATTCCCAATTGAATAACAAAGTGTAGATGCTCCCGCCTCGCCCCCTGCCACAGCCTTCGCCTTGTCGAATTGCCTGTAAACAACGTTGTCATAAGTAAAACTCGATCCTAGTTTTCCTGCTAAGCCGTATTTCCAGAAAGTAAGCACATTGCTAGAATCAGGTAACATAACCCTATCAGATGATTACTAACTAAAGAGCTCTGTCCGGCAAGGTTTGAAGCACAAATCAAAGACTAAGGGAGATCAAAAGATCAAGACAATTTTTGAAAAGAACATATTTTTTTGCTTTCTCAAGCTTGTACTATCGAATGAGTGCTATCATTCTGAGGAGTTTTATCTAGCGAAATATAAGAGAAAAAAACGTGGTTTCATGAAACATGATTTCATTTGGAATATTACAATGTTATAAAGGGGTGTTTTGAGAAAGCAGCAAAGCGGCGCTTAGCCACAAGTCTCAGCTTTCGAATGGTTGCTAACATTCTTATGAAAAGCTCTTCTCCAGCGAATAAGATCGATTTTTAGTTTGTTCCTTCCTAATCAGGGCAGAACCACATCGACTTTTCCGCCATAATGGCGATCTCTCTCACTCACTGAATGATTCACAGTCTAAACCTCCTCACCTACTAACTCACCTTGATTGAAGCCAGTTTGTCTACCAATACACTCATAGTCGAACTATTCGGATCACAGTGTGAAACTGCACAGGTTACCTAAACCATATCAATATAACTCAGCTTTTAATTTTGAGCGAGTCTACAAACCAGTATATTTCTTCCACATACGTATTATATGATGATTCAAGAGAATAAAGCCCTCGGAGATTTATCCTCTGGGAAATGCGTCCAAATATTCGACTCCATCAAGCGTTTGAAAGTGACTTAATGCATAACTGGCCTTTACAATGGTCCGTGGTGGCCTAACGATGGATCGAGTCGGTACTGCTATCCTACTACAGAAGTCGGGAACCGACTCGCCGAACAAGGAGAGATGAGAGGCTTAGTGAGTTCTGGGGGGGGGGGGGGGGGGGGGGGGGACCGAACTACTGACTACGTGTGTGGCGGCAAAGACACCAAATTCGACAATCTGCACTTTCCGCATTCAAAATCGGATGTACTCGTCAAGGCTCGCAACACTGATGAAGTATTGAAAAGGTCAACAAATGCAATATCCGCCATTAGTTTAGAAAACTTCGTCATGACGAATTCCGTCTTGGATACGAGAAGCGTGTTGGATCGGATAATCTCTTGCTACTGACGACAATTGAAGGCTGAGTGGAAGCAGATGGGGCACATAATTGGTCAAGACCTTCCAGGAAAACTATAAATGTTCCAACTGGTCCAGATTATCTTAGTAAATCAGAATGTCCGCGAAACTCGAGAATGGGAGGCGATGATTTGACTGACCCTTATCAGAAAAAGCGCGGAAACCACCGTCCACCATACTGGCTGTATCCCTTGCTTACATCGGACCAAATCTTAACGCAAATGGACAACTTTGTAGGGAAAATGCTTTAAAAGCCAATCCGAAGTCGAAATTACTCTCATCAACTTCCTTGTCTCCACAAATCCGAAGTTTTCTGCGATGGACACCTCTTGACTTACATATATGAGCAAAAATATGTAGGAAGCAACGTTCTTATCTCCACTAACAAAAATTATTCTGAGCTGAGATATACCCTTAACAGATACACGTTGAATAGCGCATTGATTTCCCACATCCTCATCATTCACATAATATCATTATTTGCTAAACTAAACATCTAAACACAACACACAGAAGAACACCTAGCTGATAAGCGTCTTAAAAGACGGAACACCCCGCTAGGGACGCATAGAGAACAGAAACACGACGGAGCTGATTTTGGGATTGAAGTCACCATCCTCGCGCAGGAACAAAAAACATCAGCGCGCAAACTTCTTGAAGCACTTTGGATTAATACCACCAATCCAACTATGAACCGCAGGGAGGAATGCCTCATTATCACACGTGATTTTAGTCAGTATATAAGACTGTTATTTTGATGGGTAAGGTGCATTACGAGCCTATGTAATCTCCTTGTGGTGGTCTCCATTTGAATCATTCGGTGGAACACATATAAAAAGCGGTGAGTATGTTGAGAGTTTATTTTGTGCTTGATGCGATTGAAATCTAAGTCTGGTGATTTTTTTAAGGGAGTATTGGAGGTGTTTGGCTTATTGGATTGCGGACAATTTGAGCTTTCCAGGCTCTGAAGAAGGCGAACTGCCGAAATGTCAGCTGTCAAATAAAGTTTATTGTATCACCTCGTGTTTGGCTTAAAGAAGAATATCAGAAATTGTATTGAAGCATGCAGAGGTTAATAGACAGTCGGTCTTGGGAATTTTTAAACATCTAAATACAAAAGTAAACTGAACGAAATAAAAAGAAAGCGAAAACGGAAAGGACCTGAAACAGATTATCGCGATCGAGCGTATTGGCCGAACGGGCAACAAATTGCTCGCATCGTGCCACCACTGGTTTCATGTCGAATCGTGAGGCGACACGCAAAACCAATGATACGTTTGAAACTATAAACATATTCTATTAATGCAACTACTAACATCACGGAAGATGACGAAGTTACAAAATCAAAACTTTCGACGCAGGCGAAAGTTGAACCCGCGCTTCACTGATACCGGCGGGGCGCATATTATCACTACTAACAAGAGTAAACAAGTGTCTTGAGCGCAATTTGCTTAAAAAAGGATGTGTACACAAGAAAAATCGTCTACTACACCAACTCTAATGCTAGTACCCTTCCTACTGGCGAAAATACTGAAGTAAATAGCCAGAGCGACCATCAAAAAGCGAAGGAACAATAATGCGGATCATTCAGTGAATCTAGCTGCGACACTCTCTGTCACACCAGTAGCTCGAGAATTTAGCTCATGATAAAATCTAAATACAAGGGGCATAAATAAAATACAATACAATATCAAATAATAATGAAAGGATCTACTGAAATTTGAGCGTGGTCTTAATAAGGCACTCGAAATAAAGGTATAGTATGATGAAAATACCAGCTAAAGAGCAAAAGAGTGCGCAAACGTTCTGTGTTAAGTGAAAATTTCGCTTGACATAGAGTGTAAAACGTTCGTCTTCGATGACTCTCTATAAGGAGTGTAACGCTCCCGAGAGAACTGACTATAAAAAGATCGACAGACGACGGGTTCTGCCCGACTGACGAGTTTGTAAGGACGAAAACACGTGTATCGGGCTGTACAAGAGCCCTTACCAGACCACATGACAAGTTGGCTCAAATTTTAATGAAAGGATCTAAATACAAGGCTAGGAGATACCTGCGATTGGTTTCCGCATAGGACAAAAGAAGATACAGCGGAAAAACTCCAGCATATCCGACGGTTTAGATATCGTCGATGATCAGCGAACGATGTGCGTTCTCACCAAAACAGTAGTCGGCGAAGAACGGTGACAGTTCTGCCAACCATCCAGCATTCACATAGCTACAATAGGCGGCTCACCTCTAGATTAAGAACTCAGAAGGCAATTTCACTCTTTTTCTTGATTTCAACAAATAGACTTCCAAAAAAATGTCTTATCCTTCATAAGAAACAATGATAAGGTTTATTTCCGACAAAACGTACACCTCTTGCTCTAAAAGTGCTGCGTAATAAATCTTGTGAAAACAAATAGAAAACTCACCAAAGGGTTACTAAAACCACTACAACCTTCCTAATATCCTAGTGGTAACGTTAGAAAACCTCGAAAGAATGACCAATTCAAAGAATAATGAAATATTAGGCCCAATAATGTAGAGTGGTGTGCAAAAATATTTGCGTCAGCCGGGATTCGAACCCAGATCCCACTCTTTCCGTAGCGTATGCTAACCGTTGCACCACCGACGCTCGTTTTGCACAGCACTTTCTTCACGCTACAAGGCGTTACCTGTCAACAGCCAACCGTCAACGCACTGGCGGGGCAGCCGCTATCGGCATTGAACCCACTTGTGCTGACAGGTATTAGGTACCGATAATCAATCAGATTTTTTTATTTTCTGACCACCATTTGCGGTAGTATGATCTTATATGTACCCAATATTGTGGAGTGCTGTACAAAAACATTTGCTTCAGCCGGGATTCGAACCCAGATCTCACTCTTTCCGACTGACGCAAATGTTTTTGCACAGCGCTCCACATTATTGGGTATATCACTCGATTATACCACTGCAAGTGGCGGTCAGATAAAAAGAATTCTGACCGATTATTGATACCCAATACCTGTCAGCTCAAGTGGGTTCAATGCCGATAGCGGCTGCCCCGCCAGAGCGTTGACGGTTGGCTGTTGACAGGTAACGCCTTGTAGCTTAAAAAGAATGCTGTGCAAAACGAGCGTCGGTGGTGCAACGGTTAGCATAAGCTCCCGGAAAGAGTGAGATCTGGGTTCGAATCCCGGCTGAGGCGGATATTTTTGCACAGCACTCCATATTATTGGGTATTTTACAAGATCACACCAGCGCAAGTGGCGGTCAGATAAAAAGAATTCTGATTGATTATCGAATAATGAAGTTTTACACGTCACATGCAACCCTAAAATCCTCTCAACGGAACTAAGTCTTCACCTAGTGAGAGGATGGCAAGAGATCTTCCAGACATTTTCGTTTATGTTGAATATTTTTCATGCATTTAAGTTTTGTTTTCAACTACCATTTAGAGCAGCTTCTTATGGCTATTTTGATATGTAACACTTAAACATTCGTTTTAATATGGAATTGTTCCGAGAGCCAAAACGATTGCTGGACTACACCCGTATCGTTGCGTGCCAGAGCAGCCCTTGAACCCAGTTGATCCTCGTGTGGCACCAGCAATCGTTTTGGCTCTCGGAACAATTCCATCTGTTACAATTGTGTAGGCGCTAGATATCAAAATAACCGCAAGAAGCTGATCTGAACGATAGTAAAAACAAAAACTCAAATGAATAAAAAGTAACCAACATAAAAAAAATCCGAAAAATTTCCTACCAACCCATTATCATCGCGGCTTTTGCGGCTTCTCAAAGGCCAAAGTACATTCGCTAGAATCACAGGAAATCTGCCGATATTCTTGGAATGAACAGAACGTACAAAACTCAAAGAATTCAAGTAACCCACAAAGATCGATCCTCCACAATCACTTCAAAACTTCGCCACGGTGTAGGGCTAGCAAAATCGTCGTACGAGGATTTCGACACGACAATCTCCTCGTTCATTCCACCGAATACAGGCACTGATGAACTAACGGACTCCTGAAAATAATGCCGTCAAAATGCTTTTTTCTCGAAAATAGCAAAGTATAAAAAAAAACGAGATTATAAAGAACTGCTGGCATGCAAATAACAAGTCAAATCACTCATAAATCGTTAAACTCTCTAGATTTTTGGTAATTTTCTACTCGAAGTGTGGAGCTTTTCATTTGGAATTAATCAAATATCTAGAGGGACAATCATATCAGCTGAGGAACGGAAAGAAATCAAGAGAAGGGTACGAATGCTTGCAGTAACTTTATGGGCTCCTACGGACATCCATTCTAACGGAGCAAGTAAAATCAGTGGCACTACTTTCCAGCAGATCACGAGAATTGATCGATACTTCCATCAACGGCTACAAACAAACAGTTCAGAAGATTCTAACAGTTGAGACCAGCTATACCGGAGAATTTCTTCCAGGAAACGATGAAAAGACGAGGAACACTTCATGGATCGCACCGAAATATAAGCGAGCACGTGATATTTCGCAATCACTGCAGCCCTCGACGCCAATGGAGAGCTGTGACCCCACCGATTTCTTAAGCCTACGCCTAAGCCTAGGCCCCAACCTAAATCTAAGCCTTAGCCCAAGCCTAAACCTAAGCCTAAATCTAAGCCTAAGCCTAGGCATAGACCTAAGCCTGAGCCTAAGCCTATGTCTATACCTAAAATTAAGTCTTATTCAAAGAAATCAATTTGAAAAATTCTTTAGAAGTTGATGGGACCACAACAGTCCCCGATGGACCAACCTTCAAACACCATAATATGCAGCCAACTAGCGGACACCTAACATTCCCAGTGTGAATTTCTTCATTTTATGTGTTCTTCTTTTGTGTCGCCGAAGAGTGATGGTAGACCAGGAGCGCCGGTAGCGAAATGGTTAGCACGTGCCCCAGGAAAAGGTGAAATGCGGGTTCGAGTCCTGCGCTACATCCAAAGTTCTGCACATCACTCAACAATATTGGACACATGTTGCCCTTTTGTTCAACACTTTGTGCACTGAACTCACGGCAAGCATTGACTTGTCACTCCTTATAGATCAAAGATCGACACCTTTTTAACAGAAAACTTGCGCGACGTTTATATATCTTCTTCGAAATTTATGGCTGTTTTGGCCACTTGGCCTTCTTCGAAGCCGTTTTATATAGGGTTCGACCACCTAGATAGCTAGGTATACTCAGGAAGGACCTAAATGGGGCCAACTCTTACACCTGACAAACCCCCCCCCCCCCCGGGTGGGGGGGAGGGGGGGCGAAGTCGCCAAAACATCGGTAACTGATATTCTAGACGACTATTTATACCCACCTCAAGGAAGGTTTTCAAAAAAGGGCAATGTACCTTGTAAAATTCAAAATTGAACCTCAGAGAGGATCAGTTGCTACCAAATAACTGCTTCTAACAGCTCAACAAAGTGAAGGAGCTGAACCGATTACTAGTTAATGGGTATCAGTGTTGTCTCGTCATAAAATCCCATCTAAATATTAAGTCGTTCCACAAGTTCTGGAATTATATCTATGAAAATCCAATTTCAATATGCCTTGCAATCATTTTTGAGCCACGCATGTCAGTGGTCTGTCAAACAGGGCTGACTTATAGAGCCCGATACACGTGTTTCGATCTTGCGATGACTGACATGCGTGGCTGAAAAATGATTGTAAGGCATATTGAAATTTGAGCTGTGGTCTTGAGCTCGAAACGAAAGTTATGATATATTGAAATATCAAATTTATTAACCAGAAGTGATTGTGATGGCCTGACTTTGGTGTCGTTCAATTGCGCATTTTTTTGTGAACATTTCGGCATACAACTTGCTTGTATTTATCTGAAGATGGAGGAGCTGTCGTGGAAACGAGTTCGCCTGCTACACATATACGAATCGTATGTAGGGGAGATTGCTAGTGAAGCGGCTCGCATGAGTAATAAGCCTTCCTGTGGACGGCCTGAGCGCAGCTGATCTTCCAGACTGTTCTCTTCAGCTTTGAACGTCGCGAACCTCTTCCTAGTCGTCTTTTCTACAACCATATCATCGCTCCAGGCTCTTTTGATCTGCGCGCAGATTAATTAGCATTTTCCCTACGCGCTATTTGTGCATGAATCGTAAACAAATTTGGGGTCTTTTCCATTGCTAGCCCAGATTTTCAAGCGTATCCCTTACTCTGGACAAGAAGTTTTCATAGAGTTACTAATCATCTGAAAGCTTAGATTTCAAGCTAGCGCTGTACGTGTCCGATTTTTTGAAAGACTCCTTTATAACGCTGAAAAATTGAAAATAAAAGTTTCTTTTACATCGGCAGCGCGATTCAAGTAATACTTTGCTGGAAGCAAGAAAAGCACATGAACGCGTAGAAAAAATCTTTGACTATCAGACTCACTCGCTTAATCTGGAATTTCTTTCGAAGCGGAGAAGCAATTCCTAATCAATTACACCTCACTTAGGAGCCATCGATCAATTTTCGCGCCCACTCACCCTGCCTCCCACCTCACAGCCCGTGAATTGGTCAAAGAACACTTGATCGCGCTTGAGTCAATCTCATTTTCCCTGCTGCGTTATAGAGAAACGGTCTTTTCAGGATATAAGGACGGCTCGGGAATCGGTAAATTTACGCTAACGAACGATTACTAATAGTTCGAAGAAAGAGCACTGTACTACGAGAAATGTGCGTTCAAAACATAATCTTATTTTGGTACTTTTCAGCGTTATAAAAGGTTTTCTCAGAAAATTGATCACGTACAGAGCTAGCTTGAGCTCTATGCTTTGGCATAATTACTAACACTTTCATAAAAACTTCTTGCTCAGCGTGGGAGCTAGGCTTGGAAATCTGTGCTACCCAAACGGAAAAGTGCCCAAATTTATTCCCTCGACAGCTCCATCTTCAGACAAGTATAGGCAAGTTATATACCAAAATGTTCACAAAAAAACGCGCAATTGAACGACACCAAAGTCACGCTATCTTAATTACTTCCGGTCAATAAATATAGTGTTTATTTTTCCAGTGCCAAAACTTATGGAACGACCTAATAATGCCAGGAAGGCTTCCTACGAATTCATCCGCTCCATTAAATAATCATCGCTAAATAAACAGTCTCGTCGGACTGGTAAGCCATGTGGCAGGTCTCTGAATCGAGAAACCATTGAGTCACGGTAAATTTTGAACTACCGCTACATTCTTGATATTTCATTAGTTTCTTCCCTTACTTAGCTTATACCACGAGATTGATAAATAAGATTTAAGTTGGCCAACATTTTAACGCTTCTTCACCTTTTCAAGGAAACAATAGACTATCGCTTTTTGAGTCTATCGGCTCCTGAAGAGACGAAGACGTGTCAAAACGTTAAGCGGTTAGATCTTCACTATCAACTTGTGATATAAGCTAAATAAAAAAGAAATCATTTCATTATTATTTGAGCCAACTTGTCATGTGGCCTGGTAAGGGCTCTTGTACAGCCCGATACACGTGTTTCGTCCTTAAAGACTCGTCAGTCGGGCATGTGTACAACACTCTGTGTTGGGTGAAAATTTCACTTGACATAGAGTGTAAAACGTTCGTCTTCGATGACTCTCTATAAGGAGTGTAACGCTCCCGAGAGAACTGACTATAAAAAGATCGACAGACGACGGGTTCTGCCCGCCTGATGAGTCTGTAAGGACGAATCACGTGTCTCGGGCTGTACAAGAGCTCTTACCAGGCCACATGACAAGTTGGCTCAAATAACAATGGAAAGACCTATTGAAATTTGAGCGTAGTCTTGATAAAGCATTCGAAATTGAGGTATAAAAGAAATCATTATTGATTGGTAATGCCGAAGTTAATGGAAGGTCGGTTTTCCATATCTGGATATTATACTGTTTTGCGAAGTTCTAGACGAACATTCCTATTGAATTATAGCACCAAATTATGTCGATATACTAAAGAAAATGCTACCTTCCAACACCGATTACCACCATTTGTGACCACCAGGTCTGTCAATAACTTCTCGACCAATGACTGGTTGATTTACTCAACGAGTTGAAGGCACATGGGGCATACTCATAGGCGACACATAATGGATAAAGGATAAAGCTCTCGGCGTAAATCAATCCCTGAGGGATGCGCCATGCATTCGTCTTCAATTTTTAACTTCGTTTGAGTTGATTGAATGCATATCTGGCCTTTACAATGACTCGCGGTGACCTCCCGCTTAACCGAGTCAGTGCTGCTTATCCTCCCAGACGGTCTAAGACCAGTCTGGTACCAAACTACCGACCCCGGAGGGATTGATGGCTTGGTGAGCCATGAGCGCGAGATCGAACCATGGACCTCGTGTGCGACGCAGGGCTCGCAAAAGAAGGAGGTCAAGAAATTCCAACAAGTCGCTATAGAACACGCTCGCATTGACGTCACCCCCCCCCCCCCCCCCCCAGAGGACGACGTCTTCCTGCCTCGCTTGCTATGACTCCTACTGAGTCACGCCGGTCACAATGTCCCGCAGTCAGTCTGGAAGCCGCACCCGGTTGTCCTTAAGTAATCCGGGCTTCCTCTAAGTTTTGGAAGGAAATGCTGCGCTCCCCTCATTCTGTGAATGCCTCATGTTCTTCTGTTTATCGTCCCATAGTTTTGATGCATACATAACCCCTTTGTGTAAAGAAAAAACCCTCGTCCTCTTCAACCGTCAGAAGAAAAGGTACTGTTTCTCAGTACAAAAAATTTCCATAAAGGTCATGCCGTCGCTGGAAATTTCTACTGAAGATTCGTTAGCCTTTACGGTACCACGGACCCAACCCTCTACGTGTCTAACCGCTTCAGTGAATGCTCGGGGTGAAAGCCTCAACGATCGATAGAAGCCGGCGGAAAGGAGTAATCATTGTAGACGCTAATAGACACCAAAACTTTGTCATACGAGTCCTTACAGTTTTTCTTCTAACCAGTAAAGCTTTTCCTATCAGCTGAAGGTGATAGGATGTTCAGTGATCGATGCCTATCCAAAACATACGAGTCGACACGATGACGTCATAGATTGCTACGGATTCTTGAGAGATTGAAAGTCTTTTAATGTCGATGCGAAGTTTTTTTTTCATTTCTGAAATGTCTTCCTACCAAAAGAATACTCTTAACGATTTGCCGGTTTGATGTCAATTGTAGAGCCTCAAAATACGGTAAAAATTAAGGAGATATTCAAATAATTCGGCTTATTTTAACTAATTATTTCAATTGTAATTATTGATTGATCTAATATGACGAATAAAAACTAAACCAACCGCCATGTGAGGATCTCAGGAGACGAATAGCGGGAAAAAAATGGAGACGAAGGTGATAACTACTAACGAAAATGATACGATATTGATCGATGATGATTCCTGTCTAACAGGAAGTGTTTACAAGTAAGTTCTAGGTCAACTGGAGCCTAACGCGTCGAAACAAGAAGAGACGAGTGAGGGAGGGAGAGAGAAGATGAAGAGAGTATATCATGAAAAAACAAGAAGAAGAACGCCATCGTTCCGGACGGGATGCAGCCGGTTGCGGCTCGCCCACGTCATCTGTTGTCTCAAGTGTAAACGCAGAAAATCTGGCCAACCGACGACTTGATCTCCACCCCATCAGATCTGCCGTTGCCGTTGCCACGCCCCGCAGCTCGGGACGGTATGCATTGAGTTTAATGCGTACCTACAAAATCTGGGACGGTATCCGTAATTCAAATAATTTTTCTGAGTGCACTTAAATTCTTTGCTGTGTAGATCTGTTTTGTGATACTTCCGGCACTAGTTTGAATTTTTTCGCTTTCCTAACGAGTATGTCGTCTGGGAAAAGCTACTTTCTACAAAGATGTTGAGTGACTGACAAAACCTTCGTGCCAGGCGAGGTAGATCATACAGAATCAATAGCTACCAACTTACTTGCATACTTGGACGGCTCGTCTCCAGTACCGGCACGAGCCACAGCACAGGGAAACTGTGCCCCGGTTTACCTGTTTTGTTCTCTGAAGTCCCGAGGAAAGCCTAGTCGGAGCTTCCTGAGGTCGTCACCACATCAGAGCAGTCGCCGACCCTTGTGGACTAGAGGGAGATCACCACTTTGCAACTGGTAGCTAGCAAGACGACGGGCAATCCTGGTACGCTTCACACTTAGCTGGGCTTTCCGACTGGAAACTCGGACTCTTCCTCGGCTTGGGTAGCCCTGCTGGGGGTAAAACATTCCGCTGTAGCTCAGAGTCCAGCATCCAGGAACACCTCCCAGCCAAAATGAAGCGGTGAACCATTTGGGAGGCTCTCAACTGAGTTTATTGTCGATATTTGTTTATCAGACCAAAATCGTCAATGACTAGTTGCTGACAACTGTGACACCTTATAGTGAAGAAAGAATGGTAGCAAGCGGGTTCAATTCCCACTTGGAGTTGAAAGTACTACATATCTATCAGTATATCAACTCGTGAATATGTAATTACAACATTATAATCTTGCTCAAAAGCAGTAAATTGAAGATCTCTCAGGGCCTATCTTCCAGCCGTCATAGTTTCTAAAGGCTGTTCTCTAAAGATACCTCATCTCCAATAAGGATTCGTGTAACGCAGTGATTGGAGATGCTACGCGACACGCGTGGTCGTTGGTTTGACCACGTGCCTGAGGGTCACCAAGCTTTCCATCCCTCCGAGGTCGGTGGATTGGTACCACCCTTGCCTGGGAGGATAGCAGCACCGATGTGATACATTGACAGACCAAAGCGAATCATTGTAAAAGCCAATCATGCTCTCAGACACCTTAAACAATGCTTAATGAAGTCAAACGCATGGCGCATCCCTCAGGGATTGCTCAACGCTGAGAGCTTTGTTCTTTTAGCTTTTAGGACTCATAATCAATCTGCGTTTAACTACGTATGAATGCTGTGCAATGATGTAGTCAACATGGAGAAAATGGGTCTAGTTTGAACGATTTTTGATTACGCTGAGAGCTATAACCATCCATTATAATTTGGGATTTGGAGCTACAGCATGAAAAGCAGATACAATGTGATCTTTACAAGAACTATAGAAAAATTTAAATTCTTCTGACATACATTGGAAATAAAAGATTCTACCATCTTGACTATTGGAGCTCCCTCTCATAGCATTTCAGCAAGTGAAACCGTAAAATAATTCTACTACTTTTCGTGAGCAGGTCGATTTGTTAACAACTATGTAATTCATGCAGGTATCAAAAGTACAAGGACACAGAGTTTTACCTTTGACAAATCGGTTTTCAAGCGATTATTGATATATGTAAATATCAAAAAGTACAATGATACAGCGTTGCCCAGACTCTGAAGAACACTGTGACGCCGAAATTTCAGCCTGCTATCTGTGCTGCTCTTTGTGCTAATCCAACGACAACTACAACTAATACTGCTATCACTACAGCTGCCAACCTTGCCTCGCATAAAAGAGCTGTCTATACTATATATGTATATATACATATATGTACATATATACATGTAGATGCATAGAAAGTCCGCTTTTCGATTATTTATTGAACTGGTCATTCAACATCTCAACTGTCTAATCCATTGATAGTGAAGTCACGGCTCTACATTAGAACTTCTTACAACAGTAAATTCTCTCTTCAAACACCCTCTAGAAGTACGAGTTAGTCGTTTGGATGGACGTTCATCTGATGAGCCTCTCAGATGCGTCCCAAGCGCTGGCGAGTGGACATCATTCCATAAGTTTAAAACGAGACCTAAGTAGACTTTGAAAGTAATTATCGTGGAACACATAAAAAGGAGGTATTTTTCAACTTATAAAAAGTCAAGCATTAAATTTCTGAGGCTTGGAGTGGTTGTAGCCTACACTACTGTCGTGTAGCTAGTTTAAGACAGATGAATTCTCCAATTAGATTTCTTAATTCTTAATACAACTAATAAAAAGGGATAGCACGAAAAAGGAGAAAAGAGGTGTGGTGAGTACAATATTACTTCGATATTGTATTTTCATTACTGATGTGCAAATTAGCACAGAGCAATGTGTAGGTTGACTCGTTGCACGCTAATAGTTAGAACTCCGCCACAAGTTCAGTTCCGCTCATAATTAAGAAGAATGAGCGCGCTTATCACAATGGTTTCAAATGATTTGCAAGGCACACATGGTTTTTGGTTCGATTCCGCATCAAAGCAGACAACTCCTCAATGTCTTCAGTGTCGGTGGTCGGGTGGCGCACCTATCCGGGAAGATAAAAAACACCGACTCAGTGCATATCGACCCTTATACTACACCTATAGGCCAACTATAAACTAGTCTCTTTTGAGATGCTATGAGTTTACCAAACTTCCCGGCGCGACACATTTCTAAGGGATTGATCAATGTCGCCAACTCTCTGTGCTCCTCATATGAGCTGTCGGATGGGCTGTCAGGAACTGAATTCGTCCATAACGTGTGAGACAAAAAATTACGCCCCTACTAGATATGGAGTTCTTACAAAACTGATCGTTGATTCTAAGTGTTAAACAATGAACGGTTCTGAAGGCAACCTAACTCTGAATGAGCGAGTAATTAGAAAAATATTGAAACACAAAAATGACGCCTGGTCGGGTGTCTGCGCATGGCAAAGCAAGGACATTATTGCAAAATAGCTAATTTTTTCTAAACATAAGCCTCTCCAATTTGCGTATTTGATCAAAAATCACTTATTTGATAGTAGAATTAGGTAGTTAAGCATATTCGTTTACCTAATAAAATTTTTTTTCATGCCTTCCGTTTCGAGTGTTTTCTTAAGACCACGCTCAAATTTCAGTATGCCAGATAATCATTTTGTGAGTCCTGCACGTGGTCTGTTATGTAAGGGCTGACTTTTAGAGCCCAATGCATGTGTTTGAAACGACGGTCTCATCTGCCGGGCAGTACCCTTTCGTCTTTAGCCAATCCTCTCGGTGTGTTCAGTCCCCTGTACTATAACTAGGCGACGATAAACATTTTACACTGTAAGCCAAGTGAAATCAAAACTCACTGGGACTCAAAAATGATTATCTGGCATGCTAAAATTTGAGTGTGGTCTTGAGAAAACACTCGAAATGAAAGGTGTGATATTCAAACGATACCAGCCAAGAGCAGTCGAGTGTATACCACTGTCTGTTCAGTGATATTTTTACTTGACTTTCAGTGCAAAATGTTCGTCGTCGCCCACTCAGTATAGGGGATTGAGCGCCCAGACGATTGGCTAAAGACGAAAAGGGTACCCGCTCGCAAGGATGAAACACGTGTATTGGGCTGTATAATTTAGCCCTATATAACAGACCACATGCGTGGCACAAAAAGTTATTATCTGGCATTTTTTTCAAATTCTCTTTCGATACGATTTTCTGAGATCGTCGTTCTATTTTAGTTTGACAATATGGGAAGAACACCTAAAAGGCCATAAATTCCGTACCCAGAGGCACTATAGTGTTCACAGGGTCGTTATTGTGTTAAAAAAGTAGAGCATCACCTCTTAGTGACTTTTAACCTTACATGACTTGGCAGATGCATACGATTGACAATATTCGTCTTTCACATGGAATTCTACTCAGATTTCAACAGCGTTTGCACATGAAGAATATTTCACATGTAATAAAATAGTTTAAATGTTTGTTAGATATGATTTACACGGCAAGAAAATTGCTCAAGAGGTTTCATGAGAATTCAAACCAATTTACGTGACTGGACGATTCGATTGTCCACATAACATTAAGTCTAATATGAACAAAAAACACAACCAGGTGTTCTAAGGCCTCTCGTAATGTAATCTGGCAATGTATTTTAACAACCATGAAATGCTTAAAATACAGTATCAAATGTAACGAGTGGTAATTATGATAATTAAAAGAACGTGTAAATCGCCATCGCATTAATGGTCAACTGACTCAAATGTGAACGTTAGCAAGGTCTCTATTCGTCCTTGTCACGTATCAGAGGTTGACCAATCGGTTCTAGCTGCTCGATACACGCGCACAAAGAGCCTCCAATTTTTCTTCCAACCTTGGTAGAGTACAACTTCTCAAATGCACAATTTTCCAGTTGCGTTCATGACATTTCATGGGAACCGTTCACTAATAAAATTTATTCACAAATTGGCACTGAAGGGCACAATCTTTCCTACCAAACTGACTTCCACCATTTCGGCAACGGAGGAGTGTCTCCGACTTCTGGTTCTAATAAAGAGCCGTTCTCTCAGTAGCGTGGGCGTAAGTTCACTTCTCCAACCACACTTTCTATAACTCTATGTGCTGAGTGATATGCAGAAAAATAACCCACGCGGAAGTCAAACTCGTTTCATCCATACGAGGGGCTGTTGCTGTTACTAAACCACCGAGGTCACCGCTTCGCTACCATATTCTATAATGTCATCAATTCTTCCATTCTCTCTTAGCAGCATACACCTTTCCCACGCTTAAGTAAGCTAAATTGTGATATCGAAGAGATCGACGTGAAGCAGAGTGTGCTTCTGCTTCTCCACTACCTACCCGATACTCCTGCAATTTTCTCAAGGCTATCGTTGTCTCTTGCTCAACTTTAAAGTCATACATATATCACGATAGAATCTTAATTTAGCTAGAGAGTCCAGTGATATTCCTTTCCTAAGATACCAATAGCGCTTTTATCCAGATAGTAACAGTATGGAATGAATTTCTGATATTATTCGAATACCGGGATGCATCTTTCAACTATTTGAGCACAAGGCCTTCTTCGCTTTTTCCTTAGATATTCAACAGTTATTCAATAACTTAAACCTCGGCGATTTCAACACTATCAAGTTTTATAGAGTCTCCTCAAAGCGCATTAGCTACGGAAGTAAGATGACGTTTTAAACTCGCTGTGCAGTTTCTGTTCGACTATTAGGCTCCACAGTGGACCAGATATCTCTTATCGCGAGATAATTTTCATCCTCTAACGTAAAGACCTATTTCGCTTCTTGTTCAGAATTCCACTGATCATTCGATAATTTCAATCTCAGCAATTTTGCTAGTACACTTGGTTTCTGAAAGAGGCAAGAGCCTTCTTCAAGCGCTGTAACAGTGAAAATAAGATCACGTCTACTAAAAGGTCAGATTTTGTTATCGGAATGGATTCTTCAACCCTTCGTGACAGTCACTTCCCTCGCTTTTTTCTCAAACTTTTACTAATTGCTCGGTAGCTTAGATCTCGGCTATTCCAACACTTTGTTTGAGGGGCGCAAAAGGACGCTTTTTACTTGCAATTTTCGCTCTTTTTCCGTAAATTTTCTAGGGAAGAAGTCTCCTTCAATCGTTTTATAGGCTTAAGCTTTTATTTCCAATTTGTATTGTCATATAAACCCGCTACCAAGCGTCCAACGTAATCTTCTTTTCGCTATTGCAGCGCTTTATGAAGATCTTTACAAAACTATACCTAGCTCTGGTTTCAATTGAATTTATGCTATAAGATATCCAACCAAAGCCTGTTAGAAGGCTATCCCACAAACTCTCGCCACCTCAGTGCTGATTGTTATGAATGCTGCGAAATTCCATTCACACAGCCACCCACACACCAAAAACGACAAAAATGCTCGCCAAGTATAAAACTCATTTTATTTTTCTTTGACATGGCAGTAAGACAACCTTTTTGAAATGAGCACAGTGACGGAATTGTTGAGATCTGAGCTGTCAATTACCGAAAGCTTGAGAAAAACGCGAAAAAAGTGAGCTTCACGCGTAAAACGTGATTTATTTTTGCTCTTACTGCTCTCCAAAAACGCTTTTGATAAAACTACAGCATTGACATTGCCGAGATTCAAGCTATGAAAGATTACTATATGTTCGAAGAAAAAGCGAGTAAGTTTTGTCCTCAAAAGGTTGAAAAATGCATACCGATAACCGAAAAGTACCGAACTCTTACAGAGCTGTCAAAAGCACATAGCAGTCTACTATCATTTAAGGTCTAAAATTGGTTTTTTTACAAATTGCTGATAGTTTTCCATTGATCTAAAAATGTATTTTGAACCTTCCATGAGGTCTGTTATGGCACTTAGATAATGCAAAACACGTGTTTCGGCTTAACAACCTCGTCAGTCGTACGAAGCCATCTCGTTCAGTTATTTACTCGGAGATCTACTCCTATATAGAGGAATCGACGACAAACTTTTTACACTGGACCTATGGTGAAACAATCAGCGTGGTGTTCTTTTGGAGGGATGGATTGTCGAGCGTATGAAGACTGTTGAATTTTTCACTAGCTACTAAAATACTCAAAGACGTGGGAATTTGTTGGGCTTATAGAGGAGTCCTTGCCATATCTGTTGAAGTGATTATGGTTCGTCGAAATTGTCTTTTGAACCACATAATCTACTTTGATTAAGCGAAAAGCACGAAGTTAATGAAGAGCTTATTTATTCGGCTAACATATCGACGTCTTCATTCTTTCAAAGAGATTGATCCGTGCCGATATTCCACAGTTGTTCATGCTCGTTATGCCCTTCGTTGTCGTTCAAGTCGGATCTTCTTCGTAGGAGCACCGCTCAAGTGAAAACTTCTTCCGACAGTCCTTTCATATAGGATGGTTGTTGATGATAGTGATTATCCGCTCATAGTATTTTGCTTCTTAGTGGAAAATCAATCGTGCAAGAGTCTATATACTTTTCGCTAGCACTCTTTGATATGATAATTTGAGAACCGACTACCCTTTAACTTCGGCAATATCAATCAGTCAATCACATATTGTCTGATAGAATGGTTCAAGCCTTTCGGAAGTCTGGTATGACATCTCGAGTGGTACACGTACATTTCGTCGTTCTCGCATGCCTCATCAGTACCACAAGCATTGCGATTCATCGTTTCCTGCAACTTGGCGTGTTTACTAGCTGTAACTATCGACTAAAAAGTTACTCTAGACCGCAGGACCAAGTGATTTCTTTAGTCAACGTGAAGTGACCTATCTTCGGCGCCGTTACCGTTAGTCGTAGGAGAGCGGTGAACGGAAAGGCACATGGTGCTGATGAAGGTGAGCTAACGTCGAAGCATACGTCTACCACTAGGAGATGCTAGACCTCTGAAAGGCTTAGAACATTCTATCAGACTATATTGAATTTATTAGCGAGGTCTCAAAATAGTCGATTGGAAGGTGTTCAACCACGTATTATTTCTTGATTAAGCGGAAAGCACGAAGTTTAAAAAAAAATTATATAATCGGCTTACGTCTAGGCGCGTTTCGTCTTCTTTAGTGTTGATCGATCCAAGTCGAAGGTTTGTTCTCAAAAGAATTGAAAGTGAAGTTTAGATCTTCAAAAATCTAGACACAGTTCAGCAGAACATCAACAGAGCACTAGGAAAGGGGGGGGGGGGGGACATTATCGTATCCGAATAGACAAATTACTGCCTTTTCAAGTAATTTCACTGTTCAAGACGGGAGCCTCAAGAAGAAAATTGAAATTGCACAAAACACGTTTGGTGGAAGCTAAAAAATCGAACTTTTATTCAAGGGTAAAAACAAAAGCGCTTTTGTCTTGTAGACAACAAATTGTAGATCTTAAAACTTCTTCCCTCACTCAATTAGGTTCATCCTATGCTGCTGTGGAATTAAACCCGACTACCCTTATCAGAGCTCACATGTCACGCGCTTCAACATCGAGAGCATAGCTTAGGCTCTCTCTCAACCATGTTCCAACCTTATCGCTTGTCATAGAAGGCAACAAAAAGGACATTCTAATTCGCATCAGATTGCGAGTTTTTCTAAATGTCGCATAATTCATATCTTTTTTAACTTGCAAACACAAAAATGCAGGGGCTATGAAGCTCGCGTATCGTAGACCATGTTCTTCAATTAATCCGATGGGCTATTCTTAATCCATTTCAAGGTTTAGTATGTATAAGCGGCTTGCGTATGTCTCGGGAGTTTCGCCTGCCTCGTCAGAGCCAAACGCCCCGTAGTAGGAATTGGGAAACAGAATGTTAAGACCAGACAACATGAAATGTTACCGAGTTGTTTTGCAGTCGATGGCTTGCGGTTTTTTATAAGCCCTTACGGGACTGCGGACCCACGGCCTCCGTGTGTCGAACTGACAGAGTGGACGGTCTCCTCTACCTGCTGTGCATGTCTAACTCCCAATGCGGCACTGTCAGACGCAGCAACGTCCCATTGTTCTACGCAACAGCCTGCCATTGTTAGACGTAGCACGCTGGGGGTTGGAGCGAATCGCTCAGAGATGCCAGTGAGAGATGCAGAGGCCGTGGGTCCAGGGTCTCTAAAGGATTGGTTATAAGAACCTTGCATTTCATCACCGTTTTCTAGAACCTCGCTTCAAGGCTTCAATATATGCGATATAGACTCAGATAACATTTCATGCTGTCTGATCTTAATATTGTGTGTCTGCCCAATCCAACTAATCCGCGCTTGGCTCTAAAGAGGTAGGCGAAACTGAGCCACTGACACTACCCAAACCTCGAAAAGGTTTGAGAACAGATTACCGGAATATATTGAGTTCTGAAACAAAGTTTTAGAAAAGAGTCCATTAAATGCCATCTTTTTCATAGTCGTTGATCCTCAAATTTTTCTGAAATAGGAACCTATTTTTGGACTCTTTATTGAATCGCTTTCATTGAGGGGTTTTTTCTTTATTGTGCGGATCCCAAGTACTTCTGGCATTCAATTCGTTTCTTCGTCTTCCTCTTGAACGTCGTGGAATACTGATCGAGCCAGTCTCCTTGCAATCTTGAGGATAGCCTGACCGGGCTTTCCACAGGGCGTTGTTGTTGACTGTCGGAGAGCGTTAGCTTGGCGCTACGCGTGCTTAGACGAGCATCACAACCACTCGGCTACTGCGCCCTCCAGTAGGAACTTATTAAGGATAAAGGATAAAGCTCTCGGCGTTGATCAATCCCTGAGGGATGCGCCATGCATTCCACTTTAATATTTAACTTCGTTTGAGGTGACTGAATGCATATCTGGCCTTTACAATGACTCGCGCTGGCCTCCCGCTGAACCGAGTTTGTGCTGCTTATCCTTCTAGACAAGTCTGAGACCTGTCTGATACCAATTTACCGACCGCGGAGGGATGGATGGCTTGGTGAACCATGAGCGCGAGATCGAACCACTGACCTCGTGTGCGACACAGAGCGCCTTAACCACTGCGCCACATGCGCTCTATAGGAACTCATAAGAAGAAAAAAAATTACTAAGTATACTAATATTCTGAAAATGTAAAAAACCGCAGAAAAACATACTAATCCCTGAGGGCGCACGCTTCTTGTCGTTCAGAATACTCCACCTTCCACAAACTTTTATAAACCTTATCCCTTTGAGGACCATGTGGGTCCTTTCGTCACACACCGCGCGACGTGAAATCTCACTCAGCTACTGTAACGGCGGCGTCTCGTATCGTGAAAATGGAAGCGCTCGTGGCAACGGAGACGCGGGAAACACAACATTCTCGCCCCGCGGCGCCGCCTGCCTATTAACGGTGGTCGTCAAAGGGCTATAGAGGCGCCCCATCAGATGGCTAGTAAGGTGTTCAATTTTCGAATACTGTCGAAGGGAAATATGTGTAATTGCACACACTGCAGTAAAGTAGACGCGTGGCCACGTTGAATAGACATTGTAATTCACGTTTTTTCCCCAAAAATGTCCTTACGTCTCGTTTCTAGTTCTAGATCGTTTGCAATGTCGTTTACCCGTCGCGTGTGGCGCAGTGGTTAGGGGCGCTTTGCCATACACACGTGGTTGATGGTTCGACACTGGCTCGAGGCTCGCCAAGCCTTCCGTCCTTCGGGATCGGCGAATTGGCACCAGACTTGTGTGAGATGATAGCAGCACTGATCTGATGCTTCGGTAGGCCACCATAATCATTGGAAAGGCTGGATATGGATTCAATCACCTTTTTCGAGTTGATGAAGGCAACTGCTTGGCGCGTCCCTCTGTGATTGATCAACGTCAAGAGCTTTATCCTTCTATTTTTATGTCGTTTAGATTTCTGGATGTCGTACTACGACGAAGCTGGGTCGAGCGCCGTAGGTATCGATCATCGACGAAAGTGGGATCAGGTCGGTTTGCCTCATAGAAATCGATGCCTTCCATGGTGTCTCTACTATTTATTTCAGTCTATTAGTCCTTTTTATAGCTTAAAATTTGTCAAAATTAAATTATATAGTAGTTATTAGTAGGATTCTTGTGAGTGGTGACCAATAATTTTTGTAGGATGATTTCGAGAAAAAAGCCTTGGAGCGTTTGAAAGCGGAAAAATTGGAACAAGCAATAAAAAGCGGTCAAAAGCCAAAAGAAGAACCAAAGGTGAAACGTGAGCTATTGAAGGCCAGGGATTATAAGGTGGGTATCGCCTTTTTTCTTTTGTTTCTATTTTAGCGTGCTCCTTAAACGTTGGGGACCGAGTGCATGGAATTTCATACACCGATCGCCGCGTCGCATCCCTGGTGGCATTGGCTCGCTCCGCAATTGGAGCATGGGAGTTGGATTGGTAAATTGGCGTTCATGAGGAGACATTATCATAACTAAAGGAGGGACCATCGCAGAAGAGACATCTGTGAAGGAAATTCCGGTGAAAGAACGCCTATATGCTTGGAAGTTTCTTACGTTTCGACGATCTTTCCAAAGAAGAACATATCCCAAGCTGTCATATGACATATACCCATTGTTATAGAATGATGTGCAAAACTTCAGCGCCAGGCGGGACTAGAACCCGCACCTCACTCTTTCCAGGAATGCGTGCTCTATCCGTTACCTTACCTACGCCCATTTTGCGCATCGCTCTTTCTAAGCTAAAGCGCACCGAAACAAAAGTGCAAAATGGGCGTCATTTGTGTAGCGGATAAAGCACGTATTCCCGGAAAGAATGAGCTGCGGGTTCTAGTCCCGCCTGGTGCTAAAGTTTTGCACATCACTCTATAACACTGGCTATATATCCATAAAATCATACCACCGCAGAAAAAGCGGTTAAATAGAAACAGTGTCATATGACATTATTCCTAATTTCATCTAAGATTTTGTACTCATTAGATATTTCGATGATGCAGGTTCTATACAGAGCTAGGTATTTGAAAAGACCCAGTGATGTAGAGTGGTATGCAAAAACGTTTGCGACAGTTGGGATTCGAACCCAGATCTTACTTTTTCCGAAAACGGTTTAGCACATGCTCCCGGAAAGGGTAAGAACTGGGTTCGAATCCCGGCCGACGCAAACGTTTTTGCACACTACTCTACATCATTGGGTTTATAGAAACATCATCACACCGCAGTAGGCGGTCAAATAGAATTATTTCGGATTGATTATTTGAAAAGACATTCATAGCATGATCTTCTGATCGAAACAGGATGGCGTTTTGCTCTCCGAGTCGTAAGCCATTGTTTGTTTGAGCTGCAACATGGATTCGTCCGCACTTCTATAGTGAAGCTCCAGTTTTTGAGTCATTTTATCTTAGCTAGGGCTAGAATATCTTTTAGCACTTTATTTGATCTGTCGTCGCAGTGTTTTTTCATTGTGCGGATCCCAGTACTTCTAGCACTCACTTCGGTTATCGTCTTCTTCTTGAACGGCGTAGAATACTGGTTGAGCGATTCTCCTTGCAATCTCGAGCATAGCCTTGCTGTGGCGTTCCATAGGAGGTTATTGTTAATGCCGGAGAGAAGTGGGAGGGGGGTGGGGGGGGGGGGGGGTTGAGCTCGGCTTTACGCGCACCGTGACCAACATCACAACCACTTGGCCACTGCGCCCCAAAGCTAGAATTTCATTGAGGAATTTCCCCTAAACATAATTCTAGTAGAAGGAGCGCCCAGTTCTACAAAAAAAATCCCCACGTTTCAATACGAAAGCGCCATTTTTGGAATAACGATGCATTTAAAACTCTTTTTTTCACATTTCTTTTGACAGTTTTTTCACATTTCTTTTGACAGTTCTTTGAAATTGTAACTGGGGGATACATTTTCTACAATGTACAACTTTCATAGAAACTTATGTGGGTTCTTCCAGTGTGTACCTAAGGAAGAGATAGAAAGAGAGCGCATTGATCAGCTTGAGGACTCGGAGATTTTTTTCCCTGCCAAATGCGGTGTTCAGAGGAAGCATTTCCGTTGTTTCCGCTACTCATAGCCTTACTGAGGTCTTTTTTGAAATAATCTATCATTGACTAGTGATAAACTTCTCCATGGTGGCAATACAGAGCTCTATTTCATTCAAAAACTACTCCATTGTCATTGGAGTGCAACTGCCAAATGGCGACTTCGCCGCGCAAGATGTTTTCTCGATTTTCATATATCAATTAATTATGCCAAGGTTTATAGAAAGTCGAACTTTTGAATAGAGAACTTAATTAAGTGGTGCTAATTATTGCGTTCATTTGGTAATGGAGACATCTTGTATATGATGTTCAAAAGTCGTAACAATCCAGTAATGTTGAACGGGCTCTTTTCCGATATCCGGAAACACGTTAGGAAGCGGCCTCTCTCGCTATACAAGTCTTTATGAGTGTGTTAGTGATCATTGGGAAGCTCAACTCTCTGGCTACTGCACTGCGTGCTCATTTTTTGAAAAGATCCATTTATAACGCCGTAGCATTCTATATAAGATTATGTTACACACCCGTCGCGCGTTTTCATTTTTATCTTGCTGAAAGCGCGAGAAGCATATGAACGTGCAGAGGAAATCTTGTAGTGTCGAAGTCATACGTTTTATATGAAGTTCCTTTCGAAGCGGAGAAAAAAAAATCCCTAGTCGAATGACAAGAATCGCATTTTCCATACGACGCACCAGCGTCTTCCGATCGGTCGATAGCGGGGCGTCGTATCAAAGGTATGACCACCACATTTCCGACCGTAGATTAGCCTGCAAACAAACGCGCTAATTATGAGAAACTCGATTTCATTTTCCCTGCTATATTGCAGTGAAACGGTCTTTCCAGGAAACAAGCACAGAGTTGGAACCGTAGAATACTTGAACTATAAGTGCTTACTAGTAGTCTGAAGAAAGAGCTCTGAGCTACAAGAAAACGCTTGTGTAAATCACAAATGTTTTCTTCCTGTTACATCGTCAAAAGAGCTTTTTCGAAGATAACCGATGGTGCAGTAGCCAGAGATTTGAGCTTTCAAATGGTCATTAAAAATGCAATGAAAAGTTTTTCTGCAGCGAGGGGGATCGCTTCTTCATTTGTTCCCGGATAACGAAATATAATCGTTCAATGATATGCAAAACCTTGGACCTCGCCCGGCAATCAGACCCGCGTTCACCCTTCCATGGGCGTATGCTAACCACAGTTCTGTCAATGTTTTCCTGTCACTCTTTTTGCGTTACAAGCTATCGAATCTGTGAGCAACGAATCTTCAACGGTTTGGCCTGGCAAGCACATAGCGGTAGTGAACCAGTTACGTTGTCGGCTATTAGTTATATGTAATTGACATTAACTTTTTTTTTGGTAGTAGTATGTTATATTTGTTTATTCAGTAATGTTGATGATATGCAAAGCTTCGAACCGCGGGCGAGAGTCTAACTCAACATCTCACCCTTTCGGGGTTTGCTTGGTTAGAAGTGTAAGCATTTTGAACCGATGTTGGCTTGGCTAGTCATCACTCAAGGACTATAAAAACTTAGTAGATTTGGAGGAAAGGCAGATTATCATTGTGACAAGTGTCCTACGACATGAGGAAGGGCGTGGTCAAGTGGTTATGATGTACGGCGGAGGGCTTATTGTCCCACACTCTCCGGTAGTCAATAACGAACGCCCTAGCCTGGCTATCCTCGGGATTGCAAAGAGACGTGCTCAACCAGATTTTCACAACGTTTATGAAGAAGAGGGAAAACGATTTTATTTCTAGAAGTACCAGGATTCGCACAGTGGACATGAAACTTTGGTAAAATCAGAAAAATGATGAAGTGAAAATTCTACAGCATAGCCAGTCGATCTAACAATTTCCTTTGTCGTTCCAGGTTGATCTAGAATCAAAGCTAGGCCGTTCAGTAGTTATTAACAAAACCACCCCCGCGGCTGAAACTGGAGGTTATTACTGTGATGTTTGCGATTGTGTTGTTAAGGATTCCATCAATTTCCTTGATCACATAAACGGTAAAAACCATCAAAGGTGGGTCTTACGGGTCAATTTATTCAATTCGTCGACTACTATATTTGTTTGATTTAAGAAATATGGGTATGTCTATGAAGATCAGAAGGAGTACATTAGAAGAGGTGAAGGAGCGATTCAAGTTGAAGTTAGCTGAAAGTAAGTTTTTGCTCATGTAGGTGTCTTTTTTCTATCAATTACGATTCGATTTCTTTCAATCGACTATCTTGAGACCTTGCTTAAAGGTTCAATATAGTCCAGTAGATTATTTTAGGCCTTTTAAGAGGTCTGGTGTGGCATCGAGTTGTGTACGTACGTTTCGGCAATACTTACATACCTTATTAGTAGCACCATGCCTTACGATTCCCTACAACTAATGGTAGCGGCGCCAAAGTATCATTGTGCGTCAAGTGAAAAGATCGCTTGATGTGTCGTTCTTTCAGGGATTGATTGTCGATTGTATTTGCTCGGCTTACGGCTCATCAAGTGATCTTTTCACCTGACGTAGAGTGATACTTCTTTGGCACCTCTATATTTAACTGTAGGGTTGAACCGAAAATCATGTGCTACTGATGAGGCGTGCGAGCAACGGCGAAACGTACATTAACACTCGTAATGTCGTACCAGACCTCCTGAAAGGCTTAGAATATTCTATCAAATTAAATATAGATCCAAAATAATTTCGAAGAAAAAAAATGTTTATAGCCTAAGCGAGGTTGGTACGCCAGGGCCATACACGCGTATTTCGCAAGTTTCACCTTCCTCGTCAGTGAACCACGCCCCACATTAAGCCCTGCATTGTAGCAAAGAGGGAGGTGTATGTGGTGACGGCACAGTGTAGAATGGCACTGTGCCATCACCACTTTTCAGTCGTTGGATCTCGGCTGGTAAAACAAAATCGATCCATCGCATCGACTGTTTTTAAAACCTCGCAATAAACATTCAATATAGATCGATTTTTTATCATTTGCGCCCTTGACGATTTCATGCCTTTTGAAAGTTTCTTCTTATGTTATTCTAATCTTTTATTTAGAGGAACAAGAGAAGAAACAGAAGAATATGGAAGAGATACTAGGAGACGTATGTGAAGAAGAGGCAAAAATGAATGATTACAAAAAGGTAGTTATTTTTTAGTTCATTTTTGACCAAATCCTACTGCACTTTGTTATTCTGGCAAGGTTCCCGTTTCCGTTAGTATGTAATTTGAACGAACGTTGAATCTTTGAGGAAAAGAAAGCCGAGCAGAGGAAACGAAAGCTCATTGAAGCGGCTCCGGACGAAGGCATTGATCCTGAACTTCAAGCGATGATGGGTTTCGGCGGATTCGCGACCACTAAGAAAAAGTAGAAAGATTAGCAGCGATCTCAAATGTTTTTATTGAACATGTATATTTGGTTTTTAATGAATTATTTACAAACTGGGAAGTGAAAAGTATGTGGTTGAAACCAACCTTATTTTGTTTTTATTCACATGTTCTTCACAGGTTTTTCTTGTTAGTGCTTTGTTTTTATCTCATTTAACTTTATATTTTGTGTTTTGCTCATAGAACTGACTGGATTGTTTGGAATGCCGTGATGTTTGAGTTCTTTAGATATTATAAATCACAGGTTTCACCATGGGAGGATCGAAATGGTTGGTCACTGGTGCTTTCATCTCGGCAGCCATTACCCTATGCTTTGCAGCACAAGTGATATCACTTGATGAAAAGGTTTCATTCTCTTCTTGCCCATAGTTTTTATTAGCACTTTTTCCCTTTAGTTTAGGTGTCGTAGATCTGCATTTATTATTTCAATTGCTTTTCTAGCAGTAAAAGATGTTATTAATATCACTCAAGAGTATGAAGTAGTAGGCAAAAGTTTTATCTCGGACAGGAATTGAACTCGGACTACACCCATACCAGAGACGCTTACTACCACTACGATATCAAAGCCTTTTGCCTGAGGTCCGATATCTGCGTCCCACTTCAAACTTTCAAAATCTTTTTTTAGGTGAAAGCACTTCAAGATCTGCTTTTTCGTCAACCGGCTGTAAGACTGAACATCGATCGCTGGAAAACGTATGTTCGACAGCAACCTCGCAACTATAGCATGTTTGTGCTGTTCACTGCTTTGTCTCCCGGAATCAACTGCCCTATCTGCAGGTGTGTACTGCTAGTCGATCTGTTTCGGCCTCTTTCGGAAGATTCTCACGTGTTTTTTGAGGCCAGCTTATGAGGAGTTCATGATTATGGCAAATTCCTACCGCTATGCCCATTCTGAATTGAAGCAAGTGTACTTTGGAGTAGTTGATTTTGAAGAGGCACCCCAGATCTTCCAGGCAGTACGTTCATTACTGGAATGTTTTAAAGGTGGAAAGTTTGTTGGGGTAATACAGGCACTTTTATTCAGATGAACCTCAACACTGCGCCAATTCTCTATCATTTTGGACCCAAACTAACAGGAAAAAAGAAACCAGACCAGATGGACTTCCAACGCCATGGTTTCGATGCGGATGCGATGGCACGATTTGTTGCAGAACATGCGGATGTACATGTAAGACTTTTTCAAGCAATTTCTTGGTGGTTTGGCATGCAGACTGCTTTTTTTATATCTTGTTATGAAAATTTAGATACGCATTCTACGACCTCCAAATTACGCGGCACCCGTCGTCATAGTGCTACTACTAGCCTTAGTACTTGGATTACTTTACCTGAAAAGGAACAACCTGGAATTTCTGTATAACCGTACTAGCTGGGGACTCATCTGCTTGGTAAGCTTTTGATCGGAATCAATGGTTCTTCCACAGATTTCAAAAGATCCGTGTGCTTGGCCAATATTTTGCTTAACTTTTTGGACGAAGTCTTCTTATGAGAAATATTAGGCTGAGGAAAAAGTTTCTCATCACCCTATGAGAACTCGAAGCTTAAGCATAAATTCGATTAGAAACAACGATGCTATTTTTCAAGATGAAGCTCATCATCATCCGTGATCTGCTGCCATCGATCTACGAGCTTCCGGATCTGCTCGAAATACTATCTCTTGGGCTTTGAATCAAAAACTCCTAACATGCTTCTCCAACTTGACCTCGATGTGTCAAATAGACGTCTACGCAGGAAATGTTTCATTGAGCGGAATAGACCATAGTCAAACGGCGGAGCATCGAGACTGTGGGCTGGGCGAGGCAAGAACTTGTCTCCTTTCAATCCATCAGACTTCGTAAATCTTCTTTGTAGAGTGGCTTTGACATCGTCTTACTGAAATAGCGCGCATCGGCCCACTTCTCGCAGTTCAGTATCCCTGAGATATTTCCATGAATTTAGAGTAAGCGATACTGTGAAACAAACATAAATTATGAATTTTTCGTGGGTGTTAAGAAACCTTTTCCTCAGTCTAGTATCTTATCATTTATGAGTGGATATTCGCATTCTATAGGAAGAGTTAGCCACATATGACTCAGTTTCTTGGATAACGTAGGATTGTTTGGAGTCGAAATTTTGTTGTCCGGTAGAAATTTTACTCCGTTATATCCCAGTTAGATAGTTATTGATTAATTTTGTTGCATGCAGCTGAAATACTTCTTATACCGTCGAGCTTTAGAAACTGTAAATTCCAGTTAGTCTCTTGATGTGATCAGATAATTTGAGAAAAAAAGAACTTGATTATGTCATCATTAAAAATTAGTATTGTAATAGCTATTGTAACTTTCAGTGCATCACGTTCGTTTTTCTCTCGGGTCAAATGTGGAATCACATTCGCGGTCCTCCTTTCATAATGAACAATCCACAAACTCGGGAAGCAAGCTTTGTTCATGGTTCTGCTCAATATCAGGTAAGTATCTATAACATTACGAAGTAGTCCAGGAGTATCTCCTTTTGTTTCTAATGACGTTTCGATTATTTGTATTTATTATAGCTTGTCGCTGAAACTTATATAGTCGGAGCACTTTACGCTGCGATCACGTTAGGATTTATTTTGTTGAACGAAGCAGCGAGCCCCAATTCCGAGGTCAATGAAAGGAAGAAGTCGTCCTCAACGAAGCCATTCTTCGGCATCAATAACAATAGTATGTTTAGTGAACTCCATTTTTCTCTTTGTTATCGTTTATATAAGAATGTTCACTCAGATCCTCAAAGAGAATCAAGCCATAGGTAAGCATAAATATATGTCAGTTGGAATAATAGATATAACTAGAGGTTAGCAGTAGAGAGATACTTCAACACATTCATGGCGTGTACATTGTTTCTAATGCGAGTAAAATGAGGATAACGGTGCTTTCAGGGTAAACAAACCTGTCTCACTCTCAGTTGTATCAAAATGAAAAATTTTATATTTTTCTTTTATCTGCTGGAAAAATCTCCATAAATTTCATTTCCTTGAGTCCACAAAGAAATTTTCTGTTATTTCTTCATCGAATTTGATATTTCGAAGGCATTTGAACAGTCGGGTCAGCAGAATACGACTGCCGTTCCCAGTGTATCGCCGACTGCCTTGTTTGCGTTGAAAGTTTTCAACTTTCTCCTTTCTCAGTTCTTTGAAAGCTTCAAGTTCAAAATCGCGAAAGAATGTGGAACGTTGGGTGCTTACTCATTTTTTATGCGATTTTGTATTAGCCTTTCAGGCTTTGCTCTGCATGCAATTTTGATTCTAAACAAACTTTATGTTGAGAAATTGTTTTGTGACAATTCAAAAGGTTCGACTTTCTATAAACCTCGGCATAATCAATTGTTATATGAAAATGGAGAAAAATTATCTTGATTAGCTGACGCGAGGTTGGTAAATTAGTCGTAGAAGTTCGGCTGACGTTTCGGCGACCCGCCTTCTTCAGAGCTTGGGCGGATGTAGTATTGTTTTGTGACAATTGTATGCGCAATATGTGCCTATCACAAGTTTGTGAGGTTCTAAGCTTAGCAGGATTTATTGATGAAGATTATCGTAAGTTGTGGACCAACCAGTTTTTGCAAAAAATTTGTTTGCGAAGAAAAAATCACCAGAAAAATTGGCGCTGATAAGAAGCATCTAGAGCTTAAATCTAGGAGATTTCTGAAGAGTTCTGGCTTAACTAACATTCCTGGACAGATATATTGAATCTTTCACTAATTAATATCTACCATCCTATCGAAAATCATTGCGATATATTAGATGTGTGGCGTTTTCGATTTGAAGAGTGATCTAATCAGTTTCGTTAAGCGATAGTGAAAGCGGCTGCAATTTCCTTTAATTCCAGATGCTTTCTTTATGGTTCATACATCAGTGTTTTTAGTGTTGGCATATATCGGTCTGGGGTTTGTCGTTGTCTTCTTTTCGCTGATGTTGTCAATCTTCAGGACCAAGTATCGTGGATATCCATATAGCTTTTTATTCAGTTAAATCACTTCACTGAACGTTTTTGTGCGTGTCGTTCATTGTTTTGATCTGTAGATGCTTTACCTAAACAGTTGAGCATATTGTTGTTATATTCATGAGTCATTTTCTTGCTGGAATTATCGGGGATTTTTAACTAATTTTCCTTCTTTATGGTTTGATTCTTTGTTGAAGTCGTTACTGGCCATTATGGTGTCTTAAGAATAAAGTTTTTTTGGTTTACACTTACAATTTGGAGTGGCAATGGAAGCTAAATTAGGAAATCAGCAATTAGTAAAAGGTCAAGGATAAAGAGGAATATCGTATTGATTTCCATGCGATCATAGCACCAATACTTTATGAGGTTTAGTAGAGCTCGAAATATGCAAAGGTCTGTTTACAGTGACATAATCTCATCTGAACAGAAATTATCAGTCTTCAATTGATTTGCGTGGACATGATCCTTCTTATAGAGCGTTGTTTGAATCTGTCTTCCAATGAGTAATGAAGTTTTTAGAGTGATTATATAATACTATCATGTTTTCGAGGATTCAATCAGTTTTGATGTGTGGTTTTGAAAAAGAGTAAAGGCATCAAGTTGTAGCAGTTTACCTAACATTCGGATTAGTTAGTGCATATCATACATAGGGTACACTTGCTATCGAAGAAACCTAAAAATGACTATGGAGTGGAAAAGGCTAGAAATTTCCAAAAGAATGAGAAAAGGTAGCTATTGGTTACACGGACCTTATGCAAAATTTTTAGAGCCGCTGGGGAACAGGGCTATGTGGTTATTCTTATGATAGAGGTAATGGGTTTGAATGCAAACTAGAAGCGATCAGTATCATTTTCAGTGATTGGATCAGCAATACTAAAGTTTAGCAAACGGTTCTGGAAAGTTTTTGAGTTTCATTTTTATCCGCAAATCAACAACAGACACAACAATAGCTATTCATCAAAGTATAGACTATCATTATCCACGATCTTGTGTCAACAATCTGCAAGTTTCCGCATCTTGCTCGAAATCGCCATTTTCTGGGCTTTCAATCAAAAAACTCCTGACATGCCTCTTCAACTTGATCAAATGTCTAAAATCGGCGTCCACGCAAGAAATGTTCCATTGAGCGGAAAAATGGACCTCGAATCGGACAGCGCAGTATCTGGACGTAGGCGCTGGGTACGACAAGAACTCGACTACCTCCAATTAAACAAACTTTTCCTTAGTCTTCTTTGCGGGCGGTATGAGAATTGGCACTGTCTTGCTGAAACAGCACGAACTTTTGGCGAATCAATATCGAATACTTTTCCTTCAGCGCATTCTAATCAGCGCTGCCCTGTGAGCTTCTCATGGGAATGTCAATGAGGTATTCCCAAGAAATTACAAGAGCCGCTACTGTGTGAAGAAACATAAATTTTGAAGTTTTAATGGGTATTGAGGAACCTCTTCTTCAACCTAGTGCGTCTTGAACTCGTTGATTACTGCCTACTCACACCTTCATCTCGAGTGTTTTATCAAGACCACGCTCAAATTTCAGTAGATCCTTTCACTATTATTTGAGCGAACATGTAATGTGGTCGGGTAAGGGCCCTTGTACTCTTGAGATAAAGGTAGAATTTGATAAAAATACCAGCCAAAGAGCAGTCGAGTGTAAAACACTGTGTTAAGTGAAAATTTCACTTGACATAGAGTGCGACACGTTTGCCTTCGATAACTCTCTGTAGGGAGAGTAGGGCTCCTGAGAGGACTGACTAATAAAAGATCGAAAGACGACGGGTTCTGCCCGGCTGACGAGTCTGTAAGGACGAAACACTTGTATCGGGCTGTACAAGAGCCCATACCAAACCACAGGACAAGTTGGCTCGAATAATAGTGAAAGGATCTACTGCCTATTTACTTAATTATGTATTATTATAACAGTGAGCGTTTAGGCCAGGGTTTCGTTAGTCGGATAGGCAATAAAATGGCTTTAGGTTCGTCTTAGCTGTGGCAGTAAATTTCTTCTAAGCGATAAAACGGATTATGTATGAATTTGCATGAGATATCTTTGAAAAACATTTATCACTATATTTTTTTATCAAGAGCTCAATATTCATGGTAAGTCATTTGAAATGATACAACTGTCATGCGTGGTGATGTGCTCAAATGATGGTGATGGAAATGAAGTGAAAGAGGGGATTGGTTAGTTTATTTTCATCTCAAAAAACTCTCCCTGTCTTCAATTCGATGATACAAAACCGGCAGCATAGTCGACAGTACTTGAGCTGATGAATTGGTGGCTGTCGTTGAACAGTCATCTTCTTCCACCATATCCAAGTATTTCCTTACAATGTTTGACGTGGTAATGAATATTCTTCCATAGGTAGTCTCTAGAAAGATCTAAGTAGCATTTTAATGAGAATTTAATCTAAAGTTAGAGGCAGAAGAATTATACTAAGCTTTTTCATTAGAAATTGATGTGGATAGCAACACTAAAGAATGGATCTCACTAGACGTCGATTGCTCTCAGTGGCTAATTTCAATTTGTTACCCAACCTTGAAGTGCTGACGTTACGATGGAATCTACTGAAAAGGATTGAACATGTTCATGGATTACATCAACTGACAAGACTATCGCTATACGATAATCAGGTATGACTGATGACTGGATGACTGGTACTTTAGTGTCAACTTAATTTCAACGTTTCGTTGTTGGGGTAAAGCATGGAACTTCCTACGCTGGTTAATCATCCCTTAGTGCTAGGCCGTGCATTCGCTGCATTGGTGATGTAGCGATGAATGAATAGATATTTTGCTTAGATAATGGCTTCTGGAATCCCACCACTGCACGAGTCAGTGCTTTGTCCTTGCAGACCGTTCTGGTACTAAGTCATCCAATCCTAGAAGGATGGCGAACTTTCTTGGCATGGGTGCTGGATTAGAATGAGCATGTGTACATTGCAAAGCACCCTCTAAGCAATCCGCTACACACACACTCTTGTCGTCGAGAGATCAACTATTCTCAAAAAATCACACTTAAAATATTGCTATTTAGCGCATACTTGTAAACTTTTTGTTTTTTGTACTTGTATAATACTTGTTTTTTGTCCTATTGACTATGATAAACAGCTGAACATATACCGTAACACAAGCGATTTATTCATCTAAGCTATTTATTCAACATATATATATATATATTATATAATATATATATATATATATATATTCAGCGCGGCGGCGAGATGAGGCTAGTGCTGTGACCCTGTCGCACCACAAAGTGATAAGCCAAAACACCAATAGAACAGTCCAGGAATATAAGACTCCTACTCAGTCTACATTTAGGCGCCGTCCCCTTTAGGGCAACGATGATTCAAGCTGAGTGTCCTGAGTGGTCCTTCTTTGCGATATATGGAGTCCTTTTATTAGCGTGGGTTGCCATGTGATTAGATAGAACATCTCACAATCTATCAGTTCTGATGATTTGAGCAGCGACAACGCAATATACTGACCACCCAGTCGAACTGGCTAGAACACAAAAAAGTTCGGTTCAACGCACTTTTCGCATTTGATTCCAAAGACATATCTTCTTGTTTTACAAGACCTTATGGCCTAGGATCATGAATTTCTGACTTTTCCAGATTACGAAAATTGAAAACTTTTACGATTTACCAAATCTGGTTCTATTGGATCTATCCTACAACCGAATAACGAAAATCGAAGGACTTGATACACTTATCAATCTCAAGGAATTGTACTTAACAAAAAACAAACTCACGAAAATTGAAGGCCTTGACAGAGTTGGTGCTTGGATTAAAATACACTTCATTTCCATCGAATTACCAACTAGTAGTGATTTATAGCTCACATCACTTGAACTGCTGGAACTAGGAGATAATCGCCTTAGAAAGATTGAAAATTTGGAGATGTTGACGAATCTGCGGAAACTTCTCTTAGGTGCCAATCAGATTACTAAAATAGAAGGTATGGATTGTTTCAAAATCAATAATTCAAAAATATAAATCAACGTGGCTTATCTCATTATCTGATTCCGAAATATACATACACTTGCTTCATGCTCTCAAATTCTCGCCAAAGGAAAGTTAAATTATATTCAGCAAGTATTCACTAACACTTAGACGATTAGGCGAACGTCGTAGAGTTTTCGTGCAAGTCCCTTAGAATTTTTCTATTCGTCTTGTTATCTCAAAACCTTCATCCACTGGGCTGACCACATCGACATGTTAAATCAACGGAACCTAAAACTCTTTGCATATGCTCTCATCAACAATATGAATGCTGGTCAAGTGATTTTCCCTCTCGAATCCCGAGAGATTCGACATTTTCGCCCATCCACCATAAGCGATGTACTTTGCCGTTCCTTGACACTCAGCAAGGATTGTCAACTGGACTGTTACATGCTGGCTTGGAATTCTTCCATTGTTCGATAAGCAACATTCCTGTAATAACAGCAATTCATGAAAAAGTCCATCGACAATCCTTTGGCCATGTACGAACGAAATCTATTTTTCACGAAACCATAATTGTTGTTGATATCAATATTGTCACAGTGCTTTATTAGGACTGTGCACTCTGCACAAACTGGAGGTATTGAGCTTCATTGGCAATGCTATCAGAGACATAGAAGGTCTCGGATCACTGACTTGCCTTGTGGATTTAGCTTTGTCGCAAAATGGTATCAAAAGAATAACAGGGTAACGTAAACAATACTACTTTACAACTTGAGTATCTCATAGCTTAAGCACTGATAAATTCTATGTAGGTTATACAAGAATGTAGCCTTGACGACACTAGATCTCAACGACAATGAAATTGAAAAAAATCGAAAACCTACATCATCTTATTAATCTGAAGACATTATGGATGCGTAAAAATCGGGTTAGATCATTTATGGAAAGCTTCGTAGCGCCATGTTCTTTTCATATCTAGTTAATTAAGATATTAGTACAGATCTCAAACTGGTCAGAAATTGCCTATCTGAATCGTCTATCAGCTCTGACAAACGTCACACTAGAGATGAATCCTATCTACAGGTATTTCAGATTAACATTTGATTTATTTCACATTACAACGAGACATGAACTAAAAGACATCGATAAACGATTTCTCCTCTCAGTTTTACGAAACGTCATAGAAAACTTTTCAACCATACTCTAGCAAAGAAAACCAAAAATAAATGTGAAATTGGGAAGTTTTTATATACTCGTGAAGTGATGAGGAGCAATAATGCTCTTCTTGGATAAAGAAGCAATGACCCTTCCGTTTTCGGCCAGAATGTAGACGAGGAGGCTTTGACGATTCAGTGTTTGCGTGATTCAATGATTTTATAAGATGTTCGATTGTCCCATCTTTTCTTCCACACCATTATTATAATCAGTTTCTTTTTCTTATTTCAAATCGGGTTATTTCCGAGAGGCTGTGGTTGCTGGAGAACGTTCGAGTAGTTTTAGTAAGAGATGTGAATACGGCCGTAGCACTATGGCTCGTCATCTGAATGAGACTGGCTACTACAAAAAGTTGTTCCGATCGAAACCTCATGCACTGACTGGTCACCTAACGTGGCATAGTCGACTCTCTGTAGTTAGAAGAAGCTGGGCTCAATCACGTTACCACATCGTATAGCTCCATTGGATCAACACCTCTTCAGCACCCTGAAGCAACATCTACAAGACAAAAAATTCGAAGACCACAATCAGCTCAAAAGTGACTTCAGCGACTTCTTTGATCGCCAACCTTATTCTTTTCAGGATAAAGACATCCATTCTTTGTCCAGCGAATAGTTGCAGATCACGATGGTGATTATGTCACTGATTGATATCTTTGATTGAATAGCATTTGAATTAACAAAGGTGCCGAAATCCGAAAGAAATCTTGGGACAAACCCAATGGGACAACCATGGGATGGATATGCAGGAGTTGAGCGTTGATTTCATCATACGACAATCACAGCGGATGAAGGGACGTTTGGAAGAAGTGATGATGCTCAGATACACTGATTGAATGAACAAATCCTCGATTCGAAGATATAAATTTCAACATTCTTCAAGTAATATCCGTCAACTAAAACAAATTTCAGCACACGGCACTTCTATCGTAATCGCATCCGTGAGATCCTGCCAAATGTGCGGATTATAGACGCTGTTCCGGTGAACTGGGTTAGTGGAGATCCATGGCAAGAGTTGTCATTCAACTAGAAGATTATCATCACTTCCGATCAGTATTCAAGTATACACTTATAGTCAATCAATCGATTTTGGTAATCAATCACAATATGGGAATGTTTTATTAGAAACCTTCCGTTAAGAATAAACAATTAAATTTTCTCGAACACCACCCGATATCGCATATTTTGCGGTCCCCACACTTCTTATTCAAATCGTTATCATCCAGAGATTCTTGGAATTATGGATGGATTCGTTCATTGCTTGAGGAATTACATCTATGTTATGCATTTCGCTAAATTCTAATCTAGTGTTTTCTCCTCTGAAAGATTGAGAGAGTCATAATTAAATACCTCCAAAATCCTGTCCATAGGCATTTGCAAACGTCTTTTCCATAGAAAGGAAGAAGCAATACCATTTAATCAACTATTTTTGAGACTAAAATATTTTAAGCCTTTCAGAGGTCAAGTATAGCATCTCTAGTACCAGATGTACGTTTCGGTGTATTCTCGCACACCTCATCACATGCACATGCCTTCCGGTTCACCTTTACAACCAAGGGAGCGGCGCCGAAGATGTATCACTGCAGGTCAAATGAAAAGAGCACTCGATTATAAATCATCCCAATGTAATGTGATCTTTTCATTTGATATGCACTGATACATGTGCGACTTCGCTACCCTTAGTTGTAGGAATGAACCGAAAGGCATGTGCTACTGGTGTGCGATAATGCACCAAAGCGTACATCTAGCATTATGAATGCCACACTAGACCTCTGGAACGCTTAAAATACCCCATCAGAAAGGAAGAATCTTTTCAAACAATTCTAGCACCATATTCCCGATCCTTGAGAATTGATAGGCATGATTGACCAGTGAGAGAAGCACAACATAAGCACCCTGCGAGAACAATTAGATTTCTACCATAATGCCAACGAACCGTTAAACAGACTTTTGTGTCGTCAGGATACGAAATAACACATCGAGTTATTGACAAGCATGGAGAAGAAAAAAAAGGGATTACCTTCCCAAAGGTGAGAGAAAAGTTTCATAGTTAGTCGATTATCAAACCAATACTCGTTCTATTGTCACGAGTAGATCGAGAAATCAAAAATAGAAAGCTTTCATTATTCAATTCCTGAGCGATACGCCATGAATTCGACTCTGTTCATCAGAGCGCAGAAGCGATTGAATACATATTTCGCGGATACAATGACTGACATCGGTCTAACGAGGTAACACGACAGCAGTTTGCTTCCTCTTCAAATCTAGAGCCAACTTGCTAACCCCCGAGATATCGAGACTTTGTTTAGCCAAAGGAACAAGCCAGAAGATTTTTGTCGGATGCAGTTTGAACTAACCATTTCGCATCAAAAGACTCTCGTAGCTCCTTATTAATAAAAGGTTAGTTCAGAATCTGACTAATATAGGAGTTTTCTGGCTTAGACCATATGAGAAAAATGTTGAGAACGCATTCCTGCTCTATCTCTCTCTCAAACAATTGACATACAGTGAACAAATAGCGGTTTCGAGCTGTATCATCCAGTGTGCCTATTCATCAGATCTCTTTCAACTGTGCAAACACGAAACAAAGAGTGATATGGTTTTATTACACTATGCTGTTTATAAAAAAATTATTTGAAACTCTATCGATCATATGAGATTTGTTTTGGTTGACAAAATTGGAAAATAGCTGAATAAACCCTTTCTGGTGAAAAAGCACAAGATAGCAATCCTCAAATATTGATAAGGCAGCATAGACTGAGCAGTCATTATGCATCATAGAAAATGCTAAAGCAAACGATCAGTCAATATGGTTGAAATGATGGCTTTTCAATACAAATATAAACAAAGAAAAAACAGGGGACGAGGGCAGGAAGTGAAAAACTGTTGCGTGTTGAAAAAGGGGTAAAAGGTACAAAATATAGAGAGTCACTTATCGTACTCATCAATACGTGCTCATAGCCTTCTGCGTGAGAAATTCTATACATTAGTCACAAAGTTGAGGAGTGTCATGTGCTGTATAGTATAATGATTCAAAATCATCTCAGAGGAAAAACAAATTATACCTATCGATAAACATTAACTTCATATACTTTGCATTGATTTTGAGGGTACAATCCGTTGAGTAACTGATCCAAATACATCACGCAGCGACTCTGTCCATCCCTGAAACGTTAATCTTGAGGATGAAGATATTACAATGATCATGAAAAAACGCACGGCAGTTTGCCTTGTATGAACTTAAATTTTCTAATTTGTGAATCCTCCCAGCTGCATCTAGATGAGTCTATAATCACCTTCCAGAAGGCAGAATTTTTCATCCGTTTTCCGTTACTCAACTAATAACCTAAGTGAGCCCACAATCAACTAAAACACTTCGATATAGCTGCTTATTTTACACAAGACCATATTATCAAGACAAGTACAGGGATAAAATGACCGCAAAGACGGATCCTACAAGCCGCTGCAAAAAAAGTATGACACGTGAGCTCAAAAGCGTTATCTTACAGGGGGATCGAGTGTACATTTATCCGAATGTAAAGGAGCGACATCTTACCACGTATCAGATCACTGACTCATTTCGAAGTACCAGTTCATTACTGGTTGAGCATTAGTCCTTTCGGGACCTCGGGCCCACGGCCTCCGCGTCTTTAACAGGCAACTTTGGACGGTCTGCTCCTTCTCCTTTTCATCTCTAGCCCCCAACCAGCAATTGCTAGACGCAGAACGACAGGAGTTACTGAGTGAGAGGAGGTGAAGCAGACGCCCAGAACTGTCAGTCAGAGATGCATAGGCCGTGGGTTAACGGTCCCGAAAAGGGTGAACAAGAACCCATATGCCAAATAGGTTTGTTCACAAAATGATTATAGAGTACCAACCCATCTATTTCAACATCGTAAAAAACCACATCTAAAGCTGTAATGATATTCTGGGACTCGTATAAAATACGTGTAAAATAGCTACTACTTTTGAACAATGAAGTCAGCCATATGTTACCCAATACATTTTCGCCATATGATTTCAAACTTCCCAAGAATGTCAGAAAAGTTCTTCATATAAAAAGAATTTCAAACTCTGATAAAGTCTCTCATCCTGACTTCAATCAATCGCCTTACCGAAATCGATGATTTCAAATAAAAAACTTTCTTTTACACTTAGATTGAAGTGTTCCTTAAGATTCACTGTGCTAAGGAACACCTCATTTGTTAGTAAACATGCAATAAAGTAAGGAAGAGGCGACAGATTGTAAGTGTGGAAACCTTGCCGAATGACGGAGTTTCCTGATGGACGATGTTTTGTGAAACAGAACGGCCAACGTGGGCGTCTAAGACTTTCTGATAGCGTAGCTTGCAAGCCGCCTCAATTGTTTTCGCCATTGTTGCTGCTGATGGTTCTACATGGAATACGTAGCACATAAAGTTCTCCGACGATGTATGCATGATGAATGCGCAGTGCCTATAAGAAAAACGAGTAATGAACAAAAACTTTTGCGTAACTTCCCTGGACAAAGCTATCAAATAAGTATATATCCAGGTTGTGAAGGATCAACACCAAAATCCTAATTAACTCCTATGAAGCCCAAATATTGGAATCACATTCGAAAAATTACAACTCGAAATTCGACATTTTACGTATTGGCTCGCGCTTCATAGAAATTAATAAGTTTTAACCTATGATACACACTCTGAAAAACTTGGGAAAAAAACTTCTGAAAGAAGTCCTGACTCTCAAAAAAAAAAAACAAAAATTTTGAAAACTTCTAAGCTTCGTTGTTATGATAGAGAAACAGCTACAAAGGAGTTCACAAGACTATTTACGGAATTTTTTGCGATTATATTTCTCAAACTTTTTCATTTGTTTATGGCTGTGATAAGACACAGAAATCACTTCAAAAAGACTACATTATGGATGTAATATACAATCTATATAGAGATGCACAGGCAAATGTGACCGTGTGGATCACTAAGAAAAACGACATCAAAACTACAACAGCGTTTGTTTCCTCATTTCTGGTGGACTAAAACCTCTGTAAGACGTCTACCATAAACAAAATAAAGTGACGTCACACATATTACTTCATTATCGCTCTCTACTTGTCAAATCATCAGATCACTGAAAGAACGTGAGAATGACAACTAGGTACCGCTTACAAATAGAAGTCGCAACGGCTACGTATATTAGTTATAAATTTAATTGCTCAAAATTTACTTTATATCGCGTCCAATTCCCAAAAATGAGAGATATCGTACACGACATTGGGCTATTTGACCACCTCCAACCTCAGAAATCGTTATGGTGGATGGTGCTATTGCAACATCAGAAAGAATCCAGCGGTCTGCGCGGACCTGAAAGCACTTCTTAGCTGACAAGACGGCCATCTATCAAGTCCTATCTCCCAATTCTTATACCTGGGCCACCAGCCTGTCGACGGCTTCGTTCAAAATTTGAATTCCAGTTGCTTTTGGCACCTGTGTAACGCCAAGAAAATGACAACGTATCACCTTCTTCGGTTCCTCGTTTGGAGTCATAAGGCCGTTTGCTGAGGAACATCGTTAACTTCCTACATATCATAGGCAGTAAAGAATTTTTGCAACTCACTTCTAACCACACGTCTCTCTGGTACGGAATCCATCGTGTGCAAACTCAATGGTCGACGATGGAGCATCAGGCGCTTACATATGTCTCTTAAAGTGTTGGCGATTGTCTTCGCCGGTGTATCACAACGAAACACATGGCACATGAAACGTCGCGAATTACGGTCGCGAGCCACATAGGCAAAATCTCTGGAAAATGTTTCATAAGTATACATAATATTATTTGCTATTTGAAAAGATATCCAGCCACAGAATTAAATTAAATAAGTCATGCACAGCACACCATGCTGATAGCGTAAAGAGTGGCTACCCCAAACAATAAACATTTGATGTTATAACTACACAGGCAAGAATGTATGCAAAATAATAAACCTTAGGTGGGAGTTGGATAGGCCCTCAAATGTTGAGACACAGGTACACTCGCTCTGGTTCAATGTTCTGCACATCACTCAACATTTTTGGACATATGGTTGGAACATCATAACTATATATATATATATATACATATATATGTATACATATACATATACATAAGTATATATGCATATATATGTGCACATGTGTGCACATGTATATACGTATGTATGTGTGTATATGCGTGCATGTATATATCCTATAGTTGTCAGCTAAACTGAGGTCTAGTGTCGACATGTGCTCACCAGCTCAAAACCAGTGACGGTTGGCTGCTGACAGCTTGGCTACCCTGCATCGCAGAAATACTGACGGCAGATCAGGAGCGTGGTAGTGCAGTATAAATAGCACGGGCCACTTGAACGTGTGAGGTGGCGGGTTGAATCCCACCCAAGGTTTAAAGTTTTACATACCATTCAAAGTTCTTGAAGATTTTTTTCGACTTTCAGACCGTCCGTTTTTTTAAGACCATGCTCAAATTAAGATATATCTCATAATTATTATTTGAGCCAACATGTAGTGTGGTGTTATGAGCTCTTGTACGACGAAGGGCTTGCCCGACTGACGAGGCTGCAAGGCCGATACACCTGTACCTGGCTGTACAACAGCCCTAGCAGATAACACGAGATATTAGCTCAGATAATACCTATGAAATACCTTCATCTCGAGTGTTTTCTCAAGACCACGCTCAAATTTCAACATCTCATAATCACATTTGAGCCAACACGTCATGTGGTCTGCTATAGGGCAAATTTATAGAGCCCGATACACTACCTGTACAGTCGATAAACGTGTTTCGACCTTGACAGTCTCATCAGTCGGGCGGTACCGTTCGTCTTTTGTCAATCCTCCTAGGTTGCGAGGTACTCTATACTAAGAGTAGGCGACGACCGACACTTTACACCGTCCATCAAGTGAAATTATCACTGAACAGCAATGTTGTACACTCGATTCCTCTTGGCCGGTATCGTCATGCATCATACTTTTGTTTCGAGTGTTTTATGTGTAACGATACCAGCCAAGAATGATGAGGTGTACAACACTGCCCATTCAATGATAATTTCGTTTGGTGGACGGCATAAGATGTTGGTCGTCGTCTACTCTTAGTATAGGGGACTGAGCGCCCCGTAAGCATTGGCAACAGACAAAGGGTACTGCCCGATTGACGGGGCTGTCAAGGCCGAACACGAATATCGGGCCGTACAAGAGCCCATAACAGATCACACGACATGCTGGCTCAAATAAAATTACGGGATCAATTTCTAGAATCGACGATTGGAAGAGGTGCAGTCAGTTAGGTAGAAAAAAAAATGTAACACAAATGACTAAGAGCAAACAAAACACAGCTCTGCTCATACCCACTGCAAATAGGCATCGCAAGTACTGAATAAAAAGTAAAATTCATACGTACAAAGAAGTAGCCCTTCTCCCCTTTGCAAAATCTCTGAGTGTAAAGTTATAATGCTACACATTTTATGAGCATTCTCAGATTTTACAATAAATGAAGTTCGCTTGTTAGCAAAGTTTGACAGCTCTCAGATCGGTGATAACTGGCAACTTTTACACTCTCAAGAAGAAACAAATTTGGAAAGCCATTCAGCTTCAGCAAAGTCACAAAACACTACAGAACAACATAGAAGACACTGTCATTAGAAACATTTCAGAAGAGAATAACGTGTTTAGTGAAAATTCAAAAGATTCAGTCTATAGATATCGTACAAAGGGCAGATCACCAAATACTTTGAATCAACGCAGTACTATTGCAAGATAACTAGTACAACTAATTTCAAAAATAGTGATTCTCAGAAATTCTCAAGAACAGTAATTCTCTTCAAAAACACTCAATGACAGTAGTATACAATACTTTTTCTTCTGTCAACCACTACAACATAGCTTACTCACCTATCTCTGAAGATGAAATGAAAAAAAGAACTCATTAATTACATAATAGTCACTTTGAACATGAAAAAATCAGCCAAAAAACAAAGCTCACCTCCCATTATCTCTACCAACTCCCCAAACACGAATTTGCTGGATCTTCTCTGTATGAATTACTTTCAATGTGTCCGGATCGATCAGAGAAAGTTCATTATCGTCGAGTTCCATAATAAGTTCGCGTCCCTGTAAAAATTACGTTGTAATGAGTGGAAGTTACAGAAAGCGGCTAGGAAAAACAATAAAGAAGAACAAGTCTAAGACGAACAAAATTTTGGAGAAGAAACTCACATCACCCCATTTACTGACGTTATCGATAACATCATTACGTCCAGTGGATAGATCCACAATAGCTCTAAATACTCATGATTTTCACCAATAATACAGAAATCTGCAGAAGCAAATAGAAATTCTGAAATGGACTCGAACGATGCTTATCTTTCACTATAATATATATACATATATATATATATACATATATATAAATATATATACATATGTGTACATAAATGTATGTACATGCATATACATTTATGTATATGTACACACGCAAGCATATGTATATATATATATATATATATATAGCAGAATAATTGATGAGAAAACTTCAAATACCGTGTTACGCTAATTTGGAAATCATCACAAAATTTTACAAAGTGCGTTCAAATAAAACTAAAGCTTTGAGCTTAAAACTTGAGCAACTTTAACATAATACTGGAGCAAAACAGATATCTTTTGTTGTATCTCGCGAACAGCTTAATTTGCATCATTTCGAAAATTGTATGAATCAACATTGAAAAATTAGCTAGTCCATGTTAATGATATCAGGAACCACTTCTCACTAAATTGGCATAACGCCTGATTTCCGCCCACCTACATGACCATTTTGTAGGAGTTACACGCAATTCATGCCGACTAAAGTCCCTCTGCCTTTCCAACAACTGATCGTGACCTTTTCCTCGTATCTTCTACTTTGAATCCATTTATTCGCGCTCATTTTCACAAGTCCCTGTGTTTTCACATTCCACCTGATAAACCATTGCTGGGTCTTTCAAAATAAGTCCAGTAAATTTTTGTGATTTTCGTTTCTTACATCTACCGTCTCATACAAAGACTTTGGCCTACCAAAACGATTGGAAATGATTTAACATTCCATTTTTGCCCATTGAATAAACTGCATAAGATAGCAAGATTTCGATGACAGTCATATTAAGCCTCATTTCCAATTGCTACTCATTGAGAAAAATTCGGATCTTGTGCTGCACGTTGACAAAAAAGCATTATTGAATTGTGGAAGAAAGAACAGACACAGTCAAGATAACTAAGTAATCAGGGCTAATAGCTGATGAAAAGGTGAAAAATTCACTAGTCTGTGCTATTACGGACCCTGAGATATTAAATCTATTGCCCCAAGAGTTTCAAACACTTTTTGTGATGGAAAGAACTGTGCATCCTTGAACTTCATCGACGTCTTGCTTTCTAGTCCGAATAAAATCAGTTCCAACCACTTCATATCACTACCACTAACTAAACTTATCATAACGGCGGCTAGAGGTAGGATAGCCGCAGTCCCTAGAAGACTGAGAAATCCATTATTCTTCGCCCCAAAATAAAAAAAAAACTCTCGACGTTGAGCAATCTCTGAGGAATGACGCCATGCATTAGACTTCATCAAGCATCAGTCGAGATGCCTGAATGCTTTGACCTTTATGAATGACTCATGGTGGCCTAACAATGAATCAAGTCATTGCTGCTTTTTGTCAGACAAATCTTGTACCAATTCGACGACTGCGAAAGGATGGAAAGGCTTGGCGAGCTTTGGGCAGGGGATCAAACCATTGAGAACGTGTGAGCCACAGGGCGCTTCTAACTGCGCCACTCGCGTCCTGCCTTAGTGAAAAAAACCTTGGGCTGCCAAGGCCGAGATTTTATTGCACTTGGGTGCTGCTCATAGATATCGTCTCTCTAGTTTCAAAAATCCCCACAAGCTGAATTCAAAAGCTTCTGAGTCACTTCGTTTGCCAGCTACTGCAAGATGTGATGAAACAAAGACAATTTAACATCAGTTGGCTTGTCGAACCTTCAAAAAGAAAATGGGCACACAAACATTGAGGGGAACGTGTGGTTTCTCTGAGGGAAAATGTCATTTTATCAATGAATGCATAGCAACAAAAAGAAACAAGTATGGCATCGAAGATCTATTGTGACAAGCTAGCAAAAGTGCAGCCACATCAATTCAAGGGCTTATTTTACTCCTTCAAGTTTGATTGAAATGGTTATGATTCAAGTGCAAGCACTCTCACGTGGTCATGAAATTCTTTTCTGTTAGACGGAAACAAATGAAGAAAGGACCTTCTCTGCTTGACAAGAACTTTTCATAAGAGTGTTCGTAGTTGCTTGAAAACTCAAATCTCTCCAACTACTGCACTAAGTGCCTATTATTTGAGAAAGTGTTTTTATGACACAGTAGCAAACAGAAAGATTTCTGTTCCACACACGCACATTTCTCGCAAGACAGAACTCTTCCTTCAAATTATGAATAACCATTCCATAATGTAAGTTTCACCAATTTCAACGTTATGCAAATTTCTTGGAAAGACCATTTCACTGCAGTGTAGCAGAGAAGATAAGATCGAGTTCGACATACGCGGCGCAACTACTTGTCGGCTAATCTGCGTGCAGGGTGTGTGCTGGTCGCGAATCGATACAGCTATTAATCGATGGCGTTGGTGTGATTCACATGTGGAGTGCAAATATTGTTATTTGATTTGGAATTTTTTCTCCGCTTCTAAAGAAACTTCAGATAAAACGTATGACTCTGATACTACAAGATTTCCTCTGCTCAATGATATGTTTTTCGTGCCCAAATAAGTAGTAGTAAAAACGCGTAGTGGCTATGAAATATAATTTTATTTTGAATGCTACAGCGTTAAAAAGAAGGTCTTTTCAAACAGGATCATGTAGCGCAGTTAGATAATTTGGCTATCGAATTATTACTGAAACTCTCGCAGAAATTTTTGTTCAGAGAAAGGGTTAGTTTCTTTATTTGTGTACGTCTAACACAAATAACTATTACGACTTCAAAGTCAACGGTTATCGGGAAAGTGATATTTTTCTGGCTGCTATTAGACTTGAGATTCAGATTATATATTTACTCAAGGCATACTAAGTAAAGTGAAACTTAGTCCAGAAAGTGTTGAAGATTGTCTTTCTTCTGCCACAGCAATTATCACAAAAAGGGTCGAATTTGTACGTGCAAAGTCTCAAGCTGCAGAGTTGTAGAAGTTTTTATTCTACATATACGCTTATTATTTCTATATCCTAAACACACGTGAATATGACTTTCCTTGATAGGTTGTCCAACACTATCTTAGCAAAGAAAAAAATGTCCTAAATTGCGAATTTCGGTGTCTTAGCGCAGCATACGTTGACGTGGCATTCAAATAAGACAAGTGATCTCTTCCGAGGAACCTCCTGGTGAACTATTATATGCGGAGTAGAGTCTTTACCGACACACACTCGTCACAATATCTGCGTCGACTAATCTGTCGAATAGTTATAAAAGGTCCATATCGAAAAAAATGAATAACAACGGGCAAAAAATGATCACGAACATTACCCATGTCGGTCAGTTCGCTGTGAAACGCATGAGCCACTTGTGGCTCATGCCGTCATAAAAAGGGTAAAGCTCTAGAAGTTGATCAATCCTTGTGGGAGGTGCCAACCATTTGACTTCATCAAGAATCGATCAATGGTGAATGAATGCCCATATGACCTTCAATGACCCGAAGTAATCTATTAAATCAATAAGTTCGTGCGCTATATTCCCTGACAAGTCTGGTGCCAATTCGTCGACCCTGGAGTAATGGAAAGCTTAGTGAGCCTTGAGCGCAGGTCGAACTATCGACCACGTTAGTGTCTCAGGGCACCTGTAAGCACTACGCCAGACCCACCATCATACAGTTTTGCTATTCAAGTCGCGAAAAAGAATTTGATAACGAATATTTTGGTATAGAAGAGCCAAAATCTAGTTTCATGAAAATGAACGAGACTATGACTACTACATCAGCAGTAAATACAGAACTGATATATCGTACCTGTTTACAGCTCGTGAACTCCTCTCGGCTGTAAGGTCTTCTTCAGCAATTTCTGTCCAACCTAGTGAACGGACGGCAAATCGAATGGGCTGCAAAATCGTATAGAGCACATGAAAGGTCAAACAAAAGAGACAAAGAGAGACAAGTGAACCTATAGGTATTTGGTTTCGAACTCAATTTTCAGAGATAGCAATACTCACCATTAACGCCGGTCTTATGTACAATAATAAAGCCGAAAGAGACGTTGCGCTCATTTATTTGAGTGGATAAGGAAATAAAATTTCAATAGTGCAGAACGTATACAAGTCCCGGATATACTACGCTGAAAACTTCCTCCATCTAAAACTCTAATCTCAACACAAAAAATAGACACTACTTAAAGATATAGCTCCAAGTGGATGTACTGAAATACTTCGAATTATGGATGGAATACGAGGACGGAAGAAAATTATGAGAAAAAAGAACTATGACGGAGTAATAGCTGTGATATGCGGTCATTTATCCTTTTCAATGTCGCAGAACCAGCTCTTTTTCAACGACTCAGCATAGCAATAACCCTTTGACGGTAAGATGATAATACAGATATGGAGTCTACTAAAGATACAGTTTCCAAATGGTAAGCATGCGATGAAGGAGATTTTTTTTTACTGTACCCAAGAGAAGACTCCTGACACGTAATAGTCTTCATTAACGCCGCCTAGTTGTCAACGGATGATGTTACAAGACTTCGAGCTTTCATGTGCAAAACAGAACTCATTAAACGGATAAGACAGTATATACAGATAAAGACTGCTCATCCTCAAGCCAGCACAGAATTCGCGAAAAAATAACGGAGTAATTGTATCTTAAGTGTACATATGCATATGTACATATATGTACATTCATATATGTTATATACATACATGTGCAGATATATACCTATACGTACACATGTACACACATATATATGTATATATACGTATATACATATATATATATATATACATATACATATGCATATACATACGTATAAATATAATATGTGTTGAGCGAAAATGTTCATGAAAGAGACATAAAAGAATCATAAGAGACGAAATTCTCGGGGAGATGTTGGAACAACATAGAGAATTTTTACAGATCATACAAATCTGATAGCTGACAGCTTGACTGAGTTCAACGCCGATGTGTATTATCAGGTGAAACCCATTGAGGGTCTGTTGTTGACTGCTGTGTTATCTTATTCAACAGATAGAGGAATAACAAAGCAAACGCCTCAATGATGTAGAGGTAGCGAGCGCCTTAATATGAATGAAACACGGGTTCAACTCTCGCTCGAAGCTTCAAGTTTTCCATCTTACTCAGTTTTCTTGAATACATAATTATATCATCGTAACACCTAAAAAGCAGTAAAATAAAGGATTCCTGCTCAAAGACCTCTGAGACGATGAATGTGAGTGAACAAGTTGAATATAAGAAATGTCAAAAGTATGAAGAAACTGCACATAACGTGGCTGAGGGTCGCGTACAATAAAAATGAATCCAATATGTATAAACAAAATATAGATACATAAAAAAGTACAAAGGCAAATCTTCATGTAAATACATATAAGTACGGATAAATCATCATAGGAAAACTGAAATACGAGCGAAATGCAAAACTTGATGAATCGTGTCATGGATTGGAACCACTACAACGCGTCTTCGAGGCAGTGTTCCTACAACACCATCGCAGCCCTTCTCCCTCGTCTTTCTCATAGCGGCCATTCGAGTCCAATTTTCAGATTCCGGAGGGAATGGAGGCTTAGTGAGTCATGGGCATGGGATCGAAATATTGACCCCCTTTGAGCCGCACTACATCTCTAGCCGCTACCCCACATACGCCCATGTTTATTCATAGAAAAATTGCGTGCTTATATATCTATATATGTAAATGCGTTATATACTCATGTACGTGTAATATCATATATGTATGTGCATATATATATATATATATATATATATAATATAACGTCTAGGATTGTTGGTAGTCGACACCAGAGCCATCAAATTAGCTGATAATGTGACAATGAAAAGATGAAGGGGAAAGAACTTCACAGGAAGATGCAAAAGATAAGGGCGAAAATCCAGAAAGTGGAAGAATAATATGTTTAAAAGGAGTCAAAGTAAAAAGAAAAGCCGAAGAAAAGGCAAAAAGGGATGGACGTCACGGCAAATGCGTATAAAGGTGAAGCATAGATTTGACACAATCACCACCGTAAGAGTTTCTCGACAATTTCAATAATGCTTCCTCAACAAAAACATTCAAGGACTTAGATAAGATAGGGGATGAGTAAAGTCCGAATACTATTTGAAGTCTGACCGCCTGTACGCAACTGGAAAGTGTTCATATGTGGACAGGGAGATTGATTTTCCCAGTTGTCCTATACAAGCCGAGAAGTTCGACGTTTTCACAAGTACGTTCAGATAAAGCTGTTATTCTAGCAGATCTGCTTAAGAATTACCCAAGGTCATCGGCCATTGGTTCGGTGAGAACGATAGCTATAACTAGACTTGTAGACACGAGACTCAAGCCTGGAATGTGCTGGGCGACTCTGGCTCGTGATGAGAATAAAAAGGAAAATTCCTGAACCACACTCAAGTCATTGGGTTATTAAGTGAGTTATAGATGATGCAGGAGAAAATTTCACTGAAAGTAGAGACGTACTAGCATTCAGAGGGGGAGAGAGAAAGGGAGAGAGAGAAAAAGAGAGAGGGAAAGAGAGAGGAAGAGAGAGAGAGAGAGAGGAAGAGGGATAGAGAGGGAAAGCATAGACAAAGAGAGACATTCCTCCGACAGAACCGCTGTCATCGACGGAAAAAAATCCTGTACCACTTCAGTTTTGTTACTAAAGTTCTACACAAGTAATTATCACTACTTTGTATAGCATACGCAATGTCATATAATATACTTCTAAAGTCTTCAAAAAATCAAATCATCATAAAATGAAAGCTCAAATCATGTTCTCTACTGGGTGAAAATTCGATGTTTTCAGTAAACTCTTCAGTTTCCAGCTTCAATGTGCTACGCGGAAGCTGGCTCAACAAAAGAACAATGGAAATTGATTGAATGTTGAAAAGGAGCCAGAAAAAAACGGACTCGAGAATAAATGAACGGAGATGATCTACACTAAGAAAGTAAAACTAAAATCTAAAAACATGAGCAATGAATTCTCAAGTGTGTCACAAACATCGACGACCTTTCCCATTTAAGTAGCTTAGACGCTTAAAAGAAGGCGAAATCGCCAAAACGTTAGGCATCGATTTGTAGATAAAATATCAATCTCGTGAGGCGAGTTTTACTCAAAGGAAAGGATAATTCGAAAGATAACTCTTTAATATATGTACCCATATAACTACCATACAAATAATCCGTAATGAAGCCATTTCACTCTCTCTCTCTAACAACAGTAGCTTAGGCCGCCGCCAAACCACATATAATCCCATTGAAGCGGCGAGAGAATAACAAGGCGAATCAGAGACTCTCGCCAAACGAACGAGACAGCCAAATGCGATAGATGAGCCAGTTAAGACGATAAAGACGTCGAAGGAATAAATGAGAGAAAATAATTAATTCGCTATGGTGGGTCCCCCTGTTTACCATAGAGATACCGTATGCCACCAACCACGTCAGCGATGATTTTCAAAAGTCATTAACCTCCAAGCATGATCAAAAACGATATAAATTAGCGAAGTATCATGAACAGGATCCAAAGTATTTGTGCCCTACTCCAGAGAAACTAGACAGATTGAGACAGACCTCTCGCCGTGCATTTCTGACCTTTAGAATGGCTCGCGATGGCCTACAGATTTATCGAGTCAGTGCAGCTATCCTCCCAGACAAATTTGGTATCAGTTCATAGACCTCGGAGAAATGGAAGCTTGGTGAGTCTTGAGCGCAGAATCGAGCTATCGAACATCGATTCGATAGTCTATATGTGTGTTCCGGAACGCCTCTAAGCATTCCTCCACGCGCGTTCTTTTACATTTATCAAGCCAAAACCAACGTTCCTTTAACCTCGGCATTAACAATCAATGAGAGCTTCTCTTATGATCCAGCTGATACAACAATTTGATAAATTAGATTTATTTCGCTAACGTTACGATGTCTTCGTCTTTTTCAGAGTTACTGATCCATAACAAGGATCGACGAGCGAAAATTTATTCGAATTATCGGCTCTGAAGAAGACAAGCCGTTGAACCTCAAAGTTATGATAATGATTGAAGATGAGAAATTGACCACTTGTTTGTTAAAAATAATGCTGCACATTGCATACAATGCCAGCTCATCAATGATTCTCAATAATTTCTCGTTTACTAGTCTGGAGTTGGAACCTTTTCGAATTACAAAAAGCCTTTGTTCTATCGATTCACGGGTACCAACTTTTTTATCCGCGTTTATTGTACTGCGAGTGCCTTTTATCGCGGTGTTTTGGACACTGGATACTTGCACCGTTTACGCCCTCTACGTATTCCTTTTAATGATGCCCTCAAGAAGATTTCATGCGTCCGATCAAATTCCCAGCTCCCCTGATAATTCCAATTTGATCACATACAGACGGTGAGACGTCCAGCAGTAAAACAGAGACCTCCGTGTTGCCCAACTGCTTCCGATGGGCATCATTTTCAGCACTGGGAGTATTCTCCACCGCATGATTTGTTCGGTTCTTCCGCCTACACGTTCAAAAAAAGCTTGAAGCTTTTACTCAATGCCTTGCTAATGATAGAATTATTCACACGTCGGTCTTGTTAATTTCTATGAATTTAGTTCCCGGATGCAAAGAGGAGTTGAGTACTTTTGCCTGTGCAGTACAAGTCTGAGCCTGAAGACAACAGTGTCTGAATGGATAGCAAACACATATATGTGGCGATCGGAGGAATGATGAGATCGAAAAAGATGCACTTACTCCTACAAGATATCAGGCAGAAATGGAGAGAAGAGTTGGATGTAAAATAATTTTTGTTATTTTCCTGTGAACGTGGGATCTTGGGACGTGTTGGCATACTCCTACTTAAAATACCTACTGAAATTTCCTTGGTAAGTCGCTCCCTTGTGACAATTAAGTGTCCAGACCATCTAAATTTCGCTATATACTGTCAAGAAAACCTTCGGCGAAGTTCAAGCGATGAGATAACTATCCCAAAAGCAAAGCGTGTTTTTTCCCGCGATTATACTACAATCCCTAAAAAGCCTTTCTATGAACCAAGCCTAGTACAAAAATCTTCACTTCTCAAGGTATTGATTAATTACTAATATTTTAGTAAAAGTATTTTTTATGTAAAAAATGCAAGGGAACGTGAGCGCATTTCACAGAATATGACTGCACTTCGCACAGCTCGCACTAGAAAGTGGAAATTTTTTCGACAATTAGGGCTGTTTCTTTTGAAAACAAGTTTATAGAAATCTACCCAGTAATATGCAACACCTATGGCAACAAAATTTCTGTGAAATCAAATTTTACTATAAAACCAAAAATCCCCTGTGAAGTTGGGAAAATAAATCCCCATTGCAAAGCTTTATCTTTCGTTTAGTTGATGAACGTACTATGAGTCTTTTCGCAAAGCAAACTCAGTATAAAAATCTATATTCGTCAACAATCGAATGGCTAAAAAACTCGAATAAAAAAAAGAACGAATGTTATACAACAGTTGAAATATATTTCCTTTCACGACGATGTGGTTTTCTCGTTGAAAACGTAGAATATTTCTTGATACATGAGGTTTATCTTCGCTATAAAACTCTATAAAAGTCTTTTTTGTAATATTTTATTAGAATCAAAGTTTCTGAGGATCGAAATGCGCCATATATTCCCAAAAAACCTCTGTAAAGTTGAAACAGCTTTCGCCGAAAGCAAAACGTAGTTCACTTTCTAGTTATCTTCTCGTATTCTCACAATCCAAGCTTATCGCTAAAAGCTCCAGTTCACAAGATAGCGAATGATTACCAATAACTTGGTGAAAAAGCTCTTTTTTGAGAAGAAAAAGGAAGCACGAACACTTTTAACACAAAGCGACCGCATTTTTGCAATTCTCAATGAAAAATTTAGACTTTCATGACAACAGAGTGCTCTCTCTTCTAAACATATGTTCATGAGAGCACATTCAATGACAGTCTAATTATCATAGCACGAAAGTTTACTTAACACCAAAATTCTAGTATATGATACTTGTGGAACTGGAGCAACACACATTGAAAGCAAAATCTTGTCTGTATCTGATTAATAGAATGTGATATGAAAGTCTTGCAAGAAAAAAAAAGCTAAGTGTAAAGATCGGTATTATTCAAGCTATCAAATGAGTACAAAAACACAGATTAAGAAGAAAGAAGCAAATGTTCTTTAACAATTGGAAGCAAGTTTCCTTTCAGAGGATGTGGTTCTTTTGTTGAAACATAAATGAATTTCCGGCAAATGGACGTTTTCTTTACCGAAAAAGCCTTTTACAAAAGTTTTCCCTGTGACATACCATCATTTATTACTAAAAATGTGCTCGCACAACCTTAAATAAACAAATTTCTTTTTCCATAGAAGCGCACTAATATGAATTCGCTGCCGACCCGCCACGGCCGCTACGAGCGCGGCGCACGCTATGTACCGAAAACGGTACATATAGTCGTCAACGTGATAAGACCACGCTCAAATTTCAATATCTCTCATAATTACTATTTGAGCCAACACGTCATGTGGTTTGGTAATGGGCTCTTGTACATCCCGATACACGTGTTTCGACCTTACAGTCTCATCAGTCGAGAAACCCGTCGTCTCTAAATCTTTTTAGCCAGTCCTCTCAGGAACCTATCTCTCTATAAAAGGATAGCGAAGACGAACAATTTACACTGTAAGTCAAGTGAAATTATCACCGAACATACAGTGTTGTACACTCGATTGCTCTTTGGCTGGTATTTTTGTAATATTTACCTTTATTTAAAGAGTTTTCTTGAAACCACGCTAAAATTTCACTATATCTCATAATTATTATTTTAGCCAACATGTTAGCCGGATAATTTTCATTTATTGACCTCATCTTTTGAATCATAAAAGATGTCGGTTCGATTACGATTCAACAGGAACTTATAGAGTGCCATAAGTAATTCAACGCATCACTGTCAATGCTAAATTGAGCTTCTTCAATTTCATAACGATCGATCAGTTGTTGAATTTGGACCTATTCTTGAAGCTTTATAGCCAAAAATTTTTTGGACCATCTGGTCTTCACTTTCAATCAACACATTCACGGCAAAGCTTCTGCAACAGACAATAATTTCCCATTATCTGAATATCACAGAAATTCAGAGTTCTACAAATTCAAAGGAAAAGTCTTTGGATTACCGCGTCAGTCGTAAACACAATCCTTATGCGTTTTCAAATTTGAATGCATACATTCAAGACCTTCACAACACTGATAATGAAATTCACACCCCCAACGGCTTCCTAAGGAACAGCAGTATCTGCATAGATGGAAGATGCATTGGGAAATATCACCCTGTTGAGCTAGACAAAATCCCCCTATTCAGTTTCCTTTGTAGTATAGATACGAGCTTCAACGAAGGAAAAGAGGATAATAAGTCTCGCAGGATCCAAAAAATCGTAATTGTTCATAGCAAAGGAGGAAATCTTGTATCCTGTAGACAAGGAATTGAAGATTCAACTATGATTCAAGAAACCAATAAAGTCAAATATGAGCTGAAAAACATGTTGGTGTGGAGCTGAAAGCGGCCATCATTTACACCTTAGCATGACTATAGAGGTCACATCACCACGAATATATTAGCTAATAAAGAAAAAAAAAAAGACTTCGAACCCAGTTTAGGCACGTCTCCATGGAATTCAAAACACCATATCATAATAAATTGCCAATCATACATTATCTTAAGCTCGAACGGAAATTTTGAAAAGAATTGAATCCCTCGCATGGAAATTACCTTTCGAGATCCGAGCTCTTCTTCACCGTCGCTTTCTTGCGTGTTCTCAATGCGACGTTTGGTCGTTGTTTGTTTGAACGCGTGCTCTTCAATGACCGGTTGGTGCGGAGGGAGTTGTATGACCTAAAGTGCTTATGTAAATAAATGTAAAATTATGTAAACAGATAAAATCAAAGGAAGCTAACGTGAAGACAAATGAACAGCATAGGCTCCCGTGGACAAGAAAATGACTAAACAGTGTGTCATAACATCATTCATCCGCTGATAAAGGCTATACTAATTGCCGGTAACATCTTCTAGTATCAATACCGACCATAACCTATTCAAACATGACATGGTAAAGGTCAATCTGGGCGGTTGCTGATTGGCAGGCCATCAGGAAGCAAGGTGCCAGTTCGACCACCTCTCCAACACTCTCCTGCGATCAATCAACGAACGCCTTACGGAACACCTTAGCTCGGGGTTCTCCGAGACTGCAAGATTTGTCCGACCAGCAGTCCACGTCCTTCATGAAGAAAGGAAATCCTCAAGCCGCACTAGAAAACACGTGAAATGCTTGAACACCTTCGTGGAAAATACATGGGAGGAAACGAATCGAGTGTTAGAAGCGCCGTGGTTCACAAAATAGATGTGGGGACTGATTATGTAAACAGGTAATTAATTTAGAAATAGTTAAACATAACCTGCTAACATATCTTGAGCCTTTCAGGAGATTCGATATGGCACCTCTACTGCTATACGTACGCCTCCTTTCGGTTCAACCGAGCCCCTACATATAAGAGAATCGGTGCCGAACATGTTACACTGCACGCCGATGAAAAGATCACATGACATTGCAGTGACAGCCGATTGCACGAATTCTGGCAAAACGAATATTGCGATACCCTTCCTATTCCCATTTTAAACTGACTGTTAGTGCAATGTCAGGTGATCTCCTCACCGGGTGTGCGATGTAAGATGTTCGGCGTCGATTCCCTTATATGTAGAAGGGCTCGCTTGAATCGAGAAGCATGTGCTACTGATGAAGCTTGACGTGAAAGCCGAAACGTACGTCGAGCAGTATAGGTGCCATATCAGACCACATGAAGGCTTAAAATATGCTCCCAGCTTATTTCAAAAACCGTCGAATAGAATAGTTAAATAGGTTACATGAAATCTTCCAGCACTCAGATTTTATTGCTGCTAGAAATCTCAAATTTAGACTACTTGACAAGTTTAAAACTGAATCGCATAGCACTGCTTATGGGAACATACCATTTATGCAGTGTGTGAGAGCACTTTTACCCTTTAGAATAGCATGTCTAGTCGATTTTCAATCCAATTATAACAGAGAAAGATGCACGGATGCAGATAAGACGATGCCTATGTCAATGACCAGAAAAAAAGGATTCTGTTCAGATTTTGAGACAATCATTGGTTAGACTTCAGCACAAACTATAAAAAATGACATGTTACACCTAGATGGGAAAGTAAGAAGATTCTCCTTCATTATAGCCATTAAACGACTACTAGAAGTCTAATCAGCGCGGAAAAACCGTGTACCACACATGGTACACGCGGTCCTCAGAGGGCTATAGACGAGTATACAGGAACAGCCAGCAAATAGGCAGAAACCTAAAGTTATGAACGAAAAGTGACAAAAAGATTTACGCTCTGAAATCAACGAAGAAGCTGAATTTGGAAGGAAAAGTACTACCTGCGGAGGTGGTGCGTCCACCTGTGTCTCACGGCTCTGAAATACACATATTGAATTCTCACAACTTTGAAAAAAAATAAGATAGAGTCTATAAGTATCACATACGTCTCTACAGCTGCCCATTATTCAATAGAATAATTGATAAATATTGCAAAGTAGCATGCAGTATACTAATAAATAAGTCAGTCTCCAAGCGTCTTCATGCAAGAACATAAAGCGAGAGTTCTAAGCATACAAAAGCAATAAATCTAACAAGTATATCCTAATGCAATTATACAAACAAGAATGCTGATGATATGCAAAAACTTTCGCTCTGGCAAGGAGTTTAACTCAACACTCGTGTCTCACCCACACCTTTCGCTCTTGCTTTCAGTGTAAATGAAACGCGGGTTCAACTCCTGCCGGGGCTTGAATGTTCTGCACATCACTCACTACTCCCAGATGTATAGTTACAACATCGTAACACCGCTATAAACTAGCAAAACAAAGAACACTTTAATATTTCGATGTTTCTACTCACATGAGTTGTCCTAGAGTATATAGGCGGAGGAGGTGATGGACTACGCGGCGGTGTCACAGCGCGCTACAAAAAATATTTATAAAATATTGATGTGTCCCGGTTTGGATAATTTATTTTCTCAAGAGTAAACCACAGAAAAATCTAATGAGAATTCCATGGATGATTTACAGGTATGATAAAACCACACCGATTAGTTCAAAAGAACTTCCAAAACATATAAATGAGTCAGTAAATCTTCCTCTCACTAAACGATTGATCTGATCTGAGTGAATAGCATTGAAGTGGATAAATTTTTGAACCTTATCCTCTTCTATTGATTAATACATGAGAATATCAATAACTTATTCAAAACTTAGATTATCATATATCCAAGGATGCCGAGCAATATGCCAACTGTCGACCTCAGGCGGGATTGAACCCGCGTTCCAGCCATAAAGGGAGTAAAACTGAGAGGTGTTCCCGACACGAGGACAACGCAAGGTTCCCGTCTGGGGATCGAAAGCTTCGCATATCAGTCAGCATTCATGGGTATATGCTTGAAACATCATAGGACTGCTATATGAGCGATAAAGTAATAAAAATGTTCCGTTAACTCTTTTGCAAAAATCAGTATAGGCATAATTCACTCGCAGCCTATTGACGCCCCGTTCCTTTGCAGTTTTACTTTGTAAGCTCCATTACTTGTCAAACCCTGTTAGGCTACCTACATTCAAACGGAAACCAATGAGAATGTTCGCATGAATTCGAAGATAATGTCATGAAGGGCTGCCTGTAAAAAGTCCACCTATCTAACCGCATCAAGTAAGTACAAAGTAACTTTTAGACCAATTTTCTTTAACCTCCGCACTATCAACCAATAGCAGTATCTTTTGCGATTCAGCTAATACACGATGTCGACAAATGAAATCTATTCGTCTATCGTTTTGTCTTCGTCTTACTTGAAGCAGACGATTTGGGTCGATTGCCCACATTCGTAAGCTTTCGCAAGGATAAGGTTTTTGTTGTCCTTCAGGTCGAATCTCCTTCTGTGGAGCATCGCCTGAATGAAGAACTTTGTTCGGCAATGCCCTCATATACAGAAAAGGTTGAATGAATCCAACAAAAACGAAGAAACGACTGTGGCCAATCGACTCAGACCATCGGCTCCGAAGATGATGAAGTCGTCAAAACGCCAACTGAATAAACTTCATTTATCGGCCCCATGTAAGCATAACCGCTTAACATCCGCGGACCCACGCTGGGCGTGTCCACCAGCACGGGAACGACCTTCTCTGTCTCGCTTGGAAGCCGACTACACTACCACTTTTCGTTGCAAGACTGCAAGCGCATTAGTGTAAAACTTAGCTGAGGATCTTGCAACGAAGAGTAGTTCTGTAGCCGGCGACTAATCGGTGCTGAGGAGGTGGAGTCGTTCCCACACTGGTGAGCAGTCCCAACGTGGGTCCGCGGAGGTAAGCCGGGCAATCACTGAAGAAAATTTACAAAGCCTTTGTTTATTAAGCATCATCTTTAGAACACTAAGATATGGCTTATCGTGCAATTTAACAAAGCATATTTTGTAGCCGACACATAGCATTCATATGATAAGAAAGCGCTGAAATAACGGCCTACTTAGTCACACAAAATCACTCGCGAGTAATGAGGCAAAAGAGTTAGAGAAAAAGCATTGGAATCGTGACTCCATGAAGGATTCTTAGTAAGAAAACTTATCCATTATCAGTAATTAAGCAGGATGGCGGCATTTATGTGCAGTTTGAAAAAAAAAGTTCATAAACGTACCGGTGGCTCACGTTGAATCGTTCCACTGTCTACATGCCAATAGTAGGAGAATCCAGACGGATCTAAGTAAGTAGAAATCAACATAACTCTATGACAGAGCTTTATTGATCCGTCTTCACACAGTGTTTTCTCCTTCTTTTCTTCACTGTGCAGTTCCCAGTACTTCTGACATCCAATTCGTTTCTTCGTCTTCAAGGTCGCAGAATATTGAGTGAGCGGGCCGCTTTGCAATCTAGAGGAAGCCTGGCTGTGGCGTTCCAAAAGACATGGTTGTTGACTGCCGGAGAGGAGTGGGGGTGGAGGTCGACTCCACGCGTGTCGCGACGAGCATCACAACTACTCTGCCAAGGCGCCCCCAATAACTGATACAACGATGGTTTTTATTTGAACACCACCGATAAAATCCTCATGTCTATTTTTAGTATTGACAAATAAGTCAGCATTCTCTAAGCAATGCCACTGCCAAGAACTTAGCGACGGAATTACTTCTTATGCTTGAGCACTTGAAGAACGGTGGGAAGTCTCACCCGCGCATGTAATTATTTTATAGTACTAACTCATTTTAAACTTGCTTGAGATTTAAAATCCTTGAAAATTACGAAGAAATCGAAATTTTTGAATTTCTAGCATATAAGTGGTAGAGATAAGCAGCAGCGAATTACTTGCGATAGTATCGTGCACTCGAGGTCAATGGTTCGATCTTGCGCTCATGGCTCACCAAGCCATCCATCACTCCGGGGTCGGCATGCACCAGACTGGTGTTAGACCTGTCTAGGAGGACAAGCAGCACTGACTCAGTTCAGCGGGAGGCCACCGCGAGTCATTGTAAAGGCCAGATAGGCATTCAATCACCTCAAACGAAGTTAGAAATTGAAGACGAATGCATGGCACATCCCTCAGGGATTGATGAACGCCGAAAGCTTTATCCTTCTTTTTTTATTTATCGTGCACTGATGGACGAAATGCAGATATATTGGTTTTGAAAACTATAACTGTTTTCCATTTACTATTCCTTTAGAAATTGGGGGCGGCGGGGCATGGCCGAGTGGCTGTGATGCTCGTCGCCGCGTGTGTGCTAACTTCGTCCCCACCGCTCTTCGGCAGTCAGCAACGAACGCCCTATGGGACGCCACAGCCAGGCTATCCTCGAGACTCCAAGGAGACGTGCTGACCAATATTCTATGACGCTTAAAAAGATAAAAAAAAAACAAATGGGATGTTGGAAGTACTGGAATTCGTACACAGAAAAAATAGTGTGGAGACGGATCAATGAAATGCGAAAGTATTCAGAGATTTCTCAAAACCTCGCTGAAATCTCAATATACCTGATCATTATTTTTTTAGCCATGCAAGTGGTCTGTTATGGGCACTTATGGAGCCCAATGCACATGTTTCGGCCTTGACAGCTTCATCATTTGGGCACTAACCTTCGTCCTAGCCAATCTTCCTAGGTGAACACATCCTCTTACTTAGACGAAAGGTACTGCTCAAGTGATGAGGCTGTCAAGGCCGAAACATGTCTATTGGGCTCCAAAAGTGCCCATAACAGACCACCTGTATGGCTCAAAAGATAATTATCAGGCACCTTCAAAGATCATGTTATGATAAATGCAGAGATTTTGGTTGAGTGTGGGCAATCAACTCGAATGGCTCCGCTCTAAGAAAAACGAAAACGTCAAAAGTTAGCCGAATAAATTTTATTCATCAACCCCCTATATTAGCTAGATTATACAAGGAGCTGTAATTGAAAGCCAGATTAGTTCAGTAACTTTTCTCCCAAAGATTTAAACATCTAAAGGCTTCTATTCTGTTGGGAAATACTGTGAATTTCGATGAGTTTTATTAAATCAAGAAAGCTTCCTGGGAGATAGAATAGGTTGGCTTAAATTAATAAACCAATTCTGAATTTCTTCTTACTCATTCACTGTCAAACTTAGAATAGGAAAGCGAAGTTAACTCTATTACTCAGGTAAACCTACAGGGAACCAAATTCATTATATGGCCTAAGATGCAAATTTCCGTCAATATCAGATGAACACAACCAAAAGGACCAAAAAGTTCCACTCAGCGATTACTCGTTCAGGAAGTCATATCAGTGTGCTCTAACGACATAACTGACACGAGAACTGCAATGTCGAAAACAGGACATAATAAATAGTTGAACTATTCACGAATACATCATAACATTCGTTTCGAGTGTTTTATTAAGACCACAGTTCAAATTTCAATATGCCTTGCAATCATTTTTGAGCCACGCATGTCAGTGGTCTGTCAATGAGGGCTGACCTATAGAGCCCGATACACGTGTTTCGATCTTGCGATCTCGTTAGTCGGGCAGTTACCCTTTCTAGTCTTTTGCTAATCTCTGTGGGTGCTCCAGTCCCCACACTAAGAGTTAGCTAACTGACGAGATCGCAAGATCGAAACACGTGTATCGGGCTCTATAAGTCAGCCCTCCTCGATAGACCACTGACATGCGTGGCTCGAAAATGAGTGCAAGGCATATTGACGAATAATCACCAATATGATAGGAAAAACCACATAGTAGCCGCATTTCACAATGGGAGGAAAGAAAAAAATCTCTATAGAGCGTCAGTGTCCACAAAAGCGATAGACAGAAAACGAAAAACTCCACCTTGGTGTTTTTCCCATCCAGGAGGTAACTGCTTGTGCTCGTCCTCGACATGAGAGGTCGGTGGATTCACACGTAGTGGCTTACTATACTGGTGTTCCATTGCTACACCAGAATCATGAGATTCAGGAGAAAGCACAGTCTCGATGACCTAAATTACTATAATTTGAATCGGAGTTAAGAGCTCAAAGAAAACGCTCTGTCCGGTGAGAAAAATGCGCGTCTGAGACATATTTTGTGCGGATTTTACAGTGTTATGAAAGAGTGTTCTGAAAAACTGGTGACGTGGGGCTGTAGCCAGAAATCTCAGCTTTCGAATGGTTGCTAGCACTCCCATTGAAACTTCCTGTCAAGCGAATGATGTCGGTTTTCATTTGTCTCCTCATAACCGGATAGAACCGAGACTTCTTCAGTGGATCACCTCTATATATTACTCTTATAATTATTTAGAAGAAAAATTCCACAGCCCTCGGCCTGACAGAAGCAGGACATAGCATTCAGCCTTTTAGATCGCCCTCAAAAGGTCGACTGAATGATCACCAGATTGAATTTGTCACAGATGTTGCTACGATCTCACACGAAACAGAGTCGAAAGGCGGTGAATCGCTCACGATGAGGCCTAGGACTGACTGCGGTGAAAACTGAGAAACATCCTAGCAAAGCTAAGGTGCAATCCCTTAGAAAGTCAGGTTCAACCACTATTCGACAAGCCAATTAGAACCGAAGAAAGCTTATCATCAAGAAGCTATCATGTCGAGGTATACGTCTTCCTATCTTCACGGGTTACGAGAGATAAGGAAAAGTGGATTGGAGCTCTATGAAGCTCCATAAGATCGACTGTTTTTTAAACCTCGTAATAAACATTCAGAATAATTCCAAAAAAAAGATGTTTTAAGGCCAAACGAGGTTGTTAGGCCAGGGTCATACACCGGTGTTTCGGCCTCCTCGTCAGTGACCTCCGCCCCACATTAAGCCCTGCATTGTAGCAAGGAGGGAGGCGTAACCTCGTTTAGGCTTGAAACATTCTTTTTTTGAAATTATTCTGAATGTTTATCACGAGGTTCAAAAAACAGTCGACCTTATGGATTGATTGTGGTCTACCAGCCGAAATCCATCGACTAAACAGTGGTGATAGACCAGTGTCATTGTACACTGTGCCATCACCACACACGCCTCCCTCGTTGCTACAATGCAGGGCTTAATGTGGGGCGGGGGTCACTGACGAGGAGGACGAACCTCCGAAACACCGGTGTATGACCCTGGCGTACCAACGTCGTTTAGGCTTAGAACATTTTTTTTGGAATTCTTTGAATATTTATGAAGCTGTTAAAACAAGTCGTCTTGTAAGCTCAATGCTCAATAGAAAGAACTTTTCAAAGTGGTGAAAAATTTTATTCCAATAAATTCAATTTCACGCTATAACGCATGGCCACTGAGCGAAAGAACATTCGTTATTCTTCGCGTACATAAAGTGACTCAAAGGGGGACAAAATGAATCTAAATTTAGAATCTAAAGCATTGCAAAGATGTCTTTCTTCAAAAGGAGAACGTAGCGTAGTAGTCAAAGATTTAAGCTTTCGAATGATTACCAATTTTCTCATGAAAAGTTCCTGTCCAGCGCAAGCAGTCGTTTCTTCATCCCTTGCCTTCTAACGGAAAAGTACCGCTTGATCTACTTGAATCTTTCGTTTCTAGTGCATTCTAGCAGGGGTATAATATCGCAAATATACAACGAAAGATACTGAGTGGTTAGCAAAAACTTTACACCAGCCGGGAATAGAACCCGCGTTCCACTTCATCGGGAAGCGTAGTATAAATAAAAGGAAAAACATAAGGATTTGTTCACCTCTTCCTCATCGATAACATAATCGGTCGGTGGTGGGTAACGCTTTGGCGATTCAGAACGTCGTCGATTCTATACACCACATGGTTAGAATAAATGAACCCTGAAAGCTGAATCGATAATAAATGCCAAATTTTAGCTTACGAACTTGATCGAGCTGCCAATAGAAGGAGTAGGGATCTCGATGTTCCGTCATGATTGTCGTATCACCATGTTGCCGAACGCGAACACCTGAATTTCCAAATAATGCATGATTTTTAATGCCGCTAAGTACAAAATAAGCAGAAACAGGCTTAAAAATAAGGCTTCAAACTTAAAAAAAAACACTGAGATATATGATACTGATAAAACCCCATGGGAAAGCGATGCTTTAACAGAAGAATAACTTTCTTCTGACCTAAAACGGTGGATCAATTCAAAATCCTGCCTCCCTCCTTGGGTTAAGCTATTATCATAGTCCAAAACATCTTCCTAATCTTATTAGGATATATCATTACCTGCCAATCAGTGTGTTCCACCCTTTAGGGACCGTGGACCCACCTCCTCTGCATCTCTAACCCCCAGCGTGGGAACGAATTGAATGTGTTATATGTGATGAGGAGCGCGGTCTTAAGAGGGTTCAGAACTCGCTTATAAATGCAATATAGTTGGATAAAGTGTGTCGAGCCTTTCTGAGGATGGTACGCTAATGGTTTATGTACGTCTCGGTGGTCTCGCCCGCCTCATCGGGCCACAATTCTTGGCTCACTCCTACTCAGTAGCATCGGTGGTCGCAGATGTATTAGTTCAGAGAAAGTGAAATATCACTTGATACTGCGGTCTGACTTTCGTGGCTTTATGAGGCCCGCAAGATCATCGAGGCGTACACAAGCCAGTAGCGTGCCAGACCTGAGAATGGCTTGAAATATCCTATAAGACTTATAGGTATACATTTTCAACGAGAAGGCATCAAAGAGTAGATCATTACCTTCTCGAGACGAGATGCCATCACGTGAAGCCGCATCGATGGTCGCTAGTGATTCGCGGAAATCCTTCGAAGAATAGTCGACCGCCATATCACTGCGATGTGATTTTTCTCGATGGCGGTCTTGATCTACAAGATTGACAAGTCTTTTCAGCTATAAAGAGAATGAAAACGAGAAAGATAGTATACGCGCGTGAAATGAGCCAAAAATGAAGCTTTTGGTTGAGTTCAACTCTAGACGAGTCATTCCTTCTGAGTTTTGCCAACTCTTGGGTCATCCCTAAATTTGAACATTTTTGTCCAGAGCAGTGGATTTCAAGCAGATGAGAACAGACCGATCGACCAGGCTTTGACGATTCAATGGAAGAGAGGTAGCCCAGTGGAGAGTGATCCAGTGTTTCAGAAAGCAAAGGCTCGGATCCCCTCCGTCAACCTTCTCTTGAAGTCGATGAAAGAAGTCTTTAGCTCGGCTACCTCCAAAACTCCAACAAGAATCGTCTCGATCATCATTGAAAGGGGCAGGTAATGCAGTGGAAGTGATGCTGGTCATCAGGAGCACGGTGCCGGCTCAACCGTTTCCAGAGCGCAACGAGCCTATCACCTTGGCATCACATTTGTCCGATAATAGCCCAGTTTGTGCTACCTAGTGAGCACAGTCTGGCTTAGGGATATCTGCAAACTCCAAAGAAAGTCGAGTCAACTAGCATCCAGATAACATTAATGAGAAAGTCGAGATCCTCAAGCATCAGCCGAAGCGGCACATAGGGAAGCTGGATGCCGAGGAAACGAGTCGAATGCCAGAAGAAGTACCAGGATCCTCAAAGTGAATTGTGAGGTGATTGATTGAATATCGATTTCATTGATCGACAAGGTGGTCGTGGACGGCTCAGGTGATCCACTGAGTATTGATTTTATCGATCGAAAAGGTAATCGTGGAGCGAGATGACGTTGAAGGCGTCTGATCACATGCGCACTAGAGGGGAGATTTGTTACACTGCCGGCACAACGACGTAGCCCCTACGACAGCATATATTGATGATATTTACAATCTGTTACACTATATTTCTACAGGGATAAGACCTTGAACTTAGAATGATAAACACGTGCTTTGAAGGCGGCTGTGGTCGAATGGCTAATGAAGCTCGGCGCGAGATTGATCTCACAGCCTCCCAACACTCTCCGGCAATCAATAACGAACGCTCCACGGAGCCCCAAAGCCTGGCTATCTTCGGTATTGCAAGGAGACGTGCTCGACCAATATTCTACGACGAGAAGCACTGGTATCTGCAGAGTAGGAAAAGGTGATGAAAAGTAAGATTGAAATGACAGCCTTCGGGCACTTTAGCACGTTATTAATCCGCCTAGATATAAAATAAGTCGGCTGTGGGGTTCCATAACCCTTCAAGGACCATTAGAGTCATTTTGGTTCTCGCCGCGGGACGTCAAATCTCACCCAAGTACTGTAATGGCTCCGTTGCGTTTCGTAGGAAAGCATCGGCGCGACGCCGTCTGCCTATCAACATGGTCCTCACAAGGATAGGGCGTCACTTGTTTCTGCCGGAGAGCGATGGGGGAAGGGCAGGAATCGGCTCGCGCGCGTCGCGACGAGCATTACAACCACTCGGCCAGGCGCACCAGCTTTCAAAGGAATCTGGATTCTCCCTTGTTAAAGTCATCTATTTGATCTCAAATCCACAAATTCTCTCTTTAGAAATCCTTTCGAGACTCATCTCATCGACTGTTTTCAAGACTCGCTCTAAACTTTCAATACAGTCTGTGTGAGAATGTTTTGGGAGCGCTGTGGCCGAGTGGTTGTGATGCTCGTCGCGCCGCGCGTGGGAAGCGAACTCCACCCCCACCTCTCTCTGGCGGTCAACAACAACGCCATGTACTGGGATCCGCACAATTTTCAAAAATTTTAATGACGGGCCCTATCAATAAAATAAGATAATCATCGGAACTCATCTATTTGGCCACCTCTTGCTGTGATCTGGCCTCATAATACACCCCATAATATGGAATGCTGTGCAAAAACATTTGCGTCACCCGGGATTCGAACCCAGATCTCACGTTACCGGGAGCGTGTGCTGAACCGTTGCACCACCGACGCTCAATAATCAATCAAAATTCATTTTTTTGACCGTGTCGGTGTTGCAACAGTTGGCATACCCTCCCGGAAAGAGTGAGATCTGAGTTCGAATCCCGGCTGACGCAAATATTTTTGCACAGCACTCCACATTATTAGGTTTATTAAAATAAAATAGATAAAAAAGAAAGTAAGTAATCTTCTAAAAAAAAAACACAAAAAACAGGATTGTGCAGAATTGCGTAGCATACCACGTCTTGCGGACTTGTAGCTATCGGTACCGTAATTGTGACGTTTGGTCACAATGCGTTCGGTGAACGTTCGCTTCTCCTCCTCGATATATTCTTCTTCTACTTCGTCCTCGTCGTCTTCTTTGTAGGCTTTGCTGCGATAGTCAGACGAGTAATCTCGACGTTCCTGGAGTGGTGAGTATTAGTGCAAATAAACCCCGAAAAGAACTCTAAATGGCATATTTTAGGGTCGTTGCGCTGGAGAAATAAACACCAAATTTATCGACCAGAAGCAATCAAAATCGCATGATTTTGGTACTGTTCAGTTGCGCATTTTTCTGCGAACATTTTGGTATACAACTTGCCTATACTTACTACAAAATGGAGGAGTTGAGGGAACAATTCACTTGCTACTCATGCACGAATGGCGCGTAGGGGAAAATGATCGTGAAGCGGTGCGCAAGATTAACTCATTGCCGACGATCGGGGGTCCGATGGTCTGTTTTCTCTGAACAAAGCCTTTTATTTGGAATTTAAGTAATCCTTCGAAAGCGCAAATCTCAGGGATTCCGACACTTTGCTTGGTTTTCGAAAAGGCACTTGCAGTACGCTGTAGCAGCAAAAATTAAATTATGTTTCACACTTGGTTTGACCTATTTGCTTAATTTGCTCAACTAAATTCGGCGGTTCGCTTTTTAGTGAACTTCATTGAGCCCATTCGATAGCTTAAATCTCGGCAAATTCGACGCTGAAAATGGTCCTCAAAAAGTTTTTCATAGCGCAATGTTAGAGCGAAAATAAAATTACGTTTTACATACGCAGTTTTCTTTGCCCATAGGAGTCATATATGCACAAAAAGTATACAAACTTGTAGAGAAAATCATGTTCTATTAGAGTGGCACAAAAAACCATGAGTATTTCCCAAAGCAAAAGGTTTTTTTTTTGAAGAACGAAATTCGCCTGCCATTGGCAATATCGATCATGCGGCCGTCCAGAGAGGGTTAATGGAGCTTCGTATGGACGGCTCGAGTGCGACCGATCCTCTAGACCGTCCTCTCTAGCTTTCAACTTCGCGAACTACTTACTGGTCGTCCTTCTTGCAACCGTATCATCCCTTCAAGCTCCATTGATCTTGCGCGCCGCTTCACTAGCACTTTACCCCACGCGCCATTCGTGCATGAGAAGCACGCGAATTTGTTCCCAAGACAGCTTTATCTCAAAGCGCGAACAGGCAAGTTGTGTACCAAAATGTTAGCAAGAAAATGCACAATTGAACGGTACCAAAATTATGCAATTTTGATCACTTCTATTTGATATATTCGATGTTTATTACTCTAATGCCAAAATTTATGGAACGACCTAACGTTGTAAATAATGACGAAGAAGCAACTTTACGGAGAACCATTCAACATCTCGTTTTGACTACGAGATATTAGTAGTGAAAAAGCGAGCCAGACCAAAAGAGAAACTGTACGCCATGAATGTATTTGAATGCAGACAAGAGATAAAACGAACAGAAATATAGCGAACGGAGAACTTATCGCTGGTATTGGTGAGGGTAGATGAACTGGAGATGTAGATTAATAGTAGAGAAGGAGATGTTATGATAGAAAAGCGAACGAGAGGGAAGAAAAACGTTCTATGACAACGCGGCATTCGTTTGTGATGGAGTATACGAACGGAGAAAAAAAAATGACGGACGAAGAGAGGACAGTGAGGGAACGAGCGAGGGCATTGAACAGGACGGGGAAATATCAATTCTTGGAAAGACTGAGGTTCTGAGGAAGCCGAGGAGTCATAGTTGTGCAGTCGTAGGGTAGGGAACGGAGCCGTCCATAACTCATGCCAGCATCGCGTTCGTTCCTAGCCAGTTTTCAAAGACACATGGAATTTAATATCGGAAAGAAACGGAGAAAAAAACCTATTTCATTAGGCAAAACTTGGACTTGTTTCGCAGAACGATAGGAAACTTATTAGCACACACCCTTGCAATTGGTGAGATGCGGGTTTTACTCCAACCAAAGGTTTAGAGCTTTGCATCTCAGTCGACATTCTTGGATAATCAGTTACAACAATAACACAGCAATAAGAACTGTAAAGAACCTGTAAATCAAATGACAAGACATTTTACAAGAAATGAATATGCGACGGTATACGGTAAATGGTCAAAATTCACGCACTGCTCATATTTCTGCTCAACAATTGGTTACTGTAGTAAAGTAATCTCTGTAGCCGTCATTATAAGATACATTCGCGCGACAATTTCCATTGGTTTCAAGACATATCTGCATCCGAAAACGTCTGCACTTCTTATTTTCAAATAATTTCAACTCGTGAACGTATTGGTCGAAATAAAGATCAGGAGTATCTGCAAATCTTCGTACCTAAGGAAGCTGCCTGTCTATTTTCCACCCAGCAATGATGAAATTCTGGCATTTGGGGGCCATAAATAAAGTATAGCACCTTTTATAATCCTGTGAAGACGTACAATTGTCAAGGACCACGGCTATCGAAAAGTGACTCACACAAATGTTAAAAAACCAACTTCGCAAGAGAGTTCTATATGATACTCTTCGGATCGCAATCTATTCCCGTGCGGTTGACTGACATATGGTGTCAAAAAGTTTGAGAAATCAGCCAAATTCTAATCAGTTAAAGTTGATCACTTTATTACGACCTATTTACAATGCATACAAAGAGAGAATCTACGAAAAGGTCTTGGAAGGAAAAACCTGATGCGAGCTTTACGATCTGAACCAGATGCCCCTGTGTTTGTACGCATGATGTTAGGCTGTATGAGAAATACAAACAGTGTTAACGTCCACAGATAAACATCTGGTGGAGTGCTTAATGGTGAGATCGGCGGCAAGAAACAAGACCTGCCTGTGGCGGCTTGGTCGAGGAGTGCTAGTTAGCAGGGGGACTGAAGCACCCATGACATACGTAATGTGCATATATGTATACATATATATACACGTCGATATGCATATACAAGCACAAGCCAGCAGACATCTATATTTTGCACAACCCATTATCACAATTTACTGTGCGGATCGCAGCAATTCTTAAACCCAATTCCTTTCCGCGCATTAATTCTCCATGGCCTCTGAATATTTCACGTGTTACCTCGAATGCTGCTTGAAGATTTCGAGTTTTTTCATGAATATCGTAAAATGACGCCCTAAGCGATTCATCTGCAGTCGTGGAGGTGTCCGAGCTATGGTGTTCCCTAAGGCTTTCGTTGATTTATCGCAAGAGAGTGCTCGTAGAGGGGATCGACACATAAGCTTTATATAAAGGGATTCATATGAGTGATTCCAGTGGCTAATAGTCCTACGTAAAGAGATGTAAGTTTAAAAAAAAAGAGGGATTTCCGTTTGACATTCTCAACTGTACCATAGTCAAAACTGAGAAGTCGTATATTCTGTCGATTTGGACTTAATAAACACTAGAAAAAATATATCTAAATTATTTCTGATTTTGGATTTAGTCGAAGACTTAGTTAATCCTAAAATACTAGCCATTTATATCAGCACTATTGTAGAACATTTGAAAGTGTTTAATTGTCCGTATGTGAGTTTGAAACTCAAACAAATGAACATTGAATAACTTTGAAAACATTTCAATCTTATCACAGTGAATATTTCAAGAAGCTTTTTTTCTTATTGTAATCAACTGTCAAGAAAGAATACTGTCTTAACATGTAATGTTCAAAAAATAAAATATTACTCAAGGACAGAAGCACAGTGGCCAATGATGAAGCGTATTAGGAGGAAAGCGATAAGCAAGGCGGTGGTTTGATGCCCTCTTCAGCACTCTCCTGCGATCTATCATTTCATTCTTCAGTGGGAAAAACCGCAATCAAAACATTCTTGCTGACTTCATTTACAACGAGTGCCCAAGCTTTTGTTTGGCTACCTCTGAGATTACAGTAAGGATCGTCTCAAGCCGCATCCTACACATTCAAAAAATGCGAAATCCTGAAGCCGTAGCCGAAGCGTCACGTGAAATGCCCGAAGACCTTCGTAGTTGATTAATGCGAGAAACGAATGAAATGCAAGAGTGCCTGGATCAGCACAGTAGATTGTGATGACGACTGATCGGTCGTGTATGAATTTTGAAGAAGTGGACAGTCGAATTTTGATGCACAGTTTTCAAATGTCTTCTCCCCGTTGATGCATAACAATGAACTCGTACATCGAAATACGACAGTGAAAACCAGCAGAATCAGAACTCATGAAAACGATTGATCGTAAGAAATACGCAACTTTGAGTACTTTATTTATTACAGTAGTTCTCTCAATGCTCCACGGATTGGCAATTTCCCAGCGTACGGACTTAGTGTTCATCTTAAATCCATCTTATTTCATGATGTGTTCTTCAAACACAATTATGGAGTTAGTTCTGCTGCTCTACTATGTCAAATAAGATGACGATGTTCCACTTATTGGATTATTGCGCCTGCTTTTTCTGTCTTCATTTGATCTGTTTCACAGTTTTAGCAATGACTGCTCCGCAAAGTGAAAAATTTGTAAACGATAGGAAGTCCAATGGATTCGTTTATCGTGCGAGATAGAAGCACCACAGAATACTAAAAACTTGATCATTGGTGTAGTTGAGAAGACTCCAGATTACAAAATGTCATCTATATAGAGATTATTTGTTTAGTGTTCAAAGTGAGGGCGACAAACTCATAATGGGCAATATGTATTTTATACAATCAAATGCGGTGCCCTGAGTGGTCCGTATGAGTCCTGTGGGGGCCATTTTGTTCTGATGATTCATTTTCATCCTTACAACGTCCCTCTACATATTTTCTCATCGATAAATAGTTTATCCAACACAGATATTGTGGTGAATGTCGTTCGAATAAAGCTGTATGATATTCTTTTGGAATACGTGTCAAGTTCTCTCTTAAACGACTTGAATGCATATCAGTTTAACAGGTAATTGACTGCCAATTCATTTCCAGTCGATACAAAGAATCAATAACTTCTGTAAAAATCTTCAAAAATAGCCACATTCTATGTGATCTCTTCCAATATGACAAAAAGTAGTGATGATGTACTGTCTGAAACGCTATAAACTGTGGCTTATTCTAGTTTCTTGCTTATCCAAATCAAATTAGTTTCACTGGCTAGACATGAAGATTACTAGACGACTAAAAAACTGGAAAGCGCATGCCAAACAACATACGGCAACCTTGAACGAACGGCGAACTAGAAACATTTATTCATCCAGCTATCATTCTAAGATTTCAAACATATTCTAGAGTAATTGACGATATTTACGCAGTGTTTCGTTACCGTATCGTGTCATAGATATCACTATCAACAACAAGAATTACGAGAATTCATGAAGAGCTCATGAATAGAAAAATCATATATCACCATTGAAGATTTGATTTGCAGAAGAAGAAAACTAACCTTTCAGACAGAAGTTCGATAGATAAAAATTTGGTGAATCCACCTCTCGCATTTTGCTCTGATAGCACTTACTTGAAGAGGTTGGCAACTAGTTGGCTCTCGTCAAATTGATTGATTAGTTAAGTCAGTTAAGCTGGCACAAGTTCGTGCTTCGTAATAAAGTAAACAGATGTGCAGTTAACGATTGAAAAAAGAGCTTCTACATGGAAGCTTCAAGTATGCATTATATTGGGAATAAGCGAACGTAGAGGAGAACGAACTGACGGATTTCTATCTCAGAATCTACAAATTTGTGAAATGCTGGGAAGCAGGCTCTCAGTTAACTACGGCATCAGCAATAAGTCACTTTCCTAAATACTTAGATGACTTGTCGACAACCGTCGTCCGATTATCACTACTTCTCCTGCTCTTTCCTTGTCATTGAAATGTTTGAGGATAGTTGGACGCTGATGTGGATCTCGATGCGATTTGAGAATTTATTAACTCCTCTACACATTAACATGATAAATAGTAGTTCAGCATGATTCCCTACAGACCCGGGGTAACTTCACCGAAGCGCCCTCTAGTCTCATCTCAAATAGTTCTGGCTTTCATCAATCAGACCGAAGTTTGCTGTAATGAAACTCAGATCCTTTAAGAATGGCAATCACTCTTCTGGCCGTAGGAATCCCATTATTTGTCGACCAACTGCTCATGGCCATTTAACAAGCCGGATCCCAACAAGTTACTATGTTCTTATACACTATCCTTCTGATATAAAATAGGGCTCCGTCAATATTCCTTTCCTCACAGTTTTTCGTTAGCCAGAGAAAACTGAATATTTCTAACAACCTAATGATACCTCGTTAACATCAGTTCTTAGAACTACCACCTGTCAAATGTATCGCTATTGTATGAAGGATTATAAAGGATGAAGGATAAAGGATTAAAGGATAAGGATAAAGTGCTCGGATCCACTCGTCGTCGTAAGGAGATGATTGAATGCACACTTTTGTCTAGATCTTGATATGCGATAGGACCAAAACTCACCAAGTCAGTGTTTCTATAACCCTAAACACATCTGGTACCAACTTGATAGTCCCGGAGGGATGGTGAGGTTAGTTTGTCAGCAGACGAGATTGGGATAATGACAGTGTTTGTAAAGCAAAGCATCTCTGATACGCTTTTCGTTGGTACCATACCAAGTCAATTGTGATTCGTGAACATAATTTTCTCATGAGAAAACTTTGAAGTCATTGCGCATTGTTTATTATATACGTTTCTTGAATAATTTTGTAAATGCTACTATCAAAGTAAACATTTACAAAGTTACAGAATCAAAAGACAGCGGAGAGATCATTTCATCAAGATGTAATTTCGTTAGGTGCTCCGCAGCATTCATTAATAAATTCTAGAATGTTTTTTTTACACAAATTTTGTTGCATTTCGTTTCGCAAGAGTAGAACAATAATAAAACGAAGAAGAAGAAGATAATGATGGAAAAAGGGGAAGAAGAGCAATAAGAAGGGCCAGAACGCTAAATTAGGTGGCGCACTGGCCTGAATGAAGAAACGACAACGTCATTCAAACCGACACATTAATTTCAAGCCGTTCCTGCACAATTCAGCTTTAAAGAGGTAAAAACCGAATTCAAATTAAACTGGAAATAAGTCGTCTTACTACTATCTTATAGATCTATTCTAGGAATCAAAGCTTAGTGAATGGAGCTCCCTGTCAGCGTTCTGACTGAAATTGAAAACGAAATGAAGCCCTACCATCTTGTGTGCTCTGGATTTGCGATTTACACCACTAACAACTTTACATAATACACGGATTGGTGATAAAACAAATAAGTTTAGGAGCATCCCAGTAAATTGTAGAGATGTTGGTCAATAAGCCAGAAAGAAAGATTTTTTTTTGCAATGATTCGATACGGATTGTAGTGCTTCTTGCGTTTGATTTGTTCTCTAGCATTCATCATCAGCTGAACTCTTCTATTTTTGCGTGTGATTTCGACTATTGCGTAAGAAATTTCGTGATCATAATAAATGTCGCTGGGTGCTGGTCGAGTCGGCATTCAGGGGAGATAGCAGATGCTAGACAAGGATTATACCCGTTTTTCTCCAAGAGAAATGGGAAGCCTGGTAAGCGCAGTGGGGACTTGTACTAGCGCTTCGATCGCAGTTGACGGCGAATATAAGATTGCTCTACCGATCCCTAACAGGTTGTATAGCATTCGAACAGTTGCTAGTTGAAAATTTTGTCTTCTTCATAAATGCTGCTGGATGCTGGCCGAGTCAATTCTTTTTTTTTTGAATTAGAATAGCTATACAAGGAAAAGAAGGAATTCTTTAATCGCGGGTCAAGAGTTGTTCGTCGACCAGTTTACACAAAATTTTTGACTCCAAAGTCATGAGAACTCTGCTTGACTCTGGGAAGAATCGAAACGATAGCCAAAAGTCCGGTTTGATTCTTATCGTTCACGACATTTCTGACTGCTTCCTACGTCTGGAAAGTAAATAAATAGCTTTTTCAAGTAATAGATGACTGACGAGGAAAGCGACAACGATGTGGTTAGTGATGCAAGTCAGAAGCACGATGCGTTCGACTTCTTCTCAAAACGCTTTCCTTCATTCATGCAGGAACTCCTTAACTTGGCTACTTCATTTTGCAGCGAGTTTCGATTCGACCGGCATTCTACGATATTCATAAAGAAAGAGACATTCTTCAAGCAACATGCGCAATGCCCGAAGATCTTGAAAACGTAGTTTGCGAGGAATTGAATCCAATGTAAGAAGTGCTGTAATTTATAGAGTAGATTTGATGGTGGGCCATGTTAATAGAAGACGTAAATAATGTGAAATTCTCTATTCTGATCAAATCAAAATAGAGAAACCTTTTTTCATTTTATCAAGAAGGTGCCACATAAAATGTAAAAGGCACAAAGGTTTATAAGCGGACTGAACGTTAATATCTCCATTGGTGGAGAAACACCCTATGCTTGTTCCAAAATATAGGTTTCCATGAAGGGACGAGCGATTACCGTATATTATTCGCTTTCTGGTTGTTTAGGAAAAACCGCAATCAGTACATCCTTACTGACTTCATTTACAACGAGTGTCCAAGATGATTGCCACTTGTTTGCAGAACTCTCAAGTCATGTCAATGACGACACAAACACGATGTTAAGAAAAAGCTGACGTGAGTATGACGAGACCGGATCGCTAGCGCATGCTAGAGCTCGCTTCCTTGAGCTGCCGCTAAGAAAAAATTCAAGAAAAGAGTGATTTTAGATAAATAATTACCATATTGTGAAGATAATCTACCAGAGATAGCCGGCCTAATAATAGCACATTGTATAAAGCTCTCGACGTTAATCTAGGGTGCGTTATGCACTCGCCTCTATTCATAGCATCGTAGCGGTGATCAAACTCATATTATGTCTATTTAGAGACCTATGGTGGCCCAACGCTGTACAAAATCGGTGTTTCCAACCTCTCAAAGATTTCTGTTGTGTTCAATATGAATTTCTCGATTAGGACTGAGAAGCGAATCCGTATCAAAGCGCGAGATTGAGCTAATGACCATGTATTTATTGTAAGGCACCTGTGGTCGGCGAACTACCCACGTCCTCGGAAGTAGATCCAATATTATACTAGAGATGGAAAGTATACGCCGAAAATCTATAGAGAAACGTGGGTTTGACTAGTGCCTTCTAAAGACCAAGTAAACTGGTGTGAGATATCTTTTCCAACTATCTGAGAATACCAAATAGTTGAATATGTAGTTCTTTTTTAGATGAGTCTAGCAAGGTGAGATTCCATGTGGATTCATTTCTTTGACAACATACGGTGCACTGCGTTTGGAATATGTACGAATTATGCAACTATCGAGTAGAATATTGATTCATTTTTTATGTCTTTGGCCTATAAATCATATTTGCCTTTTTTCCACGACAGCCCTCTCCAACTGAAATATGGAATCACGTAGAAAGGTTTTTGTAAGATAAGATTCAAGGCAGATTTTTTACAAAGATGAAGTACGTTTGCAACTGGATGCAAGTCATACTATGTCATTCACTGTAATCAAAATGAAGAGAGTGAAAGAAGAACTGGAAAATATACTCATAAGTTAGAGAAAATAAATAAAGATATGTAGTGATGATGAAGTAAGAAACTTCTTCAGAGGCTTAGCCAAGTCGTTGCGAGTTACACCGTCGAGATTTTGATTAGAACGGAATAAATTCCATCGTTTTAAAGAGTTTGAAGAGGCAAGAAGGGAGGCAGATAGTAGAAATGAAATGTATTATATATAAATAGTTGCGAGATAGATGAAGTGACCTCAAGCATTGGGAATAATAAGAAAACGACAAATGTCAGTCGTGTTTGTGAAAATCGTAGCTGCTAGAAAATTGAAAGATGGGCGGTTTGAAGAAGTGAGACGATGAAGCGGCTCTTGGCAACGAATAGTGGTTGACGAGATGTAAAGATCTGATGTTTCCTGAGCAAATATGATAGTAAACATATCATTTCTGGACGAAAAGTCGTGGAAATCGAAAGTATTTTGACTTTATAGAGCAACAGACGGAGTTGTTGTTAATCATGTTTGACGTGAGTACGTGTGGAATGAAAGGAGTACTTCATATGACGGCAAGCAAATAATCCACATCTTTTGAGTTTCGAGCGTATCGTCGCAACTAGTCCTCGTCTCCATGAAAATTCACTCATGCATAGCACAATAGGAGAAAAAAGATGACGGCAATGATTGATAATTTTAACGAAATGCACCATACTGCATTCGTTTTTCCATTTTTTATTTCGATTTGATGCCAGTGAATGTGGATGATGAGCCGTTATATGACATAGCAGAATCAGCTGATGGAAAGGTCAATGTTTTGCCCTTTAGATAAATAAGTATCGCTTGGCTTACTATTCATTTATTGAAAAATGAGATAGACAAAAATGTGAGTAATTTTGAAATTATTTACTTGCATACTTGAAACATCTCAACGGCTCCACATTGTTAACGAGAAGTGTGCAAACTCTAGTAGATATAAAACAAAAAAATCTTAGATAATTCTTGTCTGCTAGGACTTCCCCTCTCGAAATCTCATCAAATCTATTCCAAGGAATATTGAATTCATCAGCATAGGAGTTGGTGAAGATATGCATAAGTTCATCAGTTTACGACTAGATTTCTTCCAAAACGAAGGAGGTTCGTGGTACTAACCTGCTCTTAGGTGAACTCTGAGTGAAGACGAATTTCTTCTTGGCTTGAGCGAATTTGCTGTTTTGCTGAATTCTCATTTGTGAACTGCACAGCGAGAACCACAAAAGTCTCTAGGGCCCCTTTAGGGAGAGTGACCAGTAGAAAGAAAAATCGGAAAACTCAGCCAAGTAAAGGTGCTTGATAAGATAACAAAATGTACTGTTACTAAATGTGTTGCTCATAAATAACAAAATGAAAAAGATAAACAAACCAAGTTTCGGTTAGCATTTGGAATAATACTTAATGGTCCTACAATAGTCAGTGAATCTCCTATCAAGAACTCGACAACTTTTTTCGCGCTCGAAAAAAACAACAAGTGATCTGAGAAAATTAAAAAATTCAGTGATAGGATATGTTGCGTAATTTACACTAAGAAAAAGTAAATACGTAGTCGGTCCATTTGGAAAAATCATAACTCGAGAGAAGGAAACGGATTTGATGGACAGAAAGAAAATGTCTTCCACGACACGGAATTCACTAACGAAGTGAAAGAGTGGATCTGCGAGTATAGAGTGCAGTGAAGGGAAAATCAGAGACAATTTGGCAGTGGAATTGTGTTGCATTAGGAGGGACTCGGCTATGTCGCTCGCTCCTCTCCGCCATCCAGCCGCTTTCACTGCCGCCTGGACTACCGTCGCCCTCAGCTTCGACGATGACGACAACGACGACGGCAGCAGCTTCAATCGATGAACTGGAGCTGAATTGAAGCTGCATAAAGAATCAAAACGATCAATGTGATCTGGCCGCTTTTCCATCATAATTTGTTTGTTCTGTATCAGTCTGTCACGTCTGCAGTGAGTGGGTGGAATTCGAACAAGTCCGTTTTCATAACTCATGAGTGAATGACCACGTTTCTGTCAAGGTAAGCAATTACATGAGCTTCTGGATACCAAGGTTTAGGGCAGAACGCACTTCGAGCTTGTTAAGACAAATAATCGCGGGGAACTTGCGAGTTAGTCGCTGAAAAGTTTGCTTTTGTTCCATTGCAATCTGCAGATGACGAAGGACTAACGAAATGATGGATTACTCATACTTCGCTTGCTCCTAAGAAATTTGAATTATAGACGGAATTATAGGGACGATTAGGCTGCGCTGTTACTTTGTGCCATTTTTTCTCTCCTAAAAGCTTCACCACTGCACCTTGAAGAAAACAGAGGATAAGGCGCTTGGTGTTGACCAGTCTTTCGGAAATATACCAAGCATTCAAGTCCATGCGAAGGGGGAAGTGTGCGCATGCCCTTTGAAAACCTACGGTGACCTCTAGTCTATCGGAGTGCAAGAGCAGTGTTTTATACTAACAGATTACTGTGTTACCAATTTTCCCACCTTGAACGGATGGCAGGGCTAGTTAGTTATAGGTGAAGGATCGTGCTACTGAACACATGCATACTGTAGAGTTCTTCGACTACTGCGTAACACTCGTCACCACTATCTGACAAAAGTCGACAAAACAGATAATTTGGTGTTGATGGTTAAAATATGAGTTCGATCAACATATCAGCTAGAATCATCTTCAGTATTCTAGCGTGGAAAAGCCAAATTTCAAATAATCACGCAAAAATTAATTGCTTGAAGTTCATCGAATTCTATAGATATAGTCGTGATATGATTGGCATTCAAACCGACACATAAAGTGCAACGTTGTTGAGTTACACTTGAAACGAGCAATTATTCACGTTCATTTGCAAGCCATAGTGTTTTTCACTTCCCCATGGTATGGTCGAACTTGGCCTAAACCAATGCATCACAGAGCAACTATAAGAGATAGCGAAAATAGTAAACGATTTGAGCTGTTCAAATTGGCTGATCAGTAAGGTTTATTACTTGGTATCGCTGACACTGTACCTTGAATGGACACAATAAGCGAAACTGATTAGTATCTGTGCATAGATCTCAGTGGTCATGGTAAGCCTTGACTCAATTTATGGCCCCATATCATCGCTGCTTCAGTTTTTTTCGTAGCTACTGAACGAGATGCCATAAAGCCATATAGCACATTCGCCATTCAGCGAACTACATAGACACAAAAGCTTGGCTGCAACATCAATTTTCCCGGAATGTGTCATGAACACACTAATGGTGGCCACGTCTCCCCAGGGACTTACGCAAAACCATTAAGTTGCTAGCGCTAACTAATTTAAATGCACGCTTGTAGTATTCGTATAGAAGGCGAAAGCTCAATAGTACTTGTGCCCATTCTCAACAAAACGATCACTTTTTAACATTCTACAAGGACTCCTATCGATGATTTCGTATCAAGACCAACATTTTCGAATATTGAACAAGAATCTCACTATTTCGTGTAGGAGAACAGTTCACAATGACTGTCCGAGAGGCCCTGAGTTAAGGCAACAGGTCGTCGATTCTTCTAAATAGTTAAAAAGCGGAACTAAATTGGCGCGCGCCAATAAAATTTTTCGATTGAATAATAGATCAATCGTTTTCTTAGGATATTTTATGACATATGCGCTACATGCTAATGTAAATCATCAAAATCGACTGCTTCCTTAGCAAAATGCCCTCAAAAAATTTTCCATGGTTTTAAAAATGTTGTAACTACGAGAACTTTTAACTAAGCCAAATAGCTAATGCTGCAGCTGGAAAACAGGCGAAAATGTGATGCACGTTAATCACTACCGTATTAAATCCTTCTGAAGCAAATGAAAATCTGAATGTGTAATTATTTGTGCCCACTGACTATTGGGAAATGCACTCCCGTTTTGTAGAAGAACATCGGTCACAAGTTATTTGAACATGAATTCTTTATGAATATCTTGTGGAGGCGAAAATTGCGTGAATCTCGACATGAATGGCACTTGATTGGTACTTATTAGTAAAGGAAAATTTTCCTTTTTTGAAGATCCAAAATAGAACTCGTGTAGCTGCTTTTCTAAGTGAAGTCTTCACCTCACAGATAGCCTGCTTCAAGACAACACTGGATTTTTCATTACCAATCGAGTAACTCTTCGGATTGTGTCGAAGTGAATAAACTGCGGTTCAGTATTTAGTCCGACTGGATATGCAGATGGAAATGTCAAAGTCTTTTTTAGGTGGAAATACTCTGCTTGAATTACCAGCTATAAATCGTTGTTCCGCATCTAATAAAACCCTCTAGCCACGATGAGGCAATAAACAATTGATGCGCGACGAAGGTGCCGTTTGCAAATAAAAATTTTATTACAGCCTTGTTGACAGCTCATCACCAAAGCATAGACGTGGCACTCAAAGTAGCGATGAACAGCAAGTCGATTCTAAGCATTAATTGGGGACACTACGAAAAACTGCGAGTAAATGTACTTAGATACTTATTTAGATACTTAGATGGTCCATCTTCACTAGTTGTGCACACCCCAGCACATATTCCAAATGGTATATTGCTGGTAGTGCTTATGACATTCCTTGGTTTCCTGGAGCAACCTTGCAAGGGCGTTTTCAGGTCTTCAGATGTCGTTTTCAAGGATGGATTTCAGAGATGGAACCTTGGCCAGGCAACCTACTTGTTGATTCGGAGATGATGTTAAGCCAAAATCAAAAGCAGAAGTAGGAACAAAAATCAATTGATCGCTCACGGATAATGTAAAGACCGAAATCAACAAGTAAGTGTAAGGCTTTAGATTGAATCAACCTTATTCAATGCCAATTTCACAAAAGGCACATGCTAAATCAATAGATTAGCGAGTAGTTGAGAATTTGCAGCTGTTTTGAGACAAGTAGAAACCTAAATATGAGTTTAACATGGAAACTTCGACCATGTGGTTAACCTCAAGAGGGAAGGTCTTTCGGCGAGTTTCTCTCTTTGCTCGAGCGCTACGTTTTTGCTCTTTGACTAAGCAGCTGTAATCCCTAGAGAACGGAGGTCTCTCATACGGGAAGAGTAGAACGTTACTAATTACTGAGGTTCTGTTCCAGTCTCTCCCATCTGGACTAAGCAGCACTGTGCAACAGTAGCAGTAGGAAAATCTCAATTATACATAAACATCTTCCAATGATGTATTGTGACAGATTTCTGATGTTGTGAAAAAATACATCAAATGAAGAGCGGGCAGATTATAACATTATTATGAGCTGACTATCACGATACGTCGTCGTGTAATATTGTCACACAATACAGAAAACGTTTTAACTATAGTTGACGTGATTGTTTGTTGATCTCATTCTCATGCGTGAACCATCAATCTAAATACTGCAGTACAAACCCGACGACAGATGGACAAAACTAACTATATATTGGGCTTCATGTGATTACACCCGACTTCGAGGACGACCCCTTCAGACGGTGGGCCGACGTGATTGTAAGAAGAGCTAATCAGCTGTATTCGCAGCTGCCGATATTTTACATATCACGATACGAAACTCGCGCTAACCACTATGCTCAAATCATATCACCACCACCGACGATGATCGCGAGAAGAAGAGCCGAGTGGAAAATATGGCGGGGTCCGCAAAATTCGTAAAAAGGGACCATCCAAGTATCCAGATAAAGACTGTATATTGCATGAGTTTCGCTTGAATATGAGATTTTGTTATCTGTAATACTACAGGAATCAAGATTACGAATGTTCATTTAGAAGGAACGTTTACGTAACCTTTTGCGCTCACCACACGCGAAGTCCTATGATGGTCTTGAGTAAATAGAAGCTCATTTATCTAAAATATACATCTCGGTACTATGCAACATGCTGCAAGTGCTAGCAGAATATCTTTTTGAAAGGTTCAAGAGTATTCAGTTCAGAGATAGTTTATGCTAAGCGTCACTGTGTGATCGGAATCCAGTTATTGTAGTAATGTAAAAGGTACTCAACAATACACACCATTCGTTTCGAGTGTTTTCTCAAGACCGCGCTCAAAATTCCAATATATCTCATAGTCACAATAAACCCAATAGTGTAGAGTGGTGTGCAAAGACGTTTGCGTCGGCTGGTATTCGAACCCAATCTCACTCTTTCCGGGAGCGCGTGCTAAACCGTGCACTACCGACGCCCGTTTTGACACCACTTTTTCTAGACTACAACGCGTTATCTGCCAGCAGCTAACCGTCTACGGTCTGGTCTCATAATTATTTTTGAGCCAACGTGCCATGTGGTCTTTTATGGGCACTTATAAAGCTCAACACACGTGCTTCGGTCTGACGATTTCGTCAATTGGACAGTGCCTTTCGTCTTAGACAATCACCTCGAGGGTGTTCCTGGTATCTCTATCTCCCTACATAGAGTAGATGACGACGTACATTTCCAAGCGCCGTATTAAAATTGAAATATGTTCAGCACAAGAGATGGCAGATGTGAAATGAATTGGAAAGTATGCAGTTTTCGTAGAAAAGACAAATGATCAGAAGAAATAGAAGAAAAGGAAACAATTTTAGCCTTTTTACTCTCTATGTAACTGGTAATCGAGCTAATCGCCTAGATTCTCAAGTGCATCTGTCTGAGGTAAGGAAGTGTCAATGCCATTGACAAGTCGACTGTTGCTCCAGATCCCATAAAATCGGCCAATGTTGTAATTATAGCAATTCAAAATTTATTAGGCATATGTGAACCTATTGAAATTATCGTACACACAGTTAGAATATCGGCATTAAGATTTTTTGATTGAAAAGTTTACATGCTTCTTGGCATACACTCAGCATTAACAGAAACCGAATATTTTCAAGAGAATGAAAGAAGGCTAAATGAGTTGACGTGTGTGCAAGGGAGTAAACATAAAGCCGCTTTTTGATTGTATCACTTTCCCTGCTTGGTTCAAAAACAGGTCTTCTATTCTTTAATTCTCTCCACCTTTCTCCTCTGTCTAGAATCTGAGCCGGTAACAGTTTTCTTCTTGAAGAAGATCCAAAGCGCTCACCTCTCTGTCGACCATTCTGTGTAGATACATCGCAAGATTGGAGTCAAACACGGTGTCTCAGCAATGTTTCGGTTAAAATCTGGTGTAGGACGATGATCAGTCGTCGTCAAAATGGATTTAGCCAACTTCATTGGCAATATCCTCCTCATCCTTTCATTCAATTCGTTCGTAGTTGTTGTTTAAACAGCGTCCCTACCAAACTGACTATGTACGTATAACAACAGAGTGCCAGCAAACACCGCCGACGTGAAGTAGTGATTCATGATTAGATAAATAAAACATAAGAAGCAGAGCAGAACGAGTGTAAAACTGATCTCGTGGTTTTCGACTTTTTACAGAATCACTCGTTACTCAATTGAATGACGATCGGACTAAATTGTGGGAATAAAAAAACCCGACCGTTTCACCATCACGTTCTGATAATGACAGAAAAGCTCCGTACAACAACACACGACTTTCACAAGATGTGCTGAATAAACAAGAAGAACAGAAGTACTCCCAGACGGAAAACTGACAGCAAAAAGGCTTCGATGACAAGTTTGTGGTGCATACAATCGGTTGCTTTATAATTTCTTTCGCATCTCGACACTTTTGCTAATTTATCTGTCATTTATTTGGAAAAATCAATTATTCAACAATATGTTAGCATAATGTTCAATGATATGCAGCATTTGCTGGGCAAAAAATGGATGACTCCCTGGCAAAAATTTGAGGTTGGCGACCAACGAAGTCGATGCATTCGCATTTGAGCTGGTTGTTGTCTTCAAATTGTTCTCGCGCAAATGCTGCTTCAGGGAGCGAAAGAGATGATAATACGATGGAGAAACGGTGGATGTGGTACCGTGGCCCATCCCAGTTTCTTCAAAACGAGATGAGTCAACTTTGCAATGTAAGGTTGGGAGTTATCCTAGAGAAGGACGATACTGAGATGCTGTAGAAGCTTCTCTCGCACTCCTGTGGCCAACTTCCGGGGTTGTTCTCCGTAAACTTTGACATTAGCAAAGCGTGGAAATGTGGTGTAGGAACTCAAGAAGATGCATAAATAGGTGTGGCATCTGTCATCAAACGGATAAACGTTGTTGCGCTCTTGGCATCGACTCATGTACACGCCTTACAAACATGCACTGTGAAAAATACAATAGATAAGAGCGCTGCCTCTTCGAATATATGCTATTAGTGATCCTACAGGTTTCGCTACTCTTGCGTTTACCTCAAGACAGAATATAATAGCTTGATGAGCTTTTTGCAGTACTGATTTATTTTCTGATGGGTATTTAGATCATAATTATACGCCGTCCTGATCTGTGAAAACCGCATTGGGTAATGAACTTGGTGCATACCTTATTCGGCACCAAACAACAAACTACAACCTTCGCGAAGCGAGAACCCTACAGGGGTCTCCAAAAGTGGCAGTTATGTACTTCACTCCCGTTTACGGAGAGTATATAGCTCAGTGGCCTATTTATTTAACGGTTTGGTCTTGTACCTCGACCAAATTAAGCTTTTCATCGCTTTAAGGTCGGCAGATTTATCAGATCTGCTCGAGAGTAATACTGAGTGAAATAGCTGACGATCACAGGTCACTGCATAGCCCAAATATTCATACAAACACCTCTATGACGCTTAATACATTCGCGATGACGCCATAATCTAGTTGATCCATAGAAGTCGTTCACTATGTTTTCTCGTAAATTCTGGCACAAGAGCAATAAACACCGAATTTATCAACCAGAAGTAATCAAAATTGCTCAAGAAGACTATTTGAAGTATGCACCGTCACCCTGAACCATTTCTGCCAACTGTCAGCCAACAAATCAATAGCACTTTGTGGAGAATTTCGAGCTTTCTTTTGGCGCCACATTTGTTCATACTTGCTACATCACGACCGCTCAACAAAGCCTTTCTCACAGTTAGTTGCTTTACATGTACGAATTGAGGCGCGATGCACACACCGCCTTCAAGAACACCAACCGTGCAAAGGCAAAAGGATTTCTGTTCAAGCAAACAGCGTTTGTCTTCTTTGCTGAGTTTCGCTTCGGTGACACCAACTTGAAGTTTCCGCAATTCCATCCTGCCTCAAGACAATGCAAGGCTGCATGCTACCAAATTGACAAAGAGAAAGTTGGTCTGACTGGAATGGAAGTTGATAGATCATCCGCCTAACAGTCCTGCCTTGTCGCCGTATGACTATCACCTCTTCTGGTCGCTAGAGCACTTCCTGAACAAGTAGGTTCCGAGACATCACTTGTCTGCGTCGAGAATCGACATCTTTCTTTGAATCTAAGAATGACGAAATCTATGAGCGTGGTTTTTGAGTGTTGCCTGAGAAATGGCAGAAGTGTGTACAGGATGATGGCGGATATTTGAATAGTTTTGCTAAGCACGTTTAATCACTTACGAGAAGCTCTACCACTTTTTTGTTATTGCGCATATGCTAGCTCTTTGGCAATTTGTGATGATATTTGGGTTGTCGGAGGACCCGGGAGGTTAGGAGCAGAGATTTTCCGGCCGAGCTCCGTGACAACATCCGAGTTGGATCAACTATCGCTTGGTTACACGAATTTTGAAGGCCATATGGGATTGACTAGTTCTAAATGTCTTATCCTTTCAAACTTCTACTTCGGATATCATTTTGCTCAAAAGTAGGTAACATTTATTCAGGCAGTCGTCAACACATTGACGTTTGCTCTTCATGTTTACTCATAACAACCGTGAATTGTGCTGTGCGTGTCTGTTTGTGCAGTATCCAAGGCCGACCTCATATGAGCAACTCAAACTTATTTTATTTTTGACTATAGTTTCGACTGATGTAGATGGAAAGTTTCGAGTCCCCAACTACGGTGTGAAGTATGGAAATGATCTTCTATTGAATTTTCTTAAAATATTCAGCTAAATCGAAGCGTCAATTTGTCGGCGGTGAAACAATTTTTAAAGGGGAGACAAATTTCCTTCTTATGAATAATCGATTAGAAACACATCAAAATGTCAGTCTAGCAGTTAGTTGTCAGCTCAATTAAGATTCAGAATAATTTACTACCTACTCTTATCTCAATAGACTCTTTGGCTCATCCTGTTTGTCGCCTTTATTGCTTGAATGCAAGTACGATTGGGACATATTTGTTCTAATTATGAATTGGAATGAGAAAAAGTGTAATAATGCTAGCAAAGGAGTAGAATGAACGAGGTGATGACCGGTCAATGAATGAGAGAATGATCAAAAGAAACAACTAGAAGACGATAGCTCTTAGAATTGGTGGGTACGAATTCAACTCGGACATATAGAAAACAAAAATTCTTTTCATATAAAAAACTATGTTCTTTACAAAAAAAATCAACAGATTACATGGAAAAATTTCCGATTGGCACCAGAAAATGAAAAATAAGGAGAAATGCACTGTTATTTCATGAACTGAATGACTTACCTCAAAACGATCATCAGTGGTGAAATCCACAGTAGCTGTGTCAGTATCCTTAAATATCCAGAATTTACTAGCAATCGATGTTGATGATTCTCGAGTACAGATATGGAAGAGTGCAACATTCCTAGCTCACCTGATTCTTGTGGTGCCGTCGATTAGTAGTACTCGATTTTGGATCGTCAACTAGGCGTACTCGTGCACCTTCACCCATCGGACCGACTGACAAAGCTGATGTTAAACCCGCCTTCGTTCGTCGAAGAGGGCTCGTCGTCACCGCCGCCGCCATGAGCTGCAGCAACTCTGGCCTGGGTCGCTGCCGCTCGAAGTGTGTTTACTGCTGACATCTGGCTGTCTTAAAATCGTGTACTGCCTCAACATTTACTATACGGATCATCATCCAAAGGGAACTGCAGCCGGTATGATTGTCAAACACTGGAATTCAGGATTGGACGCCATCATCGCCGAGCGCAGACTCAGTGCTAAGGATCAGAATCAGAAGTAAGCTAGCCTCATCCTTAAAATTCGCTTCGTGATGTGGGCTCGACAGCACTATTTAGGCGATGTGATTGTGAATCCGAGACGCGACGTAACAAAATTTTATGGATTATTCAGGCTGATTTTTTGGGTCGACGAAGTTGGTGAAAAGATCGGAGAGGTCGTCGTGAACGCCAAAATATCGGAAGCTCAGCAGACCGGACACGTAAGACTCTAAAACCATCGCATGATACAACTGCCCGACAGATGTCATTAGCGACTAGATTTCTCAGAATGTTAAATCCATAGTAAGGAAACATCAACTCGAAGGTCAGAAAGATTCACGAAAACCTTGCCAGAAAGACATGACGCTCAACATGATGTCCTCAAAGCGAGCAAAAAAAGTTACTCTTGCACGCGAGAACGAGACGTGAAGGATTATTGGAACTCGCTCGAGTTATTCAGCGATTAGCGGGGCGAATTTGATGCAGGCGATAGATCAAACTATTGCTTAACTCTTAAGGACCGTCAGTTGTAATCTCCATGCGCGGTGCAAATCGCGACCCCGATGCGCGATTTTTTGCAATTTTATTGAAGTCTTTCCATCATTTTCGACATAAATCTGGGGTTTTTTTGTGATATTTCGATAGCTTGGGATTTTCTCTATACAATTACATGCTTTTGGTGCGAATATAACGTTTATGTTTCAATTAAGAGCTCTCCTTTGCTATGCTCACAGTAATGTTGGCATTCTGTAATTTGTAATAAGATAGTGAAAATTTATAATAGTGACTGAAAATCGGAAAACAATGAATAGTTTGTCAAAAAGATGCTGAACAGTGCATGCGATGAAAGGTCATCGATAACTCTTACCATAAGTGAGTTTGATACTTTTCTCTATGATAGGCAAGCGTATTTTTGCTCTTTCTAAGAACTCTCGTAGTCATTCCATAGCTCAAATCTGAATAACGCGAAAAGTATTTTATTTTTTGAGTGGTCTTCATACTACGATGTAACAGTAAGAATAAAATTCATTTCACATTCAACATTTCGCTAAGTAAAGTTTTTGCTAAAAGTTCAGTAGCTAGTGGATAACACAATTCGGTTTTTCAAGAAAAACTTTTTATTACGCTGCAACACTGTATTGAGATTGATTTTCACATGCGTCGCTCACTTCTTGCACTTAGATGTGGATGAATTTCCCAACATTTTCATCCAGCCATCACCCTCCAATAACTGATCGTTAGCTTGAATCTCGAAAATTTCAATGGTGTGCTTGCTTTGTAAAAAGACATCTCTTAGCGCGCTGTGGCAGTAAGAATATTATTGTGCCGCATATTTAATTACTTTTCGCTGTGCGCAGCTTTTTTTCAACTTTCAGTAAACCATCAATAGCATAAATCTCAAAAATTTCAACGATATTTTGATTTTAAGAAGGACTTCTTGGTGCGTTGCCATAACTAAAAAAAAAATTGAGTTTCGCACTTGGTGAGCCTCAGACGCGGCATGTTAGTTGCGCTGTGTGATCGACACGGCGCCGAGTGCGAACCTCAAAATTCTTTAAGATGTAACAACGCCACAAAAAAATCTCATCAAAACCAAGCATACTAATGACTTTGCTGAGATTCGTGCTATCGATTGGACGTTGAAAGTCTGGATTAAACCCTGTGTCTAGTGAAAAGTACTCAAATGTACAACCAATCTTATTTTAAGTATTACAGCGTAATATAGAAACTATCCAAAAAACAAAACACATCGTTCAAGCTTTCAAACTTCATGCTATCAAAGACTAACTACAGAAATGTCAAAAAACGATTAAAAATACGCTCTTTTGAGCATGGATGAGAATAGGGGAAATATCCTATGTGTTCATAATAGGGAATCGTTCATTTCTAATTATTTGTAGTAATTTGTAGCACTGCACACTTGAATTCACACAACATAACCTTTCGAGAAGTCATACATTGAAGAAAATGTGTTTTTTTATTACTTCTACATATCGTAAAAAAATAAGAAGTGAGAGATGGAGATGCATTGCTCATTCATTGATGTAGACTCCCTATCGAAAAGTGGGAGTCTATAGGACACGCGGGCATTATTTTTTTCATTAAAAAAGACTCTTATAAAAGATCTTCCATAACTATCTTTCGTTTGATCATCAACTCACTCAAGCGTACGAACTTTACTTAACAAGTACCAATACACCCATTTCAAAGTTCAAGCGAAGGGCTAGTTACTCAGTGTGTGTAACGTGATCTTGATTTCCTTGCTACAGTCCATTAAAAAATCAGACCAGAAATCAAGTTATTTTTGGAATGTACACTTTTTCAGCTATCGAATGATTATCAAAACTCTACTAAAAGATCAAACATAGACGATATCGAAGCATGCAAATCACTCCGAGAGCGAAACTCAATTTATGTTAGCCCATACTACAGCGCCAAAAACAGCTTCAATTGAGGATTGAAACACAATCTAAGTTTGCATTTAAAATCACCATATTCAGGCTGTCGAATGATTACTAAAACTTTAGTGAAAAAGCCTAGCATACACGCATGCATATTACACTATACACTCTGGAGATGAAACGTAATATTTTCCTCGTTGCTACAGCTCAGTAGAAAAGCATTTTAATAATCAAGCACACCATCAGGCTATCGTATGACTATCTCCTGAAAAATACGCGTGTATCATGAGCGGTTACACGTGGTCCTGGAAGGGTAGAAACTCAGTGCCTCTCTACCAAGGGCACCCGTTTCGCTAATGTAATTGCCCTCGCGTGTCTTACCGAGAGTATGGCTTCCATTTCTGAACGTTCAAATCAAGTTATCTGAAAACGGCTACACTACGAAGTGTTACCGAAAGCGCGCAGCAAAAACCTACTGATATCTTAGCTCTTTTACTTTTGCATACAAAAAGGGTGCTGTGGAAGAGAGAGACCCGAGCAACCAACAGTGTATGCACGAGAGGAGAGCGGAAGGTAGAATCCCTGAATTTCGCCCAAAAAATAGCCATTGTCAATGCTACAAAATCGTAGCTCCTCGGTATAGGCTTAGAAGAGATAACGTGGCCCTAGACGGTAATTTCAGCGTGAGCAAAGTCTGTCTATGAAAAAGTTTGCAGCAATGACAAAAACACTACCAATACTCTAATAAGCCAGCTATCCCGCAAGTGCTTACATAATCGTATATGTATATGGCAAGAACATATAATATTCTAACGACAACAATGATGATCTTGAGTACATAGGTATAGTTCATCTTATTTCTTGTAAAGCATGCGTCGGCAAGTACAACGGCGAAACGGATCGGCTGCTATTATAAATTTCCTAGTCGGCAATGTTGATCCAATTACCTCACGAGACTTGCATAGGGCATAGAGATGTAGCGGAAAGGACGTTGAAGTAGAAGTCATTGTTCTCCCAAGGGAATGTCTATCCTCAATGTCCAGGATTTCTTTAGCATTCTGGGTAAATACCACAAATTGGAGCATGGATCACAGAGAAAAATGCCTCGTTATCGGGCCTGAAATGGCACAGTATATAAGTTGTTGTTTTGGTGTAAGAGGTGCGTTGGGAGTCCTTGTGAGGTCTGCACGATTGGTCTGCACTTGGACATCTCAGTGAAAAACTCATAAACAACAGTGACTCTGTGAAGAAGTCGTTATGTTCTTGATGCGTTTGAACTGTAAGTTTGGTGATTTTATCTGTTAGAGTAATGAAGGTGTGCGGTTGACTGTGTCAGAGACAACCTGACATTTCAAGTTTGAAGAAAACTAAATAGCCCAAACGTCAGCTTTCAAGATAAAGTCCATTATATCAACCTCGTTTTCAAAGAAAAACTAGGAAATACAGTGCACGATGTCGGCATTACCCGTGTTCCATGTATTCGTTAATAATTCTTAGACTAAATGCGTTGTTGATGTCGGAGTTGTCTTTGTTGCTTCACGGCCCATTTCGAACTAGAACCAGAAAATCGCTTGCCTAACATCCTTTCCATAGGTTGAAAAAATATAAAATTAATAGCAAGTGATAAGTCATTAGCAACAGAACACAAAGCGAGAAACGAGCGTTAAAATGACATATGACATATTCTAATAGGTTTTGAAAAAGTTCAGAGAAAATGCTTGTAACTTTTTTGGGTGTTAGCCATTTTGTGTTTTCGGGCTCATTTGAAAGCTCGTCTTCTTCCGCTTTGAATAGTACATAATTTATCCATTATCAAGATGGAGTTAACAAGCGAGCAAATTATTGTTCATGACGCACAAATGGCTGTTGGGTTCCAATTCAACGGTGGCAAGTGAACGCATCAATCTGGACTCACAGCGGAAAACTAGCAAAGAAATGGCTGTGCGATGCTGGGTGGACCGTTCTTGAACACCCTCCATGCAGTCCGGATTTGGCTCCATGCAACTAGCATTTGTTTCGTTCAATGCAGCACTGCTTGCGCGAGAAAAGCTTGTACCGATATTAATTGCACAACTGGTCATTCATTTCTTCAACAGCAAGAAATCGGAATTTCCTGCTCGCTGAATCGATCTTTTGCTGGAGAAGTGGCAGGAAGTGCTTGAAATTAAAAGGGAGTACTTTGGATATTAGTTTTGTTTTTGCTCGGATCTAATAGGTGCATAAATAAATGTTTTACAAGCAGTTTCTCAGAACTTTTCCCAACCTATTACCACCGAATACACTGGACGGCAGTTAGTTTGCAAGCGCTTATAAGACCTTCTTTATACAACGCAAGAGTGCATAATATGCCTTATCGATAAAGATAGTGATTGAATCAGTACGGGCATAGTTTGCTCAAACTCATATGGAGCGTGCAGAGGCATGTACATCGGTAAAAAGGATAAGCCGATCTATGTCCGTATAGAGAAACACCTAATCGGTAAGCCTAAATCTGAACCAAGCACCCTACTAGACTCGCATAGAAACAGACACATAACAAGGAGGATTTTGAAGCAAAACTCACGATTCTCGCATAGGGAAATAAAAGAGTGCGCGAGATTATAAAACCATTTCAGACAAACTCTATAAATTCAAGCATAAATTGAAAGAAGAATGCCTCGTGATCATGAGTGACATAACACATTATATAAGACAGCATGGCGTGGTAGTGCATTCGTTGTCCATGTGATCTCTGTATAGCTGGTCTCTAGTTGTATAACACAGTGGAGGACTCATAAACAGCTATGAGTATGTACAAAAATTTCACTGATCCTGTCGCAACTGAAATCTAAGTCCGGTGGTTTTTTCTGCTTTGATATTGAGGATGTTGAATGACCGGATTATGAATACCGTGATTCCAGGTTATGAAGAAGGCGGAAGTGCTGAAACGTCACATGCTAGGATAAATGTATTATAAATGTCTTAGCTCAAAAAGATAGTTCCAAGGTGCCAATTGTTCCATCAGAATCAGGATTTTTGTCAACAGCGTGATTGCCCATTTCAGAAAGACACGTCGTTTTAGTGGTATAATTGTTATATACGTTACGATTAGTGCAACCATTGATAACAATTGATAGCTACCATTCACATTGGCAGCGCAACCGAGTTTGGGAAATGTTCATTATAAAGGCGGTTTGAAAATAAAAATCTCCGAGATAAATGAAGGCCATTGAGGTTTAGTAGATGTTTGCGGTATCTATGCGCTAATTCAACGATTCAGTTCAATTAGCAATACGCGTTGATTTACTAGGTTGTGTAAAAAGTTTGTGCCGTTTTGGTTTTAATATGATTTCCGTGATGAAATCGCATGATTTTGATATCGCTGAACTTCGCATTTTCTTGGGAACATTTTGCTGCAGAACTTTCTTATATATGCTTCAAGACGGAGCTGTCTTGGCAGCAAATTCGCTTGCTATCATATACGAATGGCGCTTAGAGGAAAATGCTAGTGAAGCGGCTCACAAGATTGATCTAGCTTGGGCGGTGATGCGGTTGGAGAAAGGACGGCTAGAAAGTGGTTTACGGAGCTTGAAACTGGATAGAAAGTCCGGAAGATCAGTCGCACCCGGGCCGTCCACAGAAAGTTGATCGTCAAGCAGTTCTTGAGATGGTCGAAGAGATTCTCTCAATAACTTGCAGAATGTTAGCCGAGGAGTTCGATTATTGCTCAAGACCATCGTCGACATTTTGCATGAGCTGAGTATGGACTGGAAGAAATCAAAGAGGGTGACCCGTGAATTCATCCCTCTAAGTCGATACGCCTGCGAGCTCTGCTTCCTGAACGACATTATCACTTATGACGAAAAGTGGGTGACCTTCAGCAACACTACACTTTGAGAATGCTCTAATTGTTAGTTGTAAAACTCCGGAAATCTAATATTTTCACTGCATTTTCGCAGTGCTATGATGTTACATATATACCTAAGAGAATTGAGTGGGGAGCAAAAGCACGGCCTCGTGCGAGAGTCGAACCAGCGTTTTATCCATAGGCGACGCGTGATACAACTATACCACCACTGCACATTTGCCCACCCACTCATTTTTCAATGTCTTTATGGTATCCATCAGCCATCAAACTTCAAGAGGGTTTGCTCGAGTAGCGATATCGCTTTATAAACCCAGATGAGCTGACAGCCAATCTAGTTGAATACTCCGCAGTTCTAGTATTTTTACTGCTTCTTTTGCAGTGTCTTATATATATATATATATATATATATATATATATATATATATATATATATATATATATCACCTGTATCACCTGTCGTCCCGTTGATCGTCGAATGACTCGAGCGGGTACCAGCAACTCTTCCATTTTTCCCTATCGAGTGCAAGAGTACCAGTGGGTCCTCCTCGCTCTAGGGATCCGCTGAGCGTCATATCTTTCTTCTATCGCTTTCGTGAAGAAACCTGCTTCTGCAGCGCCGACTTGACAAAAACTCTATTTCTACGAGTCAAGTCGGCAAAAAGCCTGCAATCAAGCGGCTGGGAAGTACATGGGAGGCGGTTAGGAGTCGCCTCCAACAAATATATATATATATATATATACATATATGCATATATATAAAAGAGAATTGAGTGGTGAGCAAAAAGACGGCCAGAAAATAAATCATTAGTTTTGTCATTCGTTCGAAACAATCATTGCAAATTATATTGAAAAATCAAAACGGGATAAATTTTTACACAACCTATTAACAATAAATGTAGGCCATCTGTCGAGAGCTGCGGAATATTGATTGGTGTATCAAAAATTCATAGTTTTCGCTCCTTCATAGCCAGCTATGCAAACAGGTCAAATGCACTACCCACCTTCACTGATGAGGAACAAAAGTTGCAATAAAACGCTGAAAACGCTTGAATAAATTGTGTTAAATTTCATAAGAACCTTTTCCCTATCCGCGTCCATATTCATCTCCTTGTAAGAACGAGTTTTTTGCTTGTTTCAGAAGTTCTAATATTTATTCAATAGCTTAGATCTCCAGAATTTGAACTATGTACTCTACTTCTTAAATGGCTTTTATATTGCGCCGTCAAGGTGAAAAAATTCCATTCACACTCAAGCATTTTTCTCCTTCAGAGCATCTTCTTGAAAATTCAGTGACTGTGCGACAACACGATTTTCGACGAATCCAGGATGGCACTTGTTTTTCGAGGGAACTTTTCATTGCGCTGCAACGCTCAAATTAGAATTGCACTTCACACACAGCGCGCCCACTTTTCACAGGCATGTGCATGGATTTCGCAACATTGGCGCCGACACATCGAGCTTCCAACAGCCGCTTGATAGCTCACTTCTCGATAATTCGAACGGTGCACTCAATTTCTTAGATTGTTTTTATATTTCACAGTAGCAGTAGAAATAAAAATCCGTTCCACACTCAAGCATATATAACTAAACAAAGTTTTTACTTTAAAAACTTAGTAATCATTCGATAGTTCAAATCTCGGCAATTTTGATGCTTTATGTGGTTTTTCGAAGAAAACCTTTTATTGCGATGCAACACTGAAGCTAAAATTGCATTTCACACTCGGTCACAAGTGAATCACGCGCACGATCGGTGCGAAGCAACCAGACATCATTGTCGGCAACAAACACCCGCAGAGTGCAAAACCCAATATTCTCTTGGCTGTAACAGCACAGTAAAAAGTCTTTTACAAAGACCATCATACTAATTATATTGTTGAAATTTGTGCTATCGAATGCTTATTGAAAGTTTGAGAGAAGAGCTTTGTCCAGCGAAAAATACTTAAGCGTCAGACGAAATTTCATCTTCACTGCTACTGCGCGATAGAAAAAACCATTTCAAAGTTAAGTATACCGTTCAAATTCTTGGAATTTGAGCTAGAGGCTGGTTACAAAATAATCATAAAGAGCAAAAATACGCTTTTTAAAGGGGGTCAGATTGAGTGCGGGTGGGAGAAATTTATCAAATTAGCTATCAAAGCAACTGGAGTCAAAACTACACAGAAACTTTTCGTGGCCACTTTGGATGTGGTAATTATACAAACTGCGCTAATGAGTGTGTTGCTATAGTCAGCGGATTTTCGACGTGTTTTGAAGGTGCACTTCATAACAGTTGTATCTTCGATAACCGCTTCTTTCTTTCTACCGCTTATGTCGTTTTTTTTTTCTTTCTACAAAGCTTTCTGAGCTTGAAAGTTTGCTAATACTTACCTACACATCATGCAGAAATCCATTAACTTATCAGCTGAAAAGTTTTGAGGATGAGCAATTTTCTGATTCGAAAACTCTTTCATGCCTTTTCAACTACATCGTAAGTTTTTCGAACATCTATGTTCATTTTATGATCATTATAGGAACTCAAGTTTTGATTTTCGTAGGTTCCTCTCCCTCTTTCTGGCTTCTTGTAGAGAATTAGCAACAATTCGATTTTTCGAGGACTTCGTGGCAACAGCAAAATCCAGCAAGGAAACTGTTTCATATGTAACAAGATACCTTATTACAAAATCTGTGGAGCTATGAATTGTCACTAACTGCTTTTGCAAGAATGATGAACTCAGGCAAGCACTTGCTGCGCGTATTCCATTTTCTAGTTCCGATTTGAAGGTCGCAGACATTCTCCTGCTTTCAACTTGGGAGTCGCAGCTGATAGTGATGGTCTCGTGGAAGATATGATCTTCTGTTTAGATTTTTTCAGAGTCAAATCAAATGAACGCCTACTATTCTTTGTCGTAATTTGATGTACTTAAGTGGCACGAGATATTATTGCTTCCACAATAGTAATCTACAAATTCACAGTCTTAACACCAGAATGTGGGCGCTAAATATCCCTGAAAATGGGAAGTCATGGCCGAGTTTGACCTACGAGAGCAAATTCCCAACTTTTAGCTCTCCTACTGAGTCACTGTTACAAAAAAAGGACAGTAGCTCTTCAATTCCACAAAAAGCAACTAGTGGATGGTGCGTATTAGAATACATCAGTTAGTCAGACTATGCTCTTCTGTTTTGATCTTCTAAGTTTAAACCAACAGGGGCATGAAAGGAACTCTACTCGTGTTTGTATGTATGCCTGTGTGTATGTCCGTGTGCCTGTGGGGGTGTGTGTGTGTGTGTGTGTGTGCATGTGCATGTCTTATGAATGCGATTATGGGCCGCGTATTTTTAAGGATGTCATTGTTGAAAGCACATCAATAGGCAAATGTAGATACGTACTGGAGAGATTTTTACTTTTCCATAATCGAAAGATAGCGATTTTATCAGAAAGCCACTTGTTCAACGTTGAACAAAAACCATATATGTATTATCTAGTCCGACAAATTTATTCACGCAATTACGAACTGTTCAAAAGTTTTTCAAACAGCTGGTGGTGGTTGAATGTGGGCCAGTTCTGTGATTTGGCTAGGAATTCGTTCAAGTTCATCGATAGTCAGAAATCCGTCTCCATTAGCATCCAAACCAGTAAGCACTTGTGCGATTTCGGCTTCCGTAAGCTGAACAACATTAATTATCTATTTGCTAACATGTCATCGATAATTATTATCGACTCAGTATTACTTATGATATTTAGAACAAAAACGTAAGCCGATGAGGTGTAAAGCATTCGGCTTTGATCTATCCTTTAGGAATGCCACACATTCGGCCATATCTACTCTGTGGTGAGGTCTTTTGATGCATATCTGCTTAATTACATTAACGTCTACCCATGAACAATGCCGATGCTTTTGATTAGGCATTAAAGTACTTGTGGGTGACTCGATGGCTTCAGCAGTGGAAATAAAAGGTCCGTACAAAAAGTCATGCTTTTCGTGCACTACAAGGAGTCGCAGCTCAGGTGATAAGTTCAGCTGCACATTAAGAAAACTTAATGACCATTGTGATATACTATTCAATTTTTTTGACTTGTGCATTCGAACGACTATTTGAACACTTCGTTTCGAGTGTTTTTTTAAGACCTCGCTCAAATTTCAGAATGCTAGACAAACATTTTTTTTTGGTTACCTGGCATATTGATATTTGAGCGTGGTCTTGAAAAAACACTGGAAACGGAAGGTATGATATATTAACGATACCAGCCAAGAACAATCGAGTGTACAACACTGTTTGTTCAGTTCACTGAACTTACGGCGTAAAATGTTCGTCGTCGCCTACTCATAGTATAGGGGACTGAACACCCGGAGAAGATTGGCTAACCGCCCCATTGATAAAACCGTCAAGATTGAAACAAGTGTATCGCGCTTTATAAGACAGGCCTTATATAACAGACCACATGCGTCGCTCAAAAAATGATTATCTGGCATACTTGAAGATTTAAAAAAACCAAGAAATACGTTTTTTACAGGGGAGTCGGAACGGTGATCAGATAATGGAAAAGTACCGCTGAACCTCATGTGTATAGTGGTAGATATTAAGCTAAAAATGGTGGTCACACGAATAAAAATAATGTTCTGAGCATTACTGCAACAAAAATGTTGCACATAACTGACCTTGTTGTAGGCGCTAGCGAAAGCATGAATTTCTTGTGCTGAGAGTTTTTCGTCTTGATTTGAATCAATGTAGTTCAACATCTGGTGCGCCATTTCTTTGCTTGTATTCTTCTGCAAGTTAACTACAGTAATAATAGCAGTCACATCGAAATGGATCGTTCTCTGATCACAGAGATCACCTCTTACACGTGTCCTCTACGCTCAATGAAGGTGGAAATTAGTAACAAAGAGTAATAAAGGAAAGCAGGAGAGCAGCATGGGCGACCTTCAGGCCCATCGATCAACTCACGGATCGCAAAGTGTGCGCGCACCTTGTCGCGCTAATACTCGTTGCATTTTGTTGTGGGGCAGAAATACGTGATCCGAGGCTTAATTACGCAAGGACTGCTGCAGATCACATCAAGAACTTTTGGATGATGTCCTCGCGAGCATGACTATCACTTATAAAGCCTGATCGGAGTTATAGCTAGGACTTTGCAATCTATCCTATCTTTGAGATTCAGGACAATATGCGTCGATGGCGAAACACAGATGAGCCGTTCATATGTCAAGAAGAACATATGAAAGACCGAGAAAGAACAATCGAGTAAACAATAGAAAAATGTATGCATACTCCCGGGCGAGCACCCAAACGACGCGTGCATGTGATCTTGCTTACGTCAACCATTGCATGTGTATATAGAAATGATGTATGAGCCTTACATGCGTCACAGTGTTCAAAGTTCCACCGAACACGTTGATTGCGTAAGAAAGAAAGAAATGGAAAACATGTTGGAGGCATCACTAAACTTCTGGAAAAGAACTGCTGAAGTATCCATGTAAATAACACTAATGATATTGGAAAATGTAACCACATGAGCACTGAGATATGTGCAAAGATTAGATACCGTTTTAAGCTTGGCACCTTATGCCGGTTTCTGTAGATCAATCCCACTGACGAAAATTGCTGACAGTAAATAAATGGCTTGTAATAGAGCAGAGAGAAAGGCAGAGTTAGGGCAGCGATGGTGTGGTGATAAACTTGATGAATCGTGGAAAGGATAAGCCCGTTCAAAGCCACCTCTGCTCTAAAGTTTTCATCGTGTTATAAGATATCTGTGATTCATATTTCACACCGTACCCCGCTGTTAAAGTATGAATTTACTAGTAAATAAAGCTGAAACTAATAAAAATGGAATGAAAGAAGGAAGAGGAGGGAAGAGAAGAACTGAATAAATGTTCATATTGTATGCAATTATACGAAGAAAAGATAGCGGAATGGATAGAGGATGAAGTGTTAGGAGGCAAAAGTCTGGTTCGTCACCTTCTCCCAACCCTTTCGTGCAATTTGTGGGCTTAACATACAGAAACGCAGGCCTCAAGCAGCAGCCGTGACGGATGTCCGAAGAAGAGGATGCACTTGACGAAATAGAAAAAAAGCAAAGTTGGTGGGATCCGCAGGATAAATGTGATGAGGGACCGTGAGAAAATAGAAGAGCGAAGAAGTTTGAATATGCCTTTTTTAATTTTAGGTTCTTTTCTGTTAGGGCGACAAATGGAGAAACAACCCCTGTCGCGTGATATTTTACAGCGCATTTTTAATAGTCAGTAGAAGTTTGAATTTCTGGTTACTGTGCTATGTAGCCAGTTTTTCAGAAAGCCTTCTCATAACGTCGTAGCAGGAAGCAAACATTTAAGCTTCACGCACGCATATTCCTCGCACGACAGATTGATTTCCATGAGCTGCATTTTTAGGTTACCATTCGATAGCCTAAGATTCCACGATTCCAACTATATACTTACTTTCTGGAAAAACCACTTCACTGTAGTGTAACAGAGAAATCACATATGCGGGCTCTTTTTTGGCTAGTGTGTGGGTTGGACGTCTGGTGGCCGTACATTCGCTACTGCATTCCACGATTGATCGATCGATCGATCGCACTTAGGCAGCTCACATGTGGATGCACAAGTTTTCCTCTACACATTCATATGGTTTTCGTGCTTCCAGAGAAGTGACAAAAAAGTGCACCGCCAGTGCAAAACAAAATTCCATTTAAATGCCACAGGTTATAAAAAGGCTTTTTCGAAAAGCGCCTACGTGGCGCAGTAGCCAAAGACTCAAACTTTTGAATGATTACTAACATTCTTATAATAATTTCTTACTGGGAAAAAAGGGTCGTTTTTTCACTTGTCGCCGTCTAACAGAAAGCAAACCTCAGTTTATACACATATACGCATATATATATATATATATATACATACATATATATATAAGTATATATACACACAGACATATAAACGTGTACATCAATTCGACCGATCACATAGTGGAGATAACAAACCTCGTTTTTCGGTTTGTTATAGTTGAGTTGAGCAGAAAATTCTTCAAACGTCAGAACTCCGTCGTTATTAACATCAGCGACTGCTAGCACGCTATCGATAATTCTGCAAATGATCAGTATGGAATTTATTGCATGAATGAGTGAGATAAACAGGACGCGGCTTTACCAGAGTTTCACAGGTTTCCAAAGCGTTCTAAGACATCATATCTTTCGTTTCGAGTGTTTTCTTAAGACCACAGCTCAAATTTCCTAAGACCACGACATGCATGGCTCGAAATAGATTATTTGGCATATTCAAATTTGAGCTGTGGTCTTAAGAAAACACTCGAAACGAAAGTATGACATATTGATTATACTAACCATGAGCAATCGAGCGTACAACACTTTATTTTCGGTGATAATCTCATTGGACATAGAGTGTAAAACGTTCGTCGTCACTAATTCTAAGTGTGGAGACTGGAGCACCCACAGAGGATTGGCAAAAGACGAGAAAGGCTAACTGCCCGACAACGAGACTGCAAGGTCGAAAACGTGTATTGGGTTCGATAAGTCAGCCCTTTTTAACAGACCACATGACATGCGTGGCTCAACAATGTATTTGGCAGAAGATATTGCGAGAAAGGCTTCGTAAAACGGCCATTATGCAGCAAGCATAGAAAGTTTGGTTCAGAAAGAAAGCTCAGAAAATTCTGCACAAAGCGGTTTTGAACTGCTAGTTAGGAAATACCGAAAATGTGTTTAGACTGACGGTGCATACTTCGAATAGTGTTGTCAAGCAACTTTAATTACTTTTGATTAAAAATTTGGTGTTTACTGCTTTGGTGCTAAAACTTATGAAAAGGCCTGACATTTCTCAAAGCTGTTTGTTGTGCTGGTATCGGACCGGAAGGAAACTGAGCTTTTCTTCTCCAGATTTCAAGAAAGACGCCACGGTCAAAAGCGAACAAACAAACAGTTTAGCAACGATCTCTTCAAAGTGTGCAGAAACTCATATTCTAGGTAGAGATATTCTTCAGCTATGAGTAACTGACTGACAAAAATGCTTTTTCGCTCAATACCAAAAGCACCAACTTTTCAACGTTGCACAAAAGTCCTTCCCCAATTTCAGAATTCATAAATAGTATTCTTCTTCATCAACTAGATTACCCTCGTCGCGTGAAAAAGGAACAATTTGGTCATTCGATCAAATCTCAATAGTGTTTATCTTGCAAAGCTGTCGCTGAAATAAGCAACCACCATCCTTCAAAGGTAATTCTATTGATGAAGGCGTGTTGATAAAATGAGAAACCTGGCCAGAAGGACAAAACTCGAACGGCGGCGGTACTTTCACTGAGATGGAGAAAGGGAATCTATGTGACAAACTGAGATTTTGAGGATACATTGTCATCATTAAATGATTGGATAGCGCAAAACAAACTTCTAAAACGGTTTCCTTAGTATAAACAAAGCTTATGTGTTGATAAATTTTCAAGTCTCGAGGAGAAAGCAACATCGTTGCGAAGGGTAGCATATTTTCAACTAATAATACATTCATCATACCACTTGTTTCGAGTATTAAGACGACGTTCAAATTTCAATATACCTGATAATTATTTTGCACAGTGCCCATAGCAGACCACAAGCATGGCTCAAAAATATTTATCAGGCATATTGAAACATTTTGTTTGGTTCATTTTAATCCAGCTTTTTAGTCAATCGGTATCTTAAAAAATGCCGACTTTGATGCTATGCTTGGTCTCTGATATGATCTTCATGTTACGTTTTTACAGACAAAAAATACTTTCAAAGTGTATTGTTGCACTTTTACAAAGGAAATTCTAGTAGGTCTTTATAAAACTTTGATTATGAGCAAACATTTTCGCCTCAAAAAAAAAGAATTCGAACAGACGTTTTCTACAATCAACAACCTCTACAAAAATCTCAATGCTCAAAATTCAATAGAATGGTCTCTTTTATAACTTCATAGAGGGCTCAACTCGCGAAGTACACTAAATTCGTCATATTGTCAAGATTATTGATGAAGTGGCATCGCATTGCAGTGTGCAGTATAGCTTTTGACGAACATTCATTATTTTGTGATTGTTTGAGCATGCTTCAATCAGAATTAGCTTGCTGAAGTATCTTTTATTATATTCATCTGTTTACATGCAACTGAATTCCCTTTAGTAGTGATCAAAATCAAAATTCACTAGAAAATCATTAGATTAGCATTGTAACACACTACGCTCGCTCCTCGGGCATCTCGCCGCTTGCCGCGTGAAATCAGCGGAGTACTCGAAAGGTCAAGTTCATTCTAAATGAACGCTGGGAAAACACTGAATCACTCTGTGAATTCTCATTAAATTTGCGCTCTCTTTCGCAATCTTTTAGGCAAGCATAAACCGCAATTTCAAAATTCTCGTATCTTCTGGAGAGGTAGCATAATGACGATATAAACTGGCTGCGGATTCTCCTCGATTGCCGTCCTAAAGCTATCGAAGATTGTCAAACAGTACAATTTTATTTAACCGCTTCTAGCTGTTGATGATGTTTTATATACCCACTGACGTAGAGTGATGTGTAAAACCTCAATTAGATGCATTGTAGCAGAAAGATTGGTGGCAAAACAGGTGTCAGTAGTGCAAGGGATAGAGCACGCGCTCCAGGATAGGGCAAAATTCCGTTTCGACCGCCTGATGCAGAAGTTTGGTACATCACTCTACATATTGGGCGATCGAAAATTATTTCAGTTTCAGTTAAGAGGCAAACACAGACGTCAGTCGTACAAAAAGTTTGCGCCATAGGTGACTGATTATCGAATGAATATGTATATATACAATGGGGTTCAGCGATGTGTGAAATTTTGAATTTGGAACAGGAGGTAAACTCTTGTCTCACCATTTTCAGAAGCGCTTTTGAGGAGGTTTTGCAAATTGCTCAACATAAATGGAGATACAGTCATAACATCATATCACTGCCAAACGAGCGGTGCAGTACAGAGATTCTGTCAATTACATAAGTAATATGATTACTAGATTCTCAAACGGAGACCTCTTCAGATGCTATCGAAGAGATGAACATCGAGAGATCATAGAAAAACGAGCAAATGGTTGCCCAGAAGAATAAACTAACAGATTTCTTTGTGAAGCTACATAAAATGGAAACAGCACTATCGCGGTTGCTTGAACAGTGTTGCTAGACAAGTCCTTCAATATGCCAACTTAGAAAATCTTTAAGAACCGTCAGTGTTAGTGGAGAAGGTAATCGTCTCTTTGATCTGATGCTTTTTCAACGTAAAAGGCTCAAAAGAGTTCGTAATTTTGACTTTTTGGGTGGAGAGAAAATTGTTTTTCTATATTTAGGCGAAGCAGTAGACAAATTATTCAATTCTAGGTGCGTTTGTCCACATTGAGCGAAACACCCTAAAGGGCTCTTGATAGCCAATACTGGTTTCATATGAAGACCGCTCACAAAAATTAATAGCAAAATAAAAATCCAAACCAACCCAGAGTCGTATTCTTTCTTAGCAATGGCAACTTCTGACGCGTCAACAGTGCGGTCGTTGTTCAAATCCATACGCTATGAAAAAGAAATCAATGCAACGTTATCTTTTTGCAAATTTATGTCGTCGATTCGGACAAATTTCCTGTGAAATTGCATAAAAATCAGTCATTTAATAGAGAAACACAAAGGTTTATGAAAAGAATGCTGTGCTGAGAAGCTTAATTCCTGTATTCGATAGCTGCTGAGTTGATAATTCTAACTCATCACTTCGTAATGATTCTGAAGAGGCAAATACTGAAAATTATATTGTTACAATTTTTGTTCTTACCTTGAATATCTGTTCTGTTGCATCAATAGGTTTTCGGCTGATTTCGTAAGCAAGTGGTACAAACTCGGACACGTCTAATACTTGATCGAGAGATAAATCGTATTTAGCAAATCTGTCTGAAATGGACCGCGACTAATGTATTGAATGATCGCACAGAATACTTTGTGACAATTATCATGATCACTATACATTACTGTGTGTATTAGAACATCATAAAGGATAAAGCTCTCGACGTTGATCAATCCCTGTGGGATGCGCCATGAATTCGTCTTCTAACGTCGTTTGAGGTGGTTGAATGTATAATTGGCTTTTACAATCACTCGCGGTGGCCTCCCGTGAACCGAATCAGTGCTGTTTATCCTCCCAAACAAGTCCAAGACCATTTTGGTACCAGTTCACCAACCCCGGAGATATAAATGGCTTGGTGAGCCATGAGCACGAGATCGAATCACTGGCCTCGTGTGAGAGGCAGAGCACCTCTAACCACTGCGCCACGTGCGCTCCTAATAGGACCGCTGATAGGAGTTAAATAAGAAAGAATTCTGCTCTATCATCTAATACTCAGTAGCTGTCAGCGTGACTGGGTTTAATCTCGATATCGACCATCTGAGCCGGACCGTTGACGGTTGGTTGCTGACAGGTAGATGCGTTGTAGCGTAAAAAACTAAGTCAAAATAGGCGTCTGTGGTGCAACAGTTCGAGCACGCGGCCCGGATAGGGTGGAGTATGGTTCGAGAAACAAATAAGGCGAAAGTTTCACACGTCGCTCCACATCACTAGGTATATTATAACATCATACCACCACTAAAAGCGGTTAAATAAAAGAAGATGCCGTCTGACCAAATAGTCACTTTCATTCCAACTACCTTGGCATATTTCAGCTTTTCTCTAACCATTCATTTTTCACAGCACGGCATAATGTTGAATACAATCACGAGAGCGCTGAGAAATGAGTAAAACTCTGAGCTACAGCTGTACTCTGCCAGAAAGACCGGATAGGCAGTAGATAAAGGTTACATCATTGTGACTTCGACTTTAGCTCCACCATAACTAGGCCGTGTGCTGATTTGTGCTCCGCAAATCATTTCTATTGATAGATGATTGCTGAAGGCAGCGAAAAGCTAAGAGATGGTTGAGAGAAGGACAAAACAAGAGACTCGGCCAAGGAGGCGATAGTAGATAAGTTTTCGCAAAGAGTTATCGTGGGTTTGAAATTCACCTGTGGTTCCTAGTTTTCTTCTATAGCTACTAATATTCCTGTGGCTGTACATAGATGGTGGTGGCTGTGTGAATTTCAGGAGTTTCTTTCATAAGGTAACAAATCGCTTTCCAAGCGTTTGTTATGGTTAAAGATGTGGTAGACTCGTCCATTCTTCTACTGTATTAGTGGCGAGAGGGGAAATAACAAAGCGTATAGTGATGTTCACAGAAAGCAAGGTTCGCTTCCCTCTCCTAACGCAAGTCTTTACAGGAATGCCCCAGCTTAGCAATCCCAAGATGAAAAAAAACTCACTTTGCTTTCTACGACAATCATGAGCAAAAATTCTTAACGACCAGTCGAAGTAGGAGGCGAAATGTTCAAAGGCTTTTGTGGAGCAGAATTGCGAGGAAATTAATCGAATGCAAGAAGCGCTGAGATGCTCAAAGTAAATACGTGTGATGTTTAATGTAAAAAAAAAAACGTATTGGAGTATGTGCTTGCATCGGATGGGGTCAACTCACACGTAAGCGTACATATTGATACTACAGCATATATGAACGGGTAAAGTGGACCGAATGCACCGATTTCGATGACTATTCTTAGAAATAGTTCCTTTCGTCTATTGGCTATTCTTTTCGTATTCTCGACAGCTGCTTCTTTCGTCTGCTGGTTATTCCTTTTATATTCAATCTCCACCTATCCAACAGGGATTTTGCATCTCAAGTGGCCCGTGAACAGTATTTTCTACGTTTGTTATTTGCCCTTACTTCTAACGAAGTTCTTGACGCCCATTGCGAGCAGAAAGAAATTTTGTCATGACTCAAAGTTTTTTCACCGATTTCCTCACGTATATGTGGAAAAACATCTTCAACACCACTGCTGTAGATTAATTAGCAAATCTAAAAGTCAAGGTAAATTCATCCACACGTGAGGAGAAGAACTCTAGTGAACAACGTAAGTAAACGACAACGGAGCCGTAATACACTTTTGATGGTAAATGTTATATCAGAAGAATGTAAGATGTACGACGTCAAATCCTTCTCCCTTTTCTTTTCTTCCCATTCTTCAAACTCAAAATTTTCTTTTTTAGAAAACTCTTACTCTTGATTTCCTCGTCGCTAGTGACACCCAACGTGCTTTTGTGCCACTTTTCAAATTCATTGAAGTCGATGGCGTCGTTCTTGTCTGTATCCACGGAGTCGAAAGATGTTACTAAAATTATGATCAAAACAGATTGAGCAAAAAATGGTTTTATTCGGTTCCAGTCTATTCAGTATCTTTTTGCCTTACTAAAATAAGAAATAACTGCGCACGTGTCACACAGTTGTTAGAGGCTACTTACAATACGCATATAGTTGTTGGTTCAATCCCTGTGCCTGATACTTGTACGACTCTCCAATTTTCGATGTAGGCACATTGATACCAGACACGTCAAAATAAGAATACTGATGTGTATATCGATTAGGTTCGCGGGTCGGTGTATTGTGTCAGTTTTGTGTTTCGTGACGCCAAAAGTGACACTAGAGGCGAATAGGCAATTCTGACACGAAGTCGAATGAGCAGAAACATTATCATATTTTCAGCAAATTACTCGACGATTATTAAGACAGACAGGCTGTATACACGAACGTTTCGATTATTTCGCGGCGGTCACAACGGAAAAAGTTTAAGCGTCATTATTAATGGCTATTTGCATTTTCCAGTTAAACATCTTTATGGCTGGATTAAAATTCCATTAAATCATTTGAGAGTATGATCATAAGCAATCAAACAAACTTATGAAAAACTGCTGCGAATTGTGGGGTGGACGGTAAAGAGGGATAGATGGTTTGAGTTCGATCTACCATTCTGAGATATGGCACGTATTGGATTCTCTTCGCGTCATCGAAGGAGTGGATGAATACATTCTTGGCCTCCAAAATGGCTTACGCTGGTTAGTCAGGTGTACAAACAAGGATATAATCAATTAGTGGACGTCGTAAAAATGAAGAGTTTGTCTTGCTCAGGATGCGAGATCGAACAAACGATTATGGGCGTATTGCTGAACACCTCTAACCTTACGCTATCCGTGCTTCTAAAAGTTAACAGCTGAAACTTTACCATTCTCCATTGCCTCTTCTGCATTCAACATACAGACAACGACGACGAGGACGCTGACGCCAACCAATTTCATACTGCTTCTGTAATGTAATATTTGCTATATCAATATAAGTTAATAAAAACTAACAACATACTCTGCGGAAATGATTTAAGCCTTCTCGAGTTTGGTACTCCAGTGGCTTACGTACATTTCGGCATTCTCTCCCACCTTATCAGAGCCACATGCCCTACAGGTCAGCGCTACTTATAGCAAGGATGGTCGAAGATGAGTTGAGGAAACAACATTAAATATCAAGTCATATTGCTGTCTAGACTGATTTTCACTCGATGCCTTATGCAGCTGTTACAAAGCATAAAAGATTATCTTTCAATCGACAGTTCCTTTCAATTTCGTTTGAAAATTTTGTAGTCTGAGAGAACTTTCCCCGAATAGAGCCGATTGAGAGGTAATGTTACCTGCTTTGTATCGTAACAGCCGCGCAAGCCATCGACTGACAATCGGAGAAAACCGCGACATCATGTGATATTTTGTTGTTTTTACCAAACCATCTTCGAACTTCCCTGTTATAACGCCAGCGAGACCGCCGAAACGTACGTAAGCTATGGGCGTATCAACCTCGGAAGGACTCGAAACATTCAGAATATGCTGAATTCTTTGACAGTTTTTTAGTAAGAGTCGATTGAAAGGTGATGTTGCAAACAATAAGTCCCTGCGGCCAAGACTAATCTCGGACCAAAATAAACGAAAGGAGTTCACTTTATGCTGACTGAAAACGACACTTAGCACATTTGCAATTTTGTGAATCATATATGGCACATGTATTTACGGGAGCCTGAACAGAGATTGCCTGCTAACTGCCCTCTTATAGAAAAGTACAGAACAATAGCAATAGTGGAATTTTTGATCGAATTTGTCTCAACACGGCACTATCAACAGGTTTATATGCTCTTGATGAGCAGACTCAAGTTTTTTTTTTTTTGACAAATTCCACTGAGCAATGACTACCGTTTCAGCGGATTTCGCTTTTTCAGAGTCTAAGAGTGCTCACACTAAATGCGTAAAACTGCTCCACTAGTTACATTTATAACCCTGAAGCCAGACTAAGAATTAACTCTTGCGAGACGGCGTGTACCTCTCCAGGTGCACGACTATTTGAAGGTCTCTTTTGCTGGAGAGAGTCACTACCTTGAACTACTAAAAATTCTTTAGATGCTTCAATCTAGGCGATGGCGGCATGCGCTTGTTTTGTGAAAAGGCCTTCCTAGTGCGCTATAACAGCGAAATTACGAGATCAGAATGTTTTGTTCGGTCAAGATCTATGGATAGCTTTTTACCAAAATTTCGGTAGCCAACTGATAGCATAAATTCTGGCAAATCTGAAAAGAGATTTGATTTTAAAAGTTTCTATATAGTGCTATAAGAGCAAAACAAGGTCACATTTCACTAATAGATTTTCCTTCGTACGTAGGGGTTCCATATGAACGAGAGCATATGGGTATGTGAAGAAAAACATAGGGTGTCAGAGTAACACCAAAATTTCAATTAGTTACAAAATGGAAAGAAGAAGAGAACTTTGACTGAGTAACGAAAATCTCGCGTTGTTCGCGTATGGCGCTGCGCGGCTGATCAGCTGCCGTTCCTAGCGGGTTAAACCTTCGTCGTTGATTTACTTCTCATGGATCCACTATAAATCCTATTTCACTTAAACCTCTCTACTGGCCCTGTAAACAATTGGATATCCAGGCGCGTGGGAGCGAGCTGATAGCAAGGTTCGTGTTCCAGAACACCTCGAATTACTGCGTTATACACACATCAAAGAGTTCTACAGAAGAGAAATATTTTTGTCACAAACATGATGTGGATTATTGAGAAAGTGTAAGAGAGATAACATTAATGGAATTGTAGTCTTCTACAACATAGGTGGAGGTCATTGAGGTCAATCGATCGTAATTGTACAGTAAAAAATGCCGTTCTCCAAAGAACAAAATAACAAAAGCTGAAGTAGTATAAATGAAGTTAAACGACAAAATAAAAATGATCTACGCATATTCTCCACAAACGCGAACAATAGCACACTGGATAAGAGTGACTTCAAGCGTAAGATGATTATGTGCTTGATCGATCTATAAGATCGACCATTAGGTGGCTGTGACAAGATAGATATTTAACAGAGATTGCATTAATTAGATCGCTCAGAAAGCAATTTAGTACAGTACTTTGATATTTTTGGCAAGTCCTACAACGATCCATCACCTTTCCTACTTTATGTAGATGACTTATCATCAGCTGATAAATGTATCTTGGTACTTTCTGAGTTAGCTTCGACGTCCTTCCGACGATTGCAATCCACAAAGGTGATGTGTGAAGATAGCTTGAGCGTTTCTTTTCTTCTGCTTTCATTCACATACTAAATGATTAACGAGTATTGCTTAACCCGGATTCCAAGTTAGCCGTACTGGGCACTTCGAGGTGGGCTCACTTAAGACGTCAATTTTTTGAAAATAAAAAAGGCTTACCAGAAACTCAATAATCAGCAGTTCCGTCACCGTATCAATCTTGCAATCTATCAAAGTCACTATAAGTGTGGACACTGTGAAACAGAGTTCTGTGGCTGCAATGGAAGAGTTCCAACGTTTTAAACAAGTTTCGCTATAGTAATAGTGGTTGTTCATATTTACCGATCTTCCCGTCCATAACAACACAAAGACATTCAGTCATGTGGCGACAATAAAGTGGCAGTGTATTCACGTAGTGACGCGAAAAGTTTTTTCGGAGAACGAGATTTGTCCGGGCTTGGGCAACGCTTGGCGATTACAACCAAGCATGCTCAGCGAGTTTGGAGGCACGAAGAAAGATTTAAATATTGTTCGAAATTCGAGCGAACTGAAGAGAGAAAATGATCGTATCTTTGTTAAACCATGAGAACGATACTAAGTTAACGAGCCACGAACAGAGTGAAAATACAATGTTACCCATTTATGTTCTTTTCTAATTTCTAGTGCGCTTATCACTTGACATTGAGATCTCTTTTCTCTTATCTCTTTATTACTTCATGTATTTCATTCATTCATTTAATTATACTGACTCATTTCTTGGGCATATTGTTTATTTATACTATTATCATGAATTCTTTGTTGCATATTCAATTGCTCCACTTGTTTTTATTGTATTATATTATTAAATTATACGATTTTGATGCTATTATCCCTAACCTTCGTTTGAGTTTCTTTTTACTTTTCTATTCAGAGCCTGAAAAGGTTCAGCTGACTTACATCAACTTGGTCAAACATTTCCATAAACAAAGCAGAAAGAGAGAAAAGAGAAGAGAAGAAAGATCTATGTAAAAAAAGATCCATATAAGTCCATGGAAGAATCAGTGCGGCTGGTCCGCATATTTAGTGAATTACATAATAAGAAAACAGTGAATCAAATCTAGCTGATTATTTTACATTTCAAAACTTACTTGAATAATTGTTTTTTTAGTCAAATACTTTGCAGCCTTTATTTAAGCAACCGTCGTTCATGCATTTAATCATTCATTCATTTGTTCACCTATTCGTCAACTTACTTATCTACTTGTTAGCTCCTTTCTTTTCTCTCTTTCTCTCTCACTACCTTTCTGTTTCCTTCTTTCTCTTTCGCTTCCTTCGAATACGTAAGCGGCATTAGCCTCTTTGTTTTACGTTACGCCTTCAGAAAGATCTCAAGTTAAGAATAAGTCCTAGTAAGGTCACAGCACTGTTTTCTCTTCTATATATAAAAAAAGTTTGTCATATGTTTACAGCACACGATTTAAGCGAAACACCGGAATCAAGCCGATGATTTATGGCGCTAGACTGGAATATCTGTTGAAGCTGGTCTGCTAATTTTTTCACTTCCGTGTACAAATTCGCTCTATTTTTGTCTTCCAAAAAACTATTATTCAACATAAAGCGGCATTCAGCCAGATGAAAAACCTCAAAAAAAAAATTGATTCATGCAACGATTGCATGGTCAGCAATTCAACATCATGCATGATGCGCGTCGACATCACGCAGAGTAATTCATTTTGAAGGGACGAATTCGGTAAGGAATACGACTCGGAGAATTTGGAAAGGGTTGTGGCGTGTCTGTGTAATATAACACGAAAAGATAGCAGTAAATTTCTATCAAATCAGAAAAGCCTGGACAACATTTCAGAGTGCTTTTGTATGGGAACTGCAGATGGTAATAAAGTGATCACTACGTGTTTAGTGTGATGCTATCAATAGAAAGCTGACATGAACATGCACTAAAAAGGTTTCCAATCGCTTTTGTACGCCTCACAATCGAGGAAGAGACATGGAATACGTTATATTACCTCATTTTGCATTTCTACCGTTTCTATGAATTTCTTTTGACGTCTTTATTTTCACCGGCTCTTAACTTCATGCTGCCAAGATACGTGATGAGTAAATTAAGTATTTAAGTACAACTATTGGCTGTGTTTATGTCCCTGAAGGATACGCCATGCATTCGGCTAATTCAAGCATGGTTTAAGGTGACTGACGAATATGTGGCCTCAACAAATATCTACTGCTGCTAACCGTTGTATCGCGTAGGCGCTGCTATCCTCTCAGTCCGACCCGTAAAGTCATCACATCTATATAACTATCCAACCAACTGCTGAGATCATCAAAGTAATGAAACCAGAATTTGTGGATCGCAGTCTACCTGTTCCACTTGCAAGATGATTTCTTAAGAGACACAAAAACGTCCCTGATGTGACAGTGTAAGACAGAAATGTGGTCTCGATTGCGGACTTAATCAACCAACTACTACTACTGAAAGTCAAAGGAGGAGCTCATATTAAGCTTTGGTTTTTTCCCATTATCGGGCTGGGAATGAAGAATTGACACTGTGTTAAACAAGAAATTTTCAATAAGAGTGTTAAGAATCACTTGAAAGCTCAAACCTCAAAGGGCTACAGTACTTGCTTTTTAAGAAGGCCTCTTTATAGCGCTATAGCTTTCGAAATAAAAATTATATTTCACACTCGCTCCTTTTTATCATTATGATGCTTATATTTCGCTGAACAAAATTCTTCCCTTAAAATGCTGGCAACCATTAGATAGCTTAAATAGACAAAAATGTTTTACTTTTTATAAACTCTCATTTAAAGCGCTGTAGCAAGAAGAAAAGAATTGTGTTGCAGAAACGTGTAATTCTTGCAGGACAGACTTCTTCCCCTGGATTGCAAGAACCATTTGATAGCGTAAGTTTCGACAATTCCAAAACTGGGTTTATTTTCTGAAGAAATCATTTTACTGCATTGTAACAAGGAAAAAAAGATTGCGTTTCACATACACCGCACATTGCTTGTTCGTAAAGTGTGTGGTGGCTATGGATCGATAATGCGCGATTCGGTGTGGAGTGCGATCCTTATTATTCAAGTTGTGGTTCTTCTCCGCTATGAAAAAACTCTAGATAAGACGTATGATTCTGATACTCGAAGATTTCCTCTACACGTTCATAAGCTTGCTTTTCGTGCTCTCCGAATTATAAGAGTGATAATAATGAAAGCGCGCAGCGAGTGCGGAACATAATTTTATCTTTCATGCTACAAAGCTATAATAAGGCTTCTTCAAAAGACAAGCACGTACTACAGTCTCGCAAGATTCAAGTTTTTAATGGTTATTAACACTCTGATGAAAAATTCTTGTCCAACAAAAGAGGTCAATTCTTTATTTTTGCTCTATAACGGAGAAGATTCTAAGGTTCTACTAAGAATCACAATTTTTTTTTTATGAAATCTTGCTAATGTGGTTTCATAGTTGCAGAAAGATGAATACTATGTATCTTTGAGAGAACTAGTGTTGTTTCGTAATATTACAGCGAAATAAACACTCAGTACTCCTAAAACGTCAGCCACTTTGAGGAATAAAACACTTTCTTGGCATTTAACGTATTGAGGTGAACAGAAAACGATTTCAAAAGTAAGCAAAAATCGCTTTAAAGACAGTAAAGGGTGATGACGACAAGACAATAGTCTGTTGTTCGAAATCGCCACTAAGCGTAGGTTCAAGGTTACGGAACTCCTCTTGCACTAGCACACTTTTTTTGTAATATTGCCGTACGGCGTGGCCATGGTCAAGTTACCTCGTCCTTTTCAGTATTACATAAAAATGATATGGAAGAACTAGTCTAATTTGTTAACTAAGTCTAAGTTGGTTAGTTTTTTATTAACACAAATCACATCTTCAAGAAATACAGATTCATTATAGAGATAACTTTGTATAACTTGTGCTTCCAATGCGGAAAGTCACTCTGATACTACGATATGCTCCAACTCTTTTTAGCAACATTACAAAATACATTTGACATGGCATTCTCAGATTGTCAACATATGTCATTGTCGGCCTTGTATGTGTCGAGTGTACCATAACTCAACCTTCGACTGTCATAGAGTAATCCCAAGATTTTGGTAATTCCTAACATTACTTTATCTTAGGCTAAACATCCTATAATGTATGTCTTTACGATATCAGGATGTTCAGTGTGAGAGGTGGTATATGAATGCCATAAGACCAAAGCTATAAATCAAAACTCCCTCTCTTGCCGCATGATTGATAGAAACCGAAATCTTTTCCAATCTGTTGAGAAGAAATCACAAGTTCGATCACACCGTTAAACATTGATGTCAATGCGCTTTTCTAGGGCCTTACTTTATTTTCGAACTTCTTGACATTTTGACACTTTACTGATCCATCGTCTCAATGCTTTTTTGCCGTGAGAATCCCAAAACTTCCAGCATTCAATTCGCTTTTTCGTCTTCTTCTTGAACGTCGCAGTATACTAGTTTAGCGGAACTCCTTGTAATCTTGAGGATAGCTTGACTGTGGCGTTTCACAGTACGTTGTTGTTGACTGCCTTAGAAGGCTGGGGTGGAACGCGGTTTTACGCGCCGTGAAGAGCATCACAATCGCTCGGCCATGGCGCTCCCATTTTTTTTTTCGGACTTTATTTAGAAAAAGTCGTTGTATCATTATGTATAGTATACATATGGAAGGTAGAACAGTAATATGAGAGTATGACTGCACACAATACAAATGCATACAAGTTCGACGCTACAGCAACACCTGACTCATATATGGTTCGCATTTTGGTCAATACGATAAGTTGCCGGAAAGTTGCAAACCATCTATCGTTCTGGGGTGAATAAATTAGAACCATACTGGTCGCGGACTTGCCTAGCAGGACAAGCAGCGCTGACTTGATGCAGCACGAGGTCAACGCAAATCGTTGTAAAGGCAGATATGCGTTCATTCACCTCAAAAAAGTTGAAAATTGAAGAGGATTGCATTGCGCATCCCTCAGGGATTGATCAACGCCGAGAGCTTTATGTTAGAATAACGGCTACACGCATAGCCGTGTAACGTGATATTTTGTAGCTGTCTGAGTTGCATTTATCTGGAAACTCTCTGAAAAGAGTCATACCTGAGGAAAGGCCATGATTGTGCAGTACTAGCACGCCCCCCGGGCCTACGGTATGGGCTAAACGCAGGTTCTGATACCGGTTAAGAGAGCATTCTTGGACGTTATAAATTTCAGAAGAAGAATGAGCATACCTGTCTATCAAAAAGTGGGTCTTAAATAGCTGCATTTCTAAGATAAACGGATTAATATTTTTTATTTTTCTAAAGACAATACACACGTGTTCGCAAGAAGAAATAAGCACATTTAAGAGGTTTTTTGTCGATGTAGTTGAAACCAATTTCTCTTTTATGTATTAGAGACGTGAAAAAAGATTTGGGTAGATTGTGAAGCTTGTGCAGAACTTGTTGTGAGCAAGAATCAGTTGACTTGGATGTTAGTGGGTTTAGAACTACCACACTGAAAAAAGTGAATAATTACCCCTCACTCTTGATTCATGCAAAGGTTGTTTTGAGTCTTTCAGAGAGAAAAGAAATCAATGAAGTCACGCCTAATCTGGATGCTGATGAGAACTTTTAAATCTTGGGGCACGTCAGAATAAAGATGTGGCACTCGTGAAGATGTTTGGTAAGTTGATAGTTGTGAATAGAGAAAAGACGTAATCACTAAAGGATTCGTGATGACTGCACATGTTCGTCATCTTGCTGGAGTGGAACGTGTTTATGCGCCGCCTTTAACCAACCAGTCGTCGAAACCAACGACACCAGTTTTTGAATAGAAAGCAAAAGACGAAAGACGTTATTGCTATAGAAGTTAAGGCGATGACAAATTTATCAACTGAAATGACGTTTTGGATCGGAAGTGATAGAAGAACATATCGACACTATCACACATTCTCAGTTCATCCTAAAGGCAGCCTTTCTTTTGATTCATAAATTTGGATGAATGTTGACGGACAACAAATGAAAAGGATGACTGTTCAAAAAATGTTCGTCTCATTCAATTTAATTCGATGCTGCTTTCTCGAAGTAGACGAGATCCTTGGGACACATCAGCACCGCGATGGCCATATGACTCGTTTTCTTCCCGCATTAACAAGGAAGATATAGGGCAAAACCTTAGTCATATTTGAAGATATGCTGATGACCTCGTGTTATTTTGTCGATAAAAGTGAGAACGAAGACATTCAGTATTGATGAATCGCATAGCTATGCGTCTTATTTTGATTTCATTCGCAATATCGCAGATTCAATTATTTGCACACTTGGGCTACAGAATAACATAGGAGACGTGCCGGTGTATTAAGTGAGTGTTCTTGTTCTCACAAACAAGTTTGGCACTATTTTGCCAAATGGGAATGATGGAGGCTTAGAGCAGGAGAGGAGTCGAATGAGGTCGAATGTCAACGTGCCTGTGGTAGTTGAAGCACACGCAACGGTTTGTTAATCAGCCAATTTGATGTCAAAACTCTGATTTGATTTAAACGTGCCTAATTTGAATAGGAAGTTTTGTGGCAGATGGACCGCGTCATTCAGTTCGTGAAATTTTCTGATGTTCTGCACCATTTACAATGAGTAACACAAGATCAACCGATGTTCATCTTTTCTCACGACGACGCAGTTACTGGTTTACGCTTACTACTAGCTGATTTATGTGAATGCATCCTTCTGAGTTTGAACAATACCACCACAAGGATGGGTCTATCGTTGAACGCCACACCTTACCACTACGCAGCACCTAGCTAAATGATTTATATAGGAAATGACAGACAGGCTATGGGAAAAAACTTTCTGGTAATCCAATAATGCTCGACAGCATTCATTTTTAGCCCAGATAACGTTTTCTGTCGTAATATTTCCATTCTTACTCTCTCACATGTGTGAGGAGTTCTCTCACATGTGAAGAGCTATAGTGTAGCTGCTAGACGAGATAATGTGTAACGGAACAGGAAGATGTGGAGAAAAATGTAAAAAATGAAAGGGTGGGTGTTACACATCTTAAAATCAAACTTTTTTTGTTTAGAATGTTCATCGAACAAATGTCATCACATAATTACAATCAGGTGTGCCACTGGTCGTCAACGACTACTGGCGGCTATGGCAAAGCACTCTGGATCAGACATTCTAGAAGCATCGTGTGATCACTAGTAGCATTGTGATATAGTTCAGGAGATCCATAAAAACAAACAATCCCAACATTCGGATGATTGAATGTACAACACAGACAACTGTACGAACCAAACTTACTCATACGCTTAGGTAGTCCGTCTTCACTAGTTGTGTGGACCCCAGCACATGTTCCAAATGGTACATTGCTGGTCGTGCTTATGAAATTTTTTGGTTTCCTGACGTAACCTTGCAAGGGCGTTTTCAGGTCTTCAAATCTCGTTTCCAAGGAATGGATTACGGCGATGGAGCCTTGGCCGTGCTACTTGTTTATTCGGAGATGGTGATGTTGGGCCGCAATCAAATGTAAAAGTAGGAAGAAAATTAACCGGCCGCTCACGGATGATGTTAGGGCCGTAATCAATACTAAATCAAGGTATTAATCAAGCAATCTATTCAATTCAATAGATGTTATGATGGCATACAATGACAGTGACATAATGGCATGGTCCTTGCATAATTTGAAAAGTTCAGTGATACTGCGAAGACAGGAAATGGTTCTAAGTACAATGAGATTAGTATTATCAATTTCATTTTGCATCCCGTTGATAGTGAAGTAGCTTCTGCAAACGCCACTCAAGTGTCCATTTGTCCCTGGCTGGAAAGTACTTCAAAGAGTTTTGCATGTTCTACGATTATGAGTAATAATGTATACATAAACTTAGTATCAAGCTTCTTAGGGCAATCATTGTGAGGAAGCCTGACTAATCTGTCGATAGTCATAATATCCCAGAAAGTACCTTTATCACTGCAGAATATCAGGTTGGTGCCAAAGGAAATGCGGTTTAGGCGTTGTTGAATTTTGCCGCTTGATACTGAAATATGCTATTCAATAACCGATTATGTTATACATCATTTTGATGAGCATTTCTGGCTTTATGTTTTGTTACTAGTAAAGTATTAGTTGCTGCTTAATTTATATTTATGTTAGATCATGGAAAAAATGCCAGACATAGAGCAAATTCGAACGGTTTACTTATTTGAGTTCGAATTTGTCATAAAGCAGCAGAAACAACTCGCAATATCAAGGACGCATTTGGATGCGGAAGTGCTAACGAACACACAGTGCAGTGGTGGTTCAAGAAGTTTTGTAAAGGAGACGGAGGCCTTGATGATGAGGAACGTCGAAAATAAAGAACCAGTTAAAAGCAACCAGCAAAACTAATCATTCAAAGAAGACAACAAAAGCATTTGCGATTCCATACCGATTTGAAACTGCAATTACATTTGCACCAAGTGACGAAGAGAATTGAGTAAGGAAGTTCAGTTTTAGACGAGTAGGTTTGTGATAACATTGCACTTTCTTCCTCCTGAAAGCGTCCCAAAAAAAGCCTTTTGTTCTAATGTGTTTGGAAAATCGTTTAAAAATCAACATACTCTGATAGAATATTGTAAGCCTTTTTGATATTTGGGACGCTGGTGGCAAACGGACGATCCGGCATTCTCGCGCGCACCACCAGCGCCACATGCTCTACGGCTCACCCTACTAATGAGTGACACAGGTTTAAACATAGTCGATTGGAACGTAATGTTACATGCTTCATATTAGCTGCGTAAGCCATGATTTGATATCAGTTTAGACCGCAACATCGGGAGATAATTTACTTTGCCTAGAGTAATACATCTTGGGCATCACTTTTAATAGTAGTAGGGGAGAGCTGTAAGATCTGTGGCACTGATGAGGAGGGAAAGAATGCTGAAACGTATGTATATCGCTTAGCGCACCAAGCTTCAAGAAAGTTCAAAACATTCTGTCGGACTATACTAAATTCTTGGGCAAAGTTGCGAGCTCAGTCACTTGAAAAGTATTAGTATACGCTTCGTGACAGCCTTAATCACCTACTGAAAATCAGTAGCATCGTCTTCGGTCCGGCCGATTTCTTGAGACTGTCTCCTGTATGAAGGAACAGACGCCGAGAAATAGATCACCGCAAGTCAGATGATGAAATTACTTGACACTGTAGTGACCGGCAGTCGAGCTTGTGGCTATCAAATTGTATTATACTTCTCATTTGATCGATTTTTTGTAAACCTTGCTTAAACAGTAATAATTTGATAGGGATATAACATGTATTGAGCCATGATCTAAGTGTTATACAGGCGTCCCTTACGTCCTACCAGAACCCATCCCTTTGTTACGACGAAACAGGAGCCTGTATACCACTTAGATCATGTCTCAAAATATGTTATATCCTATCGGATTATTATTGTTTATGCAAGGTCTATAAAAAGCGGTCTACTGGAAAGGTATACGGAAAATTAGTCTGAACCCAACATCAGGTGATATCTCACCTTGTCTAGACTGGCGCATCTGTGGTGCCGCTACTATGTGATAAGGAGCCATAGAGCATGTGGCATTAATTAGGAGTGCGAGAGCGTCAAAAGTAACATTTGCCACTGGCCTAACAAACTTTTGAAAGCTTAGAATACTCGGTCAGTGCCAGGAATAATCCTTCCATCTCAAACACGTAAGTACAGCGACAAAATGACCTCTTCACCACCGACTCCCATCATCAGGTGACTAGAAGTGCAATCTGTAACTTTGGTTCCTGCCTAATTCAATTTTGACAACAAGGTGAGATGTGAAATATAGCCATAAAAGTGCCACAGTAAGGACAAAACATGGAGTTTGAGGCGGCTTTAGACCAGCAGTCACCCTTTCCGATCGCCCGCTGAGTTTCCACTGCATCGCAGAGGCCCTTGCTCTGGTTTTCTCCCACCGCGTTTAACCTATCCGGTGGCTGTCAACAATCACTTTTCAAAAGGATTGATTCAAGCAACACAATTCAACATGAGCATCATTTGATTGAATCCGTTGTTATAGTCACAATCTCCAACTTTATATTCTGACAAGCCGCCGCTCTCACCTGGCTAACTCTGAAGCTAAGTCGTTCATTATTTTAGCCTTTCGACCTAGATTGTGCAGCTGAGATTCTTGAAGACATTCACCACTTTGGGAGTGAATGGAAAGCGCAAGAGCAATTCGTTTCTCATGGTCATCGTCTTCGTGAGATCTAGTCTAAGGAAATTCTTTCCACATGCAGTGTTGAAGTCGGTTAGCGTTCTGTCCTTCTGATTGATGCTTGGTGCTATGAGAACGGTGTTATCATCGAAATAAAGATAGTTTGGTTCCATCAGTCTATCAATATCGGCTTTCTATCAATTCTATCTGTTTTCTTTCTAATATTCCCCCATTCTAATGCTCTGTCTATCTAAAGAGTGACACTAAATAATATTGAAGAAATAGTATCGCTTGTCTAATTCCTCCTTCCAAAAGTGGACAAATTATCGATGGATAGGTTACCGAATGCTGATAATTTGATTGTGATTTTTTTTTGTAGCTCATGAAAAATTCTTATATAGTGAGTAGGAGCGCCTTGACTGTCTACAACTTGTATGACTGCTCTCTTTCGACTAAATCCGAGATCTTCTTCAAAGCGATAAAAGTGAGACAGAGCGGTGTTTTGTACTCTTTTGAATTTCTAATCAGTTCTATTATTTTCTGGGTACAATAGCGGTACTAAAATCTTTTGAAATCCGGCTTCATCACATCGCTGTCCTTCGCTCAGCCTTCTACACCTCCTATTCAGATCAATCTGAGCAGATGGTTTATCAACAACAGAAATCTGGAAGATTGGACGGTGATTGCATATATCGTAAAAGTTTCTTTTTTTTTGAGCATTAACATGATGTTAATAATTCGCGACCGGATGGAACGCTCGCATTTCGACAGATAACGTTTGAGCAGCTGATTCAGTGTGTTGATAAGAACTAACAGAAGGGTGCTTCGCTATTCTGGTCGTACTCGTTACAACCAGGTGTTGTTGGATTGCTCATCAATGAAAGAAATTTTGAATTTCGGAAAGTAGACTTTAAAGTAATAGATTCATCATTTTCAGTTATTATGAAAGCAGGAAGACTTGACAGCTAGAGAGATAGTGGTAGTCGTGAATAAATTCGTTCAATTCCTTCCTAGAAGTCGTTACTGTTCTATCGAAATGTTGAATTCCCACCATCCTAATGCAGAACTCTGTGATTTATGTTTCGTTGGACGTTGCCAAGTCAATTCTTACTTGCTGCAAATTCAACCATTAGTGCTTCAAGGCAGCAAGATTAATTGTCCTCATATAAGCATAGATGGAAAAAACGACGCTCGAAAAAATGCTGTAAGAACGAATGAATCACAGCCTTCCAGATATGAGTATAGGCGTTGTAGACATTATATCAGTGTAGTGATGAGAACATTCCTTTTTCTATAAGTGCTCTGTACAGATTAAGCAGTTTCACGTTTTCTCGAACAATTTCAATAAACGCTTCATCTCGCAATGTTCCAGACAACAGTTTGTTACTGTCTATTATCTTTCTTGATATTTCAGCCTTTTTATAAGATTACTTTGCGCCACTTTTCTCAGAAATGCTTAGTTAAACTAACTTTAAAATGATGTTGGTAGTACTTGAGTATGCGATGGTGGTTATTTATGCAGTCGCCGTATCTTTTTCCTTTGATCTTCGTGTTTTCCTTCTTGCCTCTTTTACTTGGCGTTCGTTTGTGTCAATATTATCGCTCCAGCCTTTTCTTAAATTTGCTGACTTTCTTCTACTGCTGTCTCTGTCATATTCGTCATATTGCTCAATTCTTTAAGAAGAACTTCTAGGCAAGTAGTGGATTTTTCCCCATAAAAATGTGACGATTTCGCTTCGATAGTGCCGCGTATCCTTTTCGCAAGTTTACCGTCTTGAACATCTCCTTCCTATGAAGTGTTGAAGTATATCACAGTGCCTCAAGAAACGGGTTTTGTCTCTATCGTCTCTCCTTCATAGCACAAAAATTAGCTTCAAAAATGACTTGTTAACGTAATCATGCTGATCTACTTTCCTCCTGGCAGCCGTTTTCGTTACATCATTGGCACACTCTCTTGAGTAAAACCTAAAACCAAAAATCTTGTGCGTGAAGAATCAGTGTATTAAAATCAATAAGTAATTTTCTGATATCAATTACTTTTTAGTTTAGCTAATACCACGAGGATGATAAACAAACCTAATTCGGATAATGCAGCTTTGTTCTCGTCTTTGTCAAATCCGTTAATGGGCTGATTCTCCACAGTCATCGTCCTCGTTGTGAATCTTAGTTTCCTTTGTCGTTCTAGTCGATTCCACTTTGATATACCACTGCTCAAATGAAGGACTCATTCGGAAATATCGGAATACTTTTTGATAGCTTTTCATTTTCTCCAAGCAATCCGCATTACGATGTAATACTCTCCCTAAGAACCGCTGAAGGAATAACATGCGTCGGTATGGCAAACAACACGTTCATGTTTTGTGAGCTTGAGTTCGTCTAGACGGTGTTCGAAAGCGGAGTGATGAGAGGTTCCATCAAGTTCTATGTTGTTACATCCTTACGCTTACGACATTAATGTCACATCTCCTCTCCGTCGATGTTGGTGACGATCATCGCAATTTCCCAAGTTCGAATAGGGGGCGAATAATCATTAGAACCAGCTGGTTTTAGTGGGATCGCAGACGATGTCCTAGCTACTACGTTGCACATATACAAAAATCTCTCAAGACAGAGAAACGGTGAGAAACCAATTGGCTGAAAGACTCAATGCGCATCCGAATGTTCTTTCGTTTAGTGCAAAAGTCTAGACCACGCTAATAGTCCAGGAACATTTAGCTTTAGATGTAGAGACGCTATCAATCAAAGAAAAAAATTGCCACTGACTTTTATTATCAACGGCTTTTCATGTCAATAAACATGATGTGATAAGAAAGCCAGCACTATCTTAACAGTGCAACCAATCCATTTTAGTCGTGTTTTCCTTACTTCCTTTTATGGTAGGAAACAGTGTGTCTTTGTGTCAGCAGTTTCTCGATCTCACAACTTCCTATCTTCATGCTCAACTTGTTTTGCAATCCATTACCTTCAATCTTTATTGTTATGGTAAAATTCTTGGTTATCTGAGAGTCTCTCTGAGTTGACTAAGTGTTCTACTATTCGTAAAGCCGGCTTCTGAATAAAGTGTTAAGCTCGATAAAGCTGTTTATCACTAAGAATTTGTAAGTTAACTTCTAACTGAATATAGCAGGATGTTGAGATGTGACCATTTAACTTTTGACAAACGGCAAAAACAATCTAATAATTTTCATGACAGAGGTCTCGCTATAATGTTCGTCAAACGGCTACTTCATGTCCATAAGGAGGATTAGACATCCATCTTGATCGAATGGCGTTGTGTCTCAAGTCGCTTTCACTATGCGGACCCCGGTACTCGATATAGATCCCAATAGTGGGCATTCAAATCGTCGTCTCGCGTTCATCGCTTGATTGAGGATTTCTCACATGAATTTTGTAGATACTGGTCGAGCGCATTACAGTTTTAAGGACTGCCAGGCTAAGGTGTTCGGTAGGGCGCTTGTTATTGAATCTCGAAGAACATTAGGGGTAGGGATCAGCTCTGCGTCGTGCAGCGTGGTGCATCACTAGCCATCTCCCAAAAAAATTTCAATAGTTGTAATTACTTATGATGTAGTGCCAGTTAAAATATAGAAAAATTGGAACATTTGAAGAAACTAGATCAGTAGCACTTTTAGCTGAATTTCAAAAAGATCCAAGCCCCACCTTAATAAATAATCGTTAATCTGATCACTATCGTTGAATATGCTAAATTATGGGACGAGGAAGTTCTAGTTTTCTTGTGAAACTTACTAAGAAGGTTCCCATTCGCTAACAAAATGGCGTAGCTTCTCTGTTAAAATCAACAAATAAGAGCAATTCTGCAGAGTTTCAAACATCACTTATGAATATCAACTTCTTGACGAGTTTTCAAATGATATAAATTATTTATACATCGTATTTTTCATGTTCAGTGATGCATAGTCTGCCCATAGTATGCCTACTGTCACTGCTAGCAGTGGAAATACCGACAACGATGGCGGCGACACCTGTGAAACAAGCAGTTGCTGTTCGCGGACTATTACTGTGTGGTGGTCGCCCAGAGGCTAATGTTAGATTACGATTGTTCCGTGTACAACAGAAAAAGAAAGACGGTAAGTCTATTTCGACCAGAAATTATCTGCACCGTCAGCTGCAGCTTGCCTTTAGTAAATCAGCGTTTTCTATGAAAGCTCACTCAAGAGACTTCTTACGTGGCTTGATTTCGACTGGGTGCAGTCGAATTTTGCGTCTAAAGAATTTGTTGCATTCGTGTCAATTGTATTTGAAGTCCTGAGCGGAGGAATTCTGAGATAAAGGAAGGAAGGAAAAACGGTTGTGAAACATGACAATAACTGGTTATAAGTGTCGTAAGAGGCAGCTAGAAGATGTGTGAAAAAAGCTTCGGTTCCCTCCTGCTTTTTTTTTTAGCACAGATGTCTAAGCCTACCTTTTTCACTGGACAAGAACTCTCTATAGAGAGTTTTAGTAATCGTTCGAAAGATAAACTCTTTGGATAGAGCCGTACTTGGCTGATCTTTCCAAGAGACCCTTTTATGACGCTATAAAATCCAGCATAAGATTACGTTTCACATCGGCCGCGTAATTCAACTATTAATTCGCAGGAGGCATGAAAAGCACACGAACGTGTAGAAAAAACTGTAGTATCAAAGTCAGACGTTTAATCTGAAGTTTTTTTCCAAAGCAAAAAAAAACAAATCCTCATGAAAACAAAGATTGCGGTTCACATAGGTGTTATTGGTCGATTATCGCTTCAATCCCCCTGCCCTCTCACCCCGCAGCTCGCGGATTGGTCAAGAAACACTTGCTCGCATATGTGAATCAATCTAAATTTTCCTGCTACACTTCAAAAAAACGATATTTCCAGACAACCAACACGGCGTTTAAATCACGAAATCTTACTCTATCGAATGATTATTAATAGTCCAGAGAAAGAGCTCTGCCTTACGAGAAAAACGCGTGTGCGAAATACAAATGTTTTCCTCTTATTGGATCATTATAATAAAGAATTTTTCAAAAATTGATTAGAGATCGCGCTAGCCAGAGATTCAATCTTTGAATACCTCTTAATGAAAAGTTTTTGTTCAGAAAAATGGATGGTGTTAGAAATCTGTGCTACTAAAGGGAAAAAGTACCAAAGCTTCCTTTCATCACAGATGGTATGCAGAATCAATCTGAGGATGCCGTGTTGTTGTTATGAGCGGATCAGATTCAAAGAAAACAAAGAAAACAACTTGGAAGTCGAAATCTAAAGACCTCAATGCCAAATTTTGTCCTCAAGCGCTGTGCTCTCGGTATAAACATCATATACATGTGATACGTTACTTACAGATTTGAACCAAATGCTTGATGAGAAAATAACAACCACCCAGGGAACTTTTCTGCTCGAAGGTAATACGAATGGCTTCCCTTTGAACGAGACCAGCATGAATCCAGTGGTGTCAATTTACCATTCGTGCGATGAAGACATCAAAAATGTTGACAAGGTTAGCGATACAATTAAACTCCAATTTAATTTAATCAAGCAGCAAATGGGCATTTGACGATCTTTCACGAATAATCAACTTCAGTTTTCAAGCTCAAATGAGTCGTTTGCTGATGAAAAGCTCAAGTAATATTAACTTACCGTAAAAATTCACTTGTGGTATATATTTTTACCTCAACTTTAGTTATTGGCGTTAAGAATTCAGCGACGCTCCTAATCTTGATATTTCGTTATATTACAAAGATCATCGTGTTGAACTTTTCTATGCTTAACAACAATAAATAAAATTATTCTGAAAGTTTCATTAACTATTTAACCGAGTGTCCTGACATTCAGCGGATCATAAATGAGATACAAAAAATTCATTACCATACATCGCTTACAATGTGAACGAAATCTTAACGTCAACTTTTTTTTTATTAAGAATGGTTATCGTAAATTTGACTTCCACATTCCTAAGGACTATGTTACGATGGCAGCGAAACCGATAAAGACTTACGATCTTGGAAAGTTGAATCTCCAGGTGAGAAGAATATTAAGAAATGATAAAGCATCAGGTGTTGCTCAAGCATTCACAAATTGTTCCGCGTGCATTCAGTTTAATCCTAAAGGTGATTAGATTAACACTTGGCCACTGCAATGACTTATGGAGTCAGAGCAATGTAGCAGTTCGCTGTTTTATCACCTAGACGCTTACGATGCTAACTAATAGCTCTTTTTGCTACAAAAACAACGATGTGGTATTGAACCGGGGGTCAAACCTCCGATTATTGCGGGAACCACGTCTGGCCACTACATGCGCCCCATGACAAGATATCATGCAAATCAATAACACTGTAAGCTCAATAAAAATTCCTTGCACGCCACGCGATTCTGATCCAATCATAGAGTAGCAGGGGCCACTAGCAGTGAAGTTCCGATTTATACTTGAGTCACTCGATCTGCTTCGATTGACTCAATCAAAACGAAAACACCGAACGCTTCCGATGAAATCCTTTATTTTTGCTATCTTTGGTTTAATAGTGTTTCGATCTTCAGCTCAGTGCGGTCAGCCTTCCGGCGGTATAACCACACAGATTCTAGGCTAGAGGCACGATCTAGAACCTAATTTTTTGTATCGTGGACTTGAATCCCCATTACGCTTTACCATGGCAGCTAGTACTTGTATGATACTATCGAGACCTTCGCTTTACGTTGTTGTGGTTGCTCTTCACATCTCATCTTACCGCTGAAAACAAAGGATATTGAATCACGAGATAAACTTTAACTCCAGCCAAGGCTTCAGCTCAGTAAAGATTCAATGCCAATTTGTGCTCTTCATAGCAATCCCAGACTATCGAGGATAACGGGGGATGGACACGTAATGCGCTGAAAAGCAGATTGCTGGTGTCCTACAAGCGTGTGTTGTTCTGAATGGAATAGTCCCGGTGAAAGGCCTGAACAGCTCGCTCTGACGGTCCGTCGAAATAACAAACATGATAGTCCGGCTTTTCTTCTTCAAGCGAAACACGAGGGGTTACATTAATCTTCATTTGACAGCTGACGTTTCGGCAGTTCGCCTTCTCCAGAGCCTGGAGAGGTCAAATGTCTGCAATCCAATCAGTCAAACACCTCCATTACTCCTTTAGAAAAAATCACCAGACCCTAGATTTTTGTCGCACCAAGCACAAAATCAACTCTGAACATACACACCGCTTTTTGTATGTGCTCCACTGAATGATCCAAGTGGAGACTACCGGATCACATAGGCTCGAAGTGCACCCTACCCAACAAAACAACACCATTATATATTGGCTCATATCACAAGTGATAACGAGGCATTCCTCCCTGCGGCTTATAGTTGGATAAACTAACTACTCATTCCTCCTGCGTTATCCAACTATAAATCGCAGAGAGGAATGCCTCAATATCACTCATGATATGAGTCAGTAAAAAGAATGTTGTTTTAGTCGGTAGGGTACATTACGAGCCTATGTGATGTCCTTCCGGGGATCTCCACCTGAATTATTCAGCGGAACACATATCAACAGCGGCGAGTATGTTGAGAGATGATTTTGTGCATGATGTTATTAAGATCTAGGTCTGGTGATTTTTTCGAAAAAGTAATGGTGGTGCTTGACTGATTGGATTGCGGACAATTTGACCTTTCCAGGCTCTGAAGAAGGCAACTGCCGAAACGTCAGCTGTCAAATAAAGATTAATGTAACACCTCGTGTTTGGCTTAGAGAAGAAAATCAGGAATTATATTGAAGCATGCCAAGGTTGATAGACAGTCGATCTTAGGAAAAATGATAGTATCTTGCAACTTTTCAATGGTTCTATTTACAATTTCAGTTCATATTTCCTGGTGAGAATCGTGTGAAGAAAATCGACGAAAAGCCGACAAAACCTAACCCTAGAAAACTCTGATAAATGTGAAGAAGATTCAAATTTGTTAGTATAGTTGTCAACGCTCTTTTTTATATGTGTTTTAGTCTATAATTAACCCTCTTTACTCAAGTTCTTCAAGCAGAAAACTTCTAGTGAAATAATTCGTCATCCGCACCTAAAATACTAATCATTGATTATTATGAATAAAGGTTATTGACGAGACGCAGTTCAAAAGCAGATATTGGAGGAAACCGGCTCTTTCTTACGTAAAAAATTTACCTAAATTAAGAGTGGCATCGTTTATTTTTGTTTCGTTCTTGACGCCAAAGTTCATTTGACGAAAAATTCGATCCAAATGAATAATGTAAGCTGGAAATTTGAGGTGCTAAGTTGACGGACAGTGTTAGAGTTGGTGTATGAAACACATCAAATCATATCTATGACATTTATCATAGTAAATGTACACAACGGTAGATAGATTTTCTTATTATTATTCATATAGTTAATCGTATTAACGTTATTCTATGCAACATCAATGTGGTCACATAACGTATCCGAGAATTTGAGGTAGCAGTTTGTACTTAGTGTTCCTGAATATTTTCGAAGTGTGAACTCTTCTGAGATATAATACTATATAAATGTACCGTTACATTGCTAGGATTGGGGAAATGAGTTCTGGGTATGCTGAAAGTGTCCCTGCGGACGAGATGTTACTCACAACCTGTTAAGAGAGTACGATACGACAGCTGAGAAAGCAATGTGTCGTGTTCCCAAAATAGCTAAAAGATAAGAAAAGGACGACAGCAATACGAATGTATTAGCAGCGAGTAGGCGAAAACCAGAGGCGTGTGTATATATATGTATATATATATATATATATATACATATATGTATGTGTATAGACACATATATATATTCATATAATGAAAACAATAACCATTTGGAAAACACTGATAAGCCTGCTGATAAGCAGAGTATATTGTAACAATTATGCACTGTGATCAAGGCGTAAAGACGATCGTGTAAAACATCTTATAAACCACCAATCATATTTTTTAATCCGTCCTCTGCTGTTGAGTGTACAACAAAATAATCATTTCGTCTCTCCTTTAGCTAGAAACGACTTATTTCTGTTGGGTATTCTCATCTGAATAGTCGTCAACATCAATTGCTTCGTCATCATGCGATCCTTCCGTCGTTTCTGAACAGAAAAGGTATAAATTTGCGAACGTTGTCGAGAATACTAGAAAATAAGAATGACAAAGTCAGATGAGGTAGTGAGAAGGTATAAGAATCGCTCCATCATTTGGAAGCAAAAATGCTCACTATGGGTAATAAATTTACCAAAACACCAACACCAGCACAAAATCTACAAAATTCTGGTGGTTTCTTATTCAGCAAACCCGATGTTGTTAACAGAGAATTTATTCTGCACTGTGTGGACAGCACAATTCAGACAATTTTAGATCCTATTTTGTTTTTGTGGTCCGCAGACTAGCTCCACCAAGTCTTACATCGGCGAAGTAGGGCTTGCCTCAAATCCACAATAATCGGATCGAGATACGTTGCAAATCACGCATGACAAAGTAGAAACAACCTCGCCCAAAAATGTAAAACCTCAACGCGAAGAGATCTTCAAGCGTTTCGGAACTACGCCAAAAAAGCCTGATATGAATCGTAATGATCAGTCTCATCATCACTCTTAAATTAGGGCCATCTCTCGGATCGATTTTTGTGGATTTGAGGGAGGCACATATTTCGTCCACATAATACTTCATGCGGTGGTCCACATATCAATAGAGGGCCGCAAAACAACAAAATAATGAGCAACTAGAATTCCTTTTATTTGACCACATATAGCGGTGGTATGATCTTATATTTATTTACCCAGTTATGCAGAGTGATGCGGAAAACCTCTGCACGAGCCGGGACTCAAACCCGCATTTCACCTTAAACGGAGCCGTTTTGCCATCACTCTTTCTACGTTTAATGAGAAAAATAATAAGTAAGTATTCAATGGATGCTGATTAGCATACAACGCTAACATTTTTGTCTTATATTTCATCCGTTTTAACTACAAAAGTGTCTGAGAGTGAATAGCACGTCAATTTGACACTTTCAAGCTCTGACGAGGGCGAAACTGCCGTAACATAAGCTGCTGAAAGTGTCTATATTGTACTGTCCGTTTGGCTGTACTGTAAGTTGTCTGTTAACAATCACTTATCGCTGGTTGAAAAAATTACGGAATCATTAGATGAATGCCGAGTTAATGGATAGTCGGTCTCGAAAATCATCATGTTTTGAAATGTTTTGAATAACACAAGTGAGCAAGAAAGTATTGACATGGCCTCACAAATTTTAAACAAGAAAAAATGGACTCATCCATTGACGATGATTCAAAGCTGCTGCAGTGAAAAAATAGGGCCTACCGCTCTCGAGATATTCATCTTCGACGCTATCAGGCACATTCAATGTACGCTTTTGGTGTTGTGCCAGTTTCTTCTGTCCTTGAAGTTCGTTCCCGTAACCAACCGCCACGCCACTCCGACCTTGTTGCTGCCGACTTCTGTGGTTGACTGTTTTTTTAGACTCTTTGTTGAATAAATCGGTAGCGTTCTCATCTACTTCAACTTCTACGCTTTCATATTGTAAATCTACAACTGGAGAAGTTGCAATAACCACCTGAAAAATAGAATTTTTGCACTAAAAAGAAACGCACGATTTCTAAAATGGTCCTTAGAAATATGCCTACTTAAATTTTATCAGGCTCATCGGCTTGGGTACTGAATTGGTCTAGGAACAAGCGATCTTTGCATGGTTCTATCGGTCCTAGAGTTTCAAACTTTTTCAACCCAAAGATCCTACACTCCATCGTACTAAGTTCCGGTGTGATGTTGTCGACAATCAATGTCGACTTTCCAACACCGTTTATGCGATTAATTCATATTACTCTCTTTGGTTAGTTTTACATATACCTGAGCTGTAGTCGTGCCAGTGATCTTTCCTTGTGCTGTAGCTGCCATCCTTGCAGTTGGAGTGGTTTTTTTCAATGATTTTTGTGTTTTTATTGTCGTCACCGCTTTTTCTAAGCGTTCTGTTTGTGCTGATGACGATGTTCGGGCTTTGCTCGTTCGTTGATTCTCCATTGATGATGTTTCCGATACAACAACTCCTATTTGTTGACTTTGAAATCCTAGAGATCTTGCCACGATCGTTGGTTGGCGAGAAGAAGGAGTGTTTGGTGTTGGTACTGCATCGGTCTCAACAGCAGAAGTTGATGGAGTATTTGTGAATCGTCGATTTTTCCAAACGTTTCTCCTGTAGCTGGTCAACTTTTCGATGGAGGAATTCCTGTCATTAGAGAATTCTACATGGGCATTCTCTGCAACAAACACACAGTAAAGGCAAAGAAGTGAACAAAATAATGTATGGTGGAACCTCATCCTGCAACGTACCTCCTTCAAATATTTCCGGAACAGCTGATAGTTCTTCAATGTCGTTTATCTAAAAATCAGAGGTTGAAACAAGTGAATTCTAATCGCAAAAAACTTACATACTACTTGTTTATTAGTGTTCTACATGGGGATTTACTATTGTTTATTGCCAATATCAAGATGAATCTCTTGCAATTATGGATTCACTTATGAAGATTCGTTCAGAAGCTGAACTTTAAACATGCTTCAATGCGGCGAAATATGTGGCAGAAGCTTCGAATGCTCTCAAGAACAAAAAACTTTGCACAACAGTAAAATATTCAGAATACAATATTAATGTGGTAGATTTTTAACTCTTATAATTATGCACTCTTCCGGGCTACAAAGCAAGCTCAGCCACCGCTTCAAATGCCAGGAAGAAAAGCCGAAAAAATTGCGATAGAACCCATTACACGAGCAAAAAATCCATTTTCATGAATAACGTTCGTAATACATCGAAGCAAAAAGGAGAATTATAACTATCCACACATTCAACGTGTTAGGAAAGCGTATCTACTATCAGCAGCATTCTCGACTTTAGCAATGCATCAAGGATTTCCTTCTACATTAACCCATTTAGGGCGGCGTGTGGTCCCCAGATACACGATAATTGGAGGCCTTTTCGTCAAACAGGGCTATACTTTTGGACTTTCTGTAATCTTTCGAAAGCTTACGTCTCGGCAATTCCACCGCTATGCTTGCGTTCCGAGAAGACCTTGTCACTTCTCCTTAGCAGCGAAAATCAGATTACTTTTCATAGGCGGCGCTCATTTTTCATCTGACTAGGGTCTGCGGATTGATTTCTATCAAAAATTAACTAATCATTCGATAGTATAAATCTTAATGATTCTAGAACTATGTCTAATTTTGTGAGAGGTTCTAACGCTGTGAGAGTGAAAAGAAGATTACGTTTCACCCTCAAGTCTTATTCGCACATAAGAGTCATATATGCACCAAAGCATGACCAAAGATTGTGTAGAGAAAATCATAGTTTCAGAATCGCACTTAAAGCCTTAAATTGTTTTTAAACAAAGAAAAATCTCTAAATAAATGACAGAAACTCGCGCCGCTTGCAAATCGCTATGAGCGACCGACCAAGTGCCATTCTGACCGGGTTAAAAATAACGTATTTGACCACATGAATGTTTTGAAGTTCACAAAGCTTCTTGAGCTACCCGATCTGATGTCATACAAAAAGACGACAACCTTCATGAGAACTATAAATTGATAGAAGTACTAAAAATTGCCTAGACTTGGTCAATTTAACGCCAACGTAATGTGATCGTTTTGCCCTGAGGAAGGCGAAGAACTTCATGTTGAGTCACTAACATTGCAAAAACCTGATATATAATTTATAGGTCGAGTGAGAGCTAATTTTGAGACAAGTGGTAGCAATGCAAGAGCCTTCCCAAAAAAAAGCGCAGTGAAATAAGTTTTTCCACAGTGGTTGTTTCACCGTGGTTCTATCGCCGAGATATACAATCTTTGTGGCTCCAGAAAATTCAGAAATGAAACTTAGGTACTAGTTTAAAGATACAGTTTTTTCTACAAATATTCCGTATTTTGAGTAATTTCTAAATAACTGAACGCATTGTCGTATCACAAAGCTATTGCCAGGAGCGAAAGGGAAGGGACCGACCTAGCAATGAGCCAGCGCCCTCACCTACACAGTAAATTTGGCTCTACTCGTACAGTTTAACGGTATATGAAGAAGTTCTCTCAGCACCAGACCATTAGCACTCAGACACTCATCTAGGATGCAGCCGCCACAGTCGGAGTGGTTACGCCAAACTCCTTCGGAATCGCCACCGCCAACGTGGCCACGTCGGAAGCCGATGCAGCTACCACCGTTATCGATTACGCGCCTGACGGCAAGGGTGGCGGGACGACGTCCAAGAAACCACAAAGCTCAACTCATCGCTCAGCACATCGGATTTCAACACTTTCTACCGTACGCCGCTCTACACAGTATCTCACTCTGTACGTAGCACACTCAATACCATGGCTCTCTAATCGTCATAGCTGTCTAGTTACCATAGCTCTTTCGCTACCGTATCTCCGTCATTACCATGGGTTAATAATTATTCATTTCCATATAACAAACATTCAGTGTGTTACGCAATCATAAGTTGTTGATACCGTTTTTCATCGTGGTTGCTATGTCGCTGTTTTGATGATGTTGTTATATGAATGTGTAAGTGCCCAAGTTGGAGGCACTGCTTTAACGCCTCAAGTGGCAGCTCACATCCTCAACATCATAAATTTACTGAATCACTCTTTCATCGCACCTTTTCTCAACCTTTTGAGAAGAATCCGTTCATGATTTTTTGGAATTTTAGTAGCCGACCGATAGCTTGAATTTTGAGAATTTCGTCACATACTTTGATCTTGAAAAATCCTTTTTAATACGCTGTAGCCATAAAAAAATTATGTTTCACATTCGGCGCATTCTCGAGGCTACTTTCGTTATCACTTCCAGAATTTTTTTCTTCGCTTCTCAAAGACTCCTTGGCTTTTGATTTGTAGTTGTAGAAAAGCTTTGGCATATGGTTCTATGGGTTACTAAGTTTACTTTTACTTTGCAAAGGAGAAAAAAATTCGTTCTAGATAGTGAGCGTAGCCTTTGGAATTCTCGAGATTTAAGCTATTGAATGACTACTAAATCTCTAACAAAAAGCGAGAACAGCGGAATCGTTATGGGGGACGAAAATGGGTGGGATAGGAAAACGTATTAATCTCGATTTATCTTCCTGTAAATGCTTTATAATTTGAGAGGTAGGCATCATAACACTGTGCAGTATCCACCTCCTACTAACACATTGTTGTTACATGAACACTCTTAGCTGGTTCAGTTTCTGTTATCCTATTGCCGGCTTAGTGCTTCAGAGTGGCTGAAAAATGTTTGCGTGTATCAAACTGCAATTTCCAGCAGTGGTTTTAAAAGCAATTCGAGTTTTCCACTCAAAAGTTCAGCTAAGTGTATACCTATAGCACAGAAGGGTTCGGTCAGCCACAACTGATTACATTATTGCAGAACCAGAAAAACTAAAACAATTTTCCAGGATTTTGGTAGATTTGGTACACTCTGGAGGTGATCAAGAGTAATGGAGACTAGACTGATATCTACTCGAGTAGCTCAATGTTTAACTTATGGGTGATGTAAATATGTTTATATTATCTTATGGCTCAGATCCTTATATGTTTATGACAACATTAAGAGTTTATTTTTCTTTCATGAAAATTCATGTGCAAACAGATATGACATTACTGCTGCTAATTCTCTATAAAAAAAGGTATTATTGTTTTAGAACTGTCCACTACCTGAGGTGTGAGAGTTGTGTGCTTGCGGAATGTAACTTTTCGTCGCGTACTCGGTAGAAGTGTCGGGAATTCAGAGCTCTGTATCATATATATCAGATTAAAGTTCAAGAAACAACAGAAAAAAACGACAAAGACGTGTAGTCATAAACTTTCCTATCCTTTTTAGTATCAAATACAGCATGAGGCAGTGGTGTACATTATTGCAATATCATTGAAGATCAACCAACAGCTCAATCTTTACTTGACATAGTGGCGGTCAGACTTTACGAATACTGACTGACTGTTTGGTGGGTCAACAGTAGGAAATCCTTGTCTACTCATCTTCATCATGACGACCGCATGACCACCAATCTGGGTGTCATCGTGCCCAAGCTCTGCTTCTAGTGATAACACTGTCCCTTGATGTAGACTGATGTGCACAACTTTCGCGTGAGGCGGGACTCGAATCCACATCTTGGCAGCTGACAGATAGATGCGTGGTAGCGTAGAAAGAGTGGTGTGCAAAATGGGCGTCAGTTGGTCAACGGGTTAGAACACGCACTTTCAGATAGGGTAAGATGTGGGTTCGAATCCCGTCTGACGCAAAAGTTTTGCACATCACTCTACATCAAAGGGTCTATTTAAAAATACATACCACCGCTAGAAGAGGTTTTGATAAAAATGATTTTTTTTTGATGTCACAATTTGTCAGCGGATGTATGCCACTAACATCGTCTTCATGTTTTCCAGCTGGTGCACCAGGTTTCAGAACATGAGAACCAGAATTGAAATAAGATGTACTGCGTACGATGCCTTCTCTAAACAAACACTCAAAACAATCGGACAATCGATTTTAACGCCTTCTTCCTTGCGTTTTCTCTTCGTCTATTTAGAAGTCCTCATCCTTTTACACTCCTGATGGGATGCCTTTGAAGTGCACAGCAGTAGGCTCCAAAAAGTGTCATCTTAGAGTCGCTTCAAGTGATATAAGAAATATTTTCAAGCATTGTTGTTTTCAAGCATTGATTTCTGTTCATTCTGTATACAGTGAACAAGGAATTGAATCGCTTTTCTGATAAAAATAATTTTTTTTCATCTCATATTGCAGGAATTGTGCAAGAAACTTAGAATGTGACAGAAATCAGCATCGTTTTACCTGTATTAGAGGGTGCAACAAATGAGAATCAGTTTGAGCATGAGTAGCAGTTGTGACAGTGCTGGCAGTGCTGGTGGTGCTAGTGGTGCTGGTGGTGCTTAATCGTTTACGTAGTCTAGGAAGTGGTGACGATGAAGAAGTGCTGAAGGTGGTAGTGGTGGCAGTGCTATTGGTGGTTGGTGCAATAGTTGTTCTAGTAGTAGTAGTCGATTTGGTGCGCCTACTACTAGTTGTTAGCGCATCAACACTTTCCACGGAGTTCTTCTGAAAGAGGAAGAAAGAAAAAGATTATAAGTTGGGAAATAGTAGTGAAATTCATTGTACGAAAAGGTTATATTGATAAGGTCGTGATTCCGTGCAGCAGACAAAGTCATGATTGTTTTATGTAAATAGTAACATTCAAACACTCATTAAGACTTAGGGTACCACAAGGCAGCGGCGCTAGCCCTGCTTCGTCGCCCACGCGGCGGGGAGCACTTCAGTCTCCCGATGCTTAGCTATGCTAGCCATCGATAAGAAGATCGCTGGTTCGATCCCCTACCACGATGCTTTAAGAGCAGGCTTTTTGGTGCCGACTAATATCAGAAATTCCTCTATACACGTGATTGTAAAGCAAAAAACGCTCAATTGTCAGCAACTCACTTTTGGCACGATACAGTATGTTGAATAAATGATTTCAATAAAAAAATCGCTTGTGTTACAGTATTACTATGTGAGATATGGTCGAATATGGTGGGTTAATACATATGATACATACTGTACTGTGAACAAATGAAGCTGCCGCAAGGCGTTGTGGGAGGGGGACCCATTCTTCAACTTTCTTCCCGATGGTGTGCATCACTCGGCGCAATGAACTGCTCGCCGCGCGTGCAACGGAGTGGGGTTAGCGCAGTGACTTTGTGGTCCTCAGAGTGTTAACTTCGTAGCAAATCATTGTCAGACAAGATTAGAAATGGTTACGTGTTAAATGCTATCTCAAAGCATCTTTTTAAGACGGCCAGTTTCTATGTAACATTACTCTAATTTTCTCTACTTATTGACGAAAAGAGAAAGAGGCAGTGACCGACTGGTTAGTAACGCAGACTTGACCAGTACTGTTTGTCCATTATGAAGAAGGCAATATCCCTAAGAAACAGTGAAAAGATCGTGAGAACTATCCGAACCTTTGCTTATGATACATGAGAGGAAGCAAATCGACTGCTAGAAGTGTTACGACCCCCACAAAAAATGTGATGACGGGTTGTTTGTAAAAATAATTAAAATGTTGACGAGCAGTAATAATGATAGATGTTCTTAGTAGGAGATAAAAGTCATTCCATCTACAGGTGGCCAGTGCGGAAAAACACCAACCACATACTCACTGTAAACCAGCATTATGCACTTCAATCGTCGTATAAATCTGAGTGATGGATTGCTTTTGTTTATTTTGAAAAGAACATCAGTGAAACATTATGTACACAAAAGCTGTTTGTACTCGATGTTACAATGCGAGCACATATTAATCAATCGATCATTGAACAGCCGATTCGTCAGTGTTTGAATCGCTCGATCAATCAATCAATTAATCAATCGATCAATCAGTCAACCAATAGATAGATTGATTATGAGGACAAAGAATGATAGCGCCTCAAGCGACTCATTGTTTTGTGTTCATTGGATCTGCTCACATCGTCATGTTCGTGTTCAGCAAATGATATCGGATGCTCAGAGACGTATTTTCGGATCTCGTGACTGAAATATGAAGTTCTTGAATTGCAAGAAGATCCTTTTGCTGAAACTAACCGGAAGTCGACGATCTCAGCTGGTATGAGGTCGCCAGAATCGTCGACATCGACCTGCAACAAGCTATGAAAGATTCAAATAACAAGAAGGTAGAGTGTATCGCTACACCCTCTCTTACTGAAGCACCTACCAAATATAATAGCTTTGTTTTGTGTGCTTTAGATTTTGCTCAATGTGAACGATGATTCTCCTTGATTTTCTTATTCAACAAGTTTGAACTATAATTTTCGTTACAAAGTTTTCATCGTGTTCCACTGGATTCGGACTGTTACATAGCTTTCAATGAAGTGTCGGCCTACCTATTAGTCGTGAAATTCGTTAGCATACAAGATAAGTCCTAATTGAAGGAAAAGGAGCCTTATTTTCATCCATAATAACACGTGCACAGTTTATCGGAGACTTGAGGCCATCATAGAACGGCCGTCGCGCGGTTCACAGAAAACGACATTAAGCCAGTAATCTCTATTTCCTTAAGGACAAATCAAGCCATAGTCGACATACACGAACCGACTAATGTAGGGGATGTGCATGCAAGGATAAAAAGTGAGGGATGTGTTGAAGACTGCATGATTCGATGACGGTTCATTTTGCTACCAAACTCATCTGCGTCACATTTCATGACGTGTACGAGAAATTTTCTGAACATGCTATTTCCTCAGTCGCTTTGCGGTTCCGATTATCAATATAACTGATAAGTATTTTTTCAGCAAACATGTTATGTGGTCTGTTTATGGGCTCTTGTACAGCTCGATACACGTGTTTCGCCCTTGGCACCTTCGTCCCTCAGGCTCCTTTTGTCTTTAGCCAATCCTCTTAAGGTGGAGGACACACGATCTATGGCACACGTGTGTCGGGCTGTACAGGAGCCCATAGAGACCACAAAACATGCTGACTCAAATAATAATTATCAGGTACGTTTAAAATCAAGCGTGGTCTTAAGAAAACGTTTGAAACGAAAGGTATAATATATTTTACGACACCAGCCAAGACCAATCAAGTGTCAGTACTGCCCATTTGATGATATTTTCACTTAATGGCGCGTGTAAAATGTTCGCCGTTGCTGACTCTTTATAGGGTTGGGTTCCCTCGAGGGGATTGGCTAAAGACGAAGGGCCTGCTCGACTGACGAGGGTGTCAAGGCCGAAACACGTGCACTGGGCTTTATAAGTTGCCCATAAAAGACCGCATAACATGCTGGCTCAAAAATGTTATAAAATATACTGTGCGTGATTACAAGAAAACTCTCGAAGCGAACGGTGTAATGTCTTAATGAAGTCCGACTTTAAAAATTAGAGAGGATTTATCCGTAAAAATAAAAAAGTAGATTGTAAAGTTATTAGCAGACCGATCAGCCAAAGCACTTTTTGTCTACCTGCGCATGAATCGATGTTGATTTATTCCAAATAAAGCCACGGTAGCTTATAACCTTTCCACAAATCAAAATTTGCTTGTAGTGGACTTCCAAAAGTGTTATCATTGACGATAAGTCAGAAGAGAACTACAGGAAGAAAGAGGACCAAAAGAGACTAGGAAGAAAATGCGAGCACGTGACAAGAAAACAGATTTTTTTGACTGATTCAATTAAAAAAAGGAGAGCGAAATGGTTAGAGGTGCGGTATATCAGAAAGTAAGTTGACAAGCTAGGCGCGTGTTCGAATCCCACCCTCAACACTCTCGTGCAGTCAATGAACGAGCGGCTTTACTCGAGCTCCTTCAAAATCATAAGGATTTCGACCACCATTCTGCGACAATCGTAAAGAAGCTGCAGCCGAAGCAGCTTATGAATTATTTGACTTTTGTGGAGTAACATTAACAAAACGAATCGAAGCGAAAGAGTACTTGAGGCATATCAAATTGTAATGCGGCCTTTGTAAAATAAAGTATAATAATATTATATTTCAAAAAATATAAAGGATACCTTGTGGAAGAACATCTTTGTGATATCAAGTGGTACGCTGTATTTGTTCTCAATCAGATGTGCCAATTCGTCCACAGTGACCAGATGATCGCGATTTGTGTCAAAACTCCTGCAACATTGGAAAATCTATCGCAATCCGAAGCACTAATACTGATCATATTCCATTATTTGAACTAAATGATGGACGAACACGGTTTTTTTCTACCAACACAAGCGCTACATATAAAAGCCACAAAATCGTGCCTTAGTATTACATGACGTTCTGCGATCCTGGGAATCCTCCGATCAAATACCTTCGTTTTGAGTTTGCGAGAAACTCTCGCGCCATCAAGTCGATGTTCCTCCAGTGGATGTTTGACATCCCAAAGAACGACCGTTTAGTCGAAGAGGAGGACATAAAATCGCTGCTTTTTGTTTTCCTCACTGTGTCCTCGATGCTCTTAAACGCTCCCAACGCCGTTCCTTATCCTCAACTGTGGAGCTAGATTGTCAATGAGAAATATTCATTTCCCTAAGCGTGAATGCGCATTCAGCCGCTCGACTTCCGAGAACCCAACGTAGTCGTGTATAACCGGCAGGGGCTCTTACTCCCACCGAGAGAACACCTCACCTTCTCTGGCCCACCGTGAGAACGGCTCCACACCCTTCTACTACTCTAACCTTAGCGTGAGCTCGGCAGTCACTGCCTGTCTTATTAGTCTCTACCAGTTCACACAAACCCATCGGGGAGAAAGTTACTGGTTCGATTCTTTAGCACAGCACATCACAGTGGTTTTTTGGTTTTTGGCGTTATCTTTTCACTACAATATGTTCCAATCAAGTGCACACTAAATCGCACTATATCTCATGTAGTAAGACCGCAACATAAGCGACCAATGTATATAGTTTACTTATCACCATTTACTCAGCAAATTCAACTTGCAACACCATAGTGTATTTACATATAATATAGCAAATGGTGATAAATAAACTACACACAACGATCGCTTGGGTGGGGGTGCCGTAGCCGAGTGGTTATGATGCTCGCCACGGCGTAACCGCCTCCCATGTAATCTGCGGCCGCTTCATTCCACCCCATGTATTTTCCAGCAACTTAATTGCACCGTTTTGGCCATTCTGACTAGTAGAAATAAAGGTATGACAAGATGGACTTGCAAAATAGGGAGTCCATCTGCGCATGGTCGTTTTAGGTTCGAGTGTAAAACTCTATTCACGTCTTCTGAACGCATCACTTGACCCGCGACTACCCGGATAGAGATCCCTCAATGTGAGGTCCGTAATACAGCTTGATAGCCATCAAATATTTGGACTGAATACCAGTTATCTACATAGTTATTTCAGTTATATACTTACGACTGCGCATCAAACTACTTAAAAATTCGTATCTAATCACTTTAGAAAAAATTTCGTCGTCAGTTAATCTCTTCATTTAGATGACGCATTTCCACTTTGCTCCACCTTTGAGAATCGATCGAAATGTCATTAATGAAGGCAAAACTTGCTTACCTTAAAATGGTCGGTAGCGAAACGGATGGCGCTCAATCGGACAAGGCGAATAAAGTCTGCCAATTCAACTTTGTCAAGTTTACCGCTTTTGTTCTGAAACAAAAACTTTATTGTCGTCATGGAGAAATTGCATGTGGATTCAAAAACAGCAATTTGTCGACTACTACAAGGCAGAACCCCCATGTAATGATAGAACTGAGAACAAGTGAGTTTTCCCTGATCAGCTATATTGAATAGTGCTGCAGTTTCCGGCGTATCCATATCATCTTCACGTTTTGTTTTCGCCTCAGCTTCCGATAAACTCACCAATCCATCGCCGTCAAGATCGATTTCCTATAATAAAAATCACGCTTATCATTCACCTAAGGCAACTGTAGCAACATTATGAGTATTCAAATTCTAAATCATTTTCGTTATCAGGCAACGATTATTTGGAGGTTTTTTTTTGCTGTACAAGGACTTTCCACCAGACTTTCAGTAACTATTCGAAAGCCTAAATTTCAGGGTAATTATTACAGCGCTGTTGCATTCAAAATAAAATTATGTCTCATACTCGCTGCGCTTATTGCGCCTTCAAATCGCATGTCAGAGCTCTTTCCTCAGAATACTAGTAAACATTCGATAGCGTGAATTCAGATGATTCCAGCACTTTGTCTGTTCTATGAGATCGTTTCACTGAACAGTAGCTGAGAAATCAAGATTGATTTTCACATTCGCCGTGTGGGTCGATAGCGCCGATCAATAGCGTCTATTGGTAGACCACGCAGGCGCGATTCACATGTGGAGTGCGATTTTTGTTATTGAGTTCATGATATTTCTAAACTTTGACGAGTTATCTGGATTAAACATACGTCCCTATGCCTGAAGATTTCCTCCACACGTTTATCTGCTTTTCGTGCTGAGACTAAGACTGCTCAGGTTTGGGCCTAGACTTATGCTTAATGGCGGGTTTATTTGGCAATAAATAAGAAAATCAGAAAGTGCAAGCATTAAGACGATAGAATAAGCTTTCATCTAGAATAAGATAGATACAAAAAACCCATAAGTTTCTACGAAACGGAGAACAAGTCCCAAATAAGTAACAAAAATCCTCACGTTAACGCACGACGCGTGTAAACCACAATTTTATTTCGATTCCTACAGGGCTGTGAAAGGACCTTTTTAGAAGAAAAGTACATCTTTGAATTTTTCGAGATTTGTACTTTAAAATGATATCTAAAAGTATAACGTAAAACCTTTGTCCAGCTTAGGAGGTTCCTTCAAAATTCCTTACTCGTTAACGAAAATATAGCATATTCTAGCAAAAAAATTTGTTCTATGCACAAATCTATCACTTGGTGATTGAAAACGCGTTGCTCCTCCCACTCCTTGTATTTTACCTCGTACTAAACATTTCCATCTTTTATGCATACAAAAATTGTTCAACTCATTGGCACACGCTAACAGAAGCTACGCCAATTTCGCAGTAGATTTCGTAGTAGCGTTTTCCACTGCTGACAGTGTTTCTTCATTCACTGATATTGCCTACGTTTGTACGCTGTTATTTTCCTCATATGGCTGTTTCTAGTTTACAAATAAAACTTGCACGAGGTTGATATTCCTTTGAAGAAATTTATTCAAACATTCAACTACACCTTTTAGAAAGTGGCTACATAACGTTGGAATTGAAAATCAAGCAATAAAAATATTAGTGCCCTGCTTTTCTTCTCATCACTCACACACAGGAAAGCACTTGTTCAAAATATGTACCGACTGCTGTAAGTGTTTACAAAGGAGGAGGGGAAAGAAAGGAGTTACCACGGCTGGCACGACAGATAGCCCTATGGTTGGTAAAGGACAACCACTTAAGCCAGGTCAAAAGGAGGGATAGGCCCCGCAACATAAATAATGAAGACAATGCTGTCCTAACACCAGACGCGAATATGTTCTCATAATTATCCTTCATAACGATTAAAGAAAACGCAAATGCTGTCCAAAAAAAAGTGGTCTGGAACTTGCTAAAAATTTCAGAGATTTCACTCAACATATTACGTCACCAGTTAGTTCTGAACTGCTTGTATGATCAAGTGAATACGACAAGTGATTAAGTAATATACTTTTACGGTAGAAACGTCTACTTTCTGAGTTCAGTAACATAATGCCAGATCTCTTGTACGTGTGGTGAAAAACACATAGTCAAAACGCGGTGACCACTTTTGGTTCACATCAAAGAACACGTATGTGGAAAGTTGGAAGCCCGTGTAATACTCCCATAGGTGCACATAGGGAACAAAGGCACAACGATAAGAATCCAGAAATAAAAGTGAGAATCCTGGAGAAAGAATCAAAATTGTCGGCGAGAAAAACCTTTGAGACGGGAGAGGGTGTCTGAACATAGCAACTGACATGGCGCTTTCTCGCAGATTCATTTTCTGGTTTGAGTGAGATCCACTGTTCACAGTAAGCCGTTTCACACTGAACACCTCTCTCATAAAAGTGTTTCAAAGGAGGGTTTCCATATGCCAGCCAGATAATTGTAATGTTTTTAAATTGCGATAGATTTTTATTATCTATACGGCATATCTACTGACTTGGATATGGTCTATTATAGTTTATCTCTAACCATCGAATTACAAGGGAGAAACATGAACCTTGTGCAAGTTTCATCCAAGTAAAAGGAGAGTTTTTAAGATATTTTTCATTACTCATGTCGAGGTTTAGAGATAGCTGGTCTTGCGAATCGTTACAAAAGTTTCCTCATATGTTGTCTAGCATCAGGCCTTTGTAATTTTTGGGTCTGTCGATGTACCAATATCCTGTAAAATCCACCTATTCTGACTAGCCAATATTCCCTCTAGAATCTGCACTACCTTAACTTTGATTTATATCAAATTATATATATATATATATATATTGTATCTGTCCGATTCCATGAATTTTTTGGTAAAAAAAAATGTGATGTCATTGCCGTTATGTCTGATATTGATCATATTCCTTTTAACCGTTTGAATCTTTACAATTTTTTGAATAAGCCAGTATTAAATCGTTACTAACAACAACCTATAGATTCTAAGCCACGAGCTTGCCTGTCTTATGGCTTACAACGGCACTTTTCTGCTATCGGACACAGTTGTATCAAAGGCCATTTTTGCTGGATAATGAATTTCTATTAGACTTTTAGTGATCAATCGAAAGTTTCAATCTCCGCGATTCCAATACTACGCCTTTTTCTTAAAAAGTCTTTCTGATGCGTTGTAGCAGTTGAAATGATATTATGCTTCGGTCTTGGTGCACTTTTCGCTGGACAGAGTTTTTCCCTAGTTCATCAGTAATCATACGATACCGTGGATCTCGGGGATTCCAACGCTGCGCTTGCGAACTAAAAAGATTTTTTTTATTGCGCTGTAGCAGGGGAATAAAATTGAGTTTCACACCTGGCGAGCATTTCTTGTCGGGTAGAGTGTGTGAATGACTGTGAATTGAACGCGCGGTAGATCGATCGGACATCACAGTTTTTGCTTTTGACTCAGAGTTTATTCTTCGCTTGATGGAGCTTGAGATGAAACTAACGGCTTTTACTTCTACTCCTAGGTTTCCTCTACATGTCCACTTGCTTTTCGTGCATGGGCTTGAGCTGCCTAGACTTAGACTTACGCGAGTTTAATTGGCAATACGAAGTGAATGAAACAAAAATAAACTTTCAAAACTATCAAGATGCAAGCCTTTAAATGATTGAAGTCTAGTGAAAAATTTCTGTTCAGCAAAGGCGGCCTTTATAGAAGATGTTTTTTTTACAAAAGAAAAGTACTCTTATAACACAAAACCACTTCCACTCTAGTCTAACTCATCAAAGAGAAGAATAACTCTTACTTTCAACACTTCTATAGCGTTTCGTACAGCTTTGCTTCGAATCACTGAACGAAATCCGGCAAATTCCACGCCATCTAGATGGCCATCTTCATTTTCATCAGCTTGGGCAAAGAATGGAGCGAGGTCCTAAACGATAATATCAAAGCAAAGTATGGCTCAAGAAAATTGGCGAACTGTCTGATGAAAACCCCATAATATTTCTTGGGATTCGTTCATTATGTGCTCAATTCACGTAATCGCTATAAGTAATCTCATAAAATGGAGCGCCACTTTCCCACTATTCATATTTATTGCCTGTAGCACCCAATGATGAATGATCTACATCAGTGTCCACATTAGACTTGTCTCAGTCTATCACCAATCAGGTAGTGATAGTAGCTCATTCGCTCAATGGATAGGAAGTACACCAATGTCTTGGTACGAGACTTTAAACTTAATGTCCTTGTGAGAAAGTGCCTATATGTAGCTTATCCAGATTTGTATTGACACAGGTTTGCACTTGGCTGTGTCAGTCGGATGGTAAAGCCGATATCCTCTTCGACTTGTGCAATGTGTGACGAATCTTTATTCTATATTGCAGCTCTCCATGCATAAAACCGAACAGCAACTATGACGAGAGTGTGAGTTATCGAAAGATTTAACAGTACATGAAGGGCGATTTAATGAGAACTCGGGAAGGTCATTTTTTCACACTGAATAACTTATGAAGAAAAGACATTGACCAACTCTAATACGTTTCATCGCTACTCATTCCCATGAATTTGTACATTCCATATAGTGCTGAGAATAATAGCCGGTCGAGAGTTGATTAGTCGCTAGAATCTCTGCTACCGTACAAATTGTCATACTTCTGTTAATCCTTTAACAGGATTTAAAGGATAATAGCAATCTCTGTACTACTAGATTCGACGGTTGAATGTGAGTGACCTGATATAGCCTTACCACAACTTTGTTCAAATTTCAGGCAGAATCACGTTTACTCAGAATTTGATGTATTAATAAGAAAATAATACAAGTCTCTTACATCAAAAACACTTACAAACCCCAGTCATCTCCATGCATGATTATGCGGCAAATGGCATGGAAGAGGTGACCAAACGTGTCTCACATGCTTCTACGGGACCATTCAAATAATGAAACCTTTTTTTCACAATTCTATTTACCGAATGCATATATGAAGCACACAACCTGAAAATCATCAACGCGAAGGTCGAAATTTCTCTATGGAGAACTTCGATAAATTACGGATATTTTTGTGTTCATCGGTCGAGCAGAACCCACTAGGTGGCTTGCGCGCGAGCTAGGGACGCTTGGAGATAATTGACATTGGCTGGGCTCAACGATCATCAAGAAGAGAGATGACTCAGATGATTTCAAAAAGTCAATCAGTAGACTCACATTTTCATTGAATCCATAGTGTTCAAATGCGATACGCCTAGCCTCGTCCATTGTAAGCGTGTTGCTGCCGTCTAAATCGACTACCTAAATAAGACCGTAAAGAGCCCAGGATTCCCATAATTTTTGCACCACTCAATCAAAGTGGTACTGTTTCAAACGTCATCACTTTACTGAAATTAATCTGCTTTTTGATTATAAAGTATAGGTAAGTTGTTGTGCTGCATTATATCATATGCCACTAGTTCATAGTATTGGTATTTTATGATATGATTTGGTGCATCCACCCACTCTGAGCGCTCTCCTGCTGGTTTCGACTGCTTTCGATCGAACTATTCGTTCAAAGTCAGCGAATTCTGGTGCATTAAGTTCACCGTCATTGTTGTCGTCAACGCTGGCGAACATCTGAGCAACGTCTCCTTGAAACAAAGAAATCTATCATATTTCTCTAGCTAATTCATCAGCTTGAATTAACTTTAGCAGCTCTAGATCGGATTTGTTCCCACTAAAAAACAGAGGTAGATTCATCGTACAAGGAGACATAGAAAATTCTCCAAAGCCTATTCGGCCAGTCTTTCTGATAATAGTGAAGAAAAAAGAAAAGGAGAAATGCTCTCGCATGAAAGTGATGACGACAGGTTAGTGATGAAAAGAGTACGAGTGGAACGGCACATCACTCACCAGCTCCGATACCTTCTTGTTCAAAAGCGATGGCTTGAGCCTCGTCTAATGAAATATGACCATCACCGTTCATGTCAGCATTCTAAATTTAATAAAGTCAAAAATCAATCTTTATCGCGATTATAGCGGCTTTTCCATTATGACTCACATTACCTTCATAATCTGTCTGGCCAATCTGATAGTCCATACCACGAATTCGACGACGTAGCTTACTGAATTGTAACGCATCCATTTCAGCCGATGTACTGGGGATGACCAGGCGCCAGACACGTTCGACATCGCGAGAACCTAAGATATTCGACACTGCTGATACCACAGATTTCGCTTTGCCTTTTTTACTTCATTACTTTTTCAAAAATTTTCATTGCTGCAGTGACAAAATAGTTATAAAGTGTGCGCTTATAAACATAACAGACAATTGTGCACAATATTTTCAGAAAAACATGTCGATACGAACGTATCAGACTAATTCAGTGCAATAGTCAGCGATATGGGAAAACCAGTTTTTTCATAGAAGTTTCGACTAATGCAAGACATTTCGCGACAACTGGGCGCGTATAGCGCACTGGTTACAGGTGCTGTGCAACAAACACGTAGTCTTCGATTAGATGAAGCGATCTGAGTAAACCATCTGTAGGCCTCAGCATGTAATTCCTTAACAGAAGTCAATTCAACCGCTTCTACAGTACTACCAATGGAGATGAATGTATGCCGCATTGCTCACGGACTGGATAATATTCAAAGGATTATCTTTTTTTTTCTCAAAAAAAGCTTTAAGCCTAAACGAGGTTGGTTAGCCAGGGTCATACATCGGTGTTTCGGAGGTTTCGGTCTCCTCGTCAGTGACCTCCGCCCCACATTAAGCCCTGCACTGTAGCAAAGAGGGAGGCGTATGTGGTGATGGCAACAGTGTACAAAGACACTGGTCCATCACCACCTCTCAGTCGATGGATTTTTGGCTGTCAGATCAAAATTGATTCATCAGATCGACTGTTTTTGAAACCTCACAAAAAATATTTAGAATAGTTTCCAAAAAAAAATTTTTTTTTGAAATTATTCCGAAGTTTTTTGCGAGGTTTTTAAAAAACAGTCAATCTGATGACATCTTTTTTTTTCTCACTCGATCGGAAATCATTCGATTTCGCACTTGATTTTGCTATCGCTGAGAACTCTCAAACAAAAACCTTTGTAATTGTAAAAAATAGAGCGATCAGTTTTGAAGAAGTTTAGATGGAAGAGTCTGTGGTTGAAGATTACGGATATTGAACACATGCTTAGACACTTTATTGATGCGTTTTCACAGCTTTTCTTTTTCGCTGTGCGGATCCGATCCGACTACTTCTAGCATTTCAATTCGTTTCTTCGTCTTCTTTTTGGTCGTCTTAGAATACTGGTTCAAGGAGTCTCCTTACAATTTCGAGATTAGTCTGACTGTGACATTCCATAAGGCGCTGTTCTTGACTGCCGGAGAAGGATGGGAGATGGAGCTGAGCTCCTTGCGTACCATGACGAGCATCACAATCACGCCGCCACTGCGCTTCGGATATCGAGTGATTCTTTGAATACCTTTCGCTTCGAGTATTACTTTAGACCGCGCTCAAACTTCAATGTGCCTGATAGTTATTTTTTAGCCATGTATGTGGTCTGTTATGAACACTTAAACAGTGCAATACGCATGTTCGGTTTTGTAGCTTCGTCAGTTGCACGGTGCCATTTGTATAAGCTAATCCCTCTCGGGGGAGAACCTCCTAACATTAAGGACTTACCACATGCATGGCTTTAAAATAGCTAATAGACATATTGAAATTTGAAAGCGATCTAAAGAAACACTCCAAACGAAAGGTTTGCTAATTTTGATGAGACCCACTAAGAGCAATCGAGTGTACAACACTGCCCGTTTGGTAATTTCATCACCTATCTGCTCGTGTAAAACGTTCGTCGACGACTCCTCTACGTAAGGGCTCTCCCAAGAGAGGGATTGGCTCAGAGGAAAGGCACCGTGCAATTGATGAGGCTCCAAAGCCGAAACATGTGTTTTGCACTGTATAAATGGCCATTACAGACCACATGCATGGCTCAAAAATAATTATCAGACAATCATTCATATATTCTTCTATGTGAACAAATCTTAGATTGATGTATAAAAATAAGGCTAACCTATTCCGTGCTCTTTCAGTATATAAGCTTGTGCTTCTTCTAACGATAACAGCTTATTCTTGTCGGTATCGACACTCTGCAATAAATTGGTATTACGATTTATTGAGCATGTTGTGAAGTTTCCTTACAATGTTAAACTTAGAATACTTGATCTCCATAATTTATAAAAAAAGTTTGACGTTTCCTATCGTCATCTTTGGCAGTATGCAAATGATGACTTCACGAACTAGGGCTTTAAGTCCTTTTTCTTCATATGCTTCTATTTCGTAGTCGTTTAAAAATCTATATGGCATTTGTTCATGATTAATTATGCTGATCCCAACTCCTTCTCTTGCTGAGTTAATTGGCAAGACTTTTTTTTGCTGACAAAGAGAGCCGAACAAATTTCTCGGGTTCAATAAATCATAAGGGAGTTGCCATAAGGGTTCCTTTCAGTCAGAAGGTAACAAATGAAGAAAACGACCCCTTTGAACCTATGTAGCCATTTTTCGAAAAAGTCTTTAATATAACGCTTTAACGAAAGGGAGACATTTGTGTTTCACACACCTCTTTCTCGCAACACAGAGCTCTTTCTTTGGACTATTAGCAATCATTTGATAGTGTAAGATTCAGCTTCCAACGCTGGGCTTATTTTTTGGAAAGATCGTTTGTCTGTAGTGCCAAAGGGAAAATAAGATTGAATTCACATACGCAAACATGGGTATTTTTGCTATTCTACAGAGTGGGGAGAAGGGCTACGGCAGATGCGACAGGTTTGAAGACGGCGGTCGATCGACTAGCCTGCCGCGGACTATGTGGAAGTGCGATTTTTGCTATTTAGTTGAAAATTGTTTTCGCCACTTTCACAGAAACTCCAGAGTGAACGTCTGAATCTGATACTGAAAGATTTTCTCTACACTTACATGTGTTTTTCATGTTTCCAGCAAGGTAATAGTTGAATCATGCGGGTGATTTGAAACGTAGTTTTATCGTGCAATTTACAGCGTTACAAAAAGGTTTTTTAAAAAATAAACCACGCAGCTCACTGGGGAAAGATTTAAGCTTTTGAATGATCACTGGTACTGTTATGAAAAGTTCTTGTTCAGCGAGATGGGTCAGTTTTTCATTTGTTCCCCACTAACCAAATTAAAGCCCACAAGTTTGGCCATATCTTTTCCGGCAGTTGCCGATCGCCAACACCGATCTTTGATGCTCAAATGGCATTTCCATTGAAAGCCTCGTATCTTTTGAACTCAGACGATACAACTAGACTCAGCACCACTTCGTGTCATACTTTGCCATGAAAGAAAAAACCCGTAGTTGAGATGAGGAAGTAAACCATTACTAAAACATTTTGTCACTGTTCATTAGAGTTCACAATTTCATAACGTACAAAAAATACCTGCATATATCGGAGTGCAGCATTTTCAGCCTTGGCCAGTACTAAAGGACGAATATTGTCAAATTCCACAGAGTCTAGAAAACCGTCCTTGTTGCGATCAACCTAATACAGTACTATCAAAAACGCTATTATAGTAGAGGTTAATGCACAATTTTTTAAAATTTGAATCATTTCAACAAAGAGCACGCTATGTGACTGAAGACGTTGAAAATACAGCTGCTTACTTCGTTGAATAGACCTTGAACTACACTGCCTGATAATCCATGATGTACGAATGCCGCATATTGGACCTCAGAAAGGCTCAGTCTACCGTCACTATCCAGATCGACATTCTTGTCAACTGGCACCATAATAGAAACAATAGGAGAAGGTTGAGATGTAGTGGTTGTAGATGCTGTAAGAAGATGAACAATATTTGCTATCTGGTTCTATTGAAGACAACTACCATGCCTAGGTATTGGTTGAGATTTTATGAATGAATTAGCTATTTTATTATAATCTTGTTCAAACCACGTCACAGCAGTTTCTCAGTTCAGCTTTGGGATTAACAATGATAATCAAATGCTCAAGAGTACTTGAAAGAATCTTTGAGGAAGATCGATAAATCAGAGAAGTAAGAAAGTTTAAGTCATTAGCCGCATAGTTTAGAAAGTGAAAATTTTCCAACTCAACTTGAAGTCAAGGATAGATTTCCAAGAAGTACTATAGTTGCAAGCTGGGTGGTGTAGATACTGGTCATGAATAATGAGTTTCTTTCAAAGACATATGTGTATACTCTCTTCTACGACTTAAATGAGCTACTCAACTCTAACGTACTCAGAATATGATCGTCGATAACACTTAGTGATACTTCCAAATAGATTTCAAATATACGCATTCAATATGCCAAATAATCATTTTTGAGCCATGCATGTCATGTGGTGTGTCAAATAAAGGCCGACATATAGAACCCGATACACGAGTTTCGACCTTGCAGTTTCGTCAGTGGGGCGGCTAACCTTTCTCGTCATTAGCCAATCCTGTGTGGGCGCTCCAGCCCCCACACTAAGAGTTAGCGGCAACGAACGTTTTTACACTCTATGTTCAGTGAAATTATCACTCGAAACGAAAGATATGATATATGCATTTAGACTACAAGAATATCAAATCTTTAAGTGAAGTTCTTCCAAACCAGAAACTTTCATAGTTTAAACTGACTCTGTCAAGCCTTAGCTGATCATATTTTAAGATAAGCAAGTCAGATCGCTTTAGTTGTACCTTTACGAGACCCTAAGCTACACGTTTACAATATTGATTGAGGTATCCAAACGAGAGGATAAAAGGGAAGGGATGTTTTGAGAAAAGAAGCTTTTTTGACTTGATCAATGAAGCTGAGGATGATTTACTAGAAAAGTGCTTTTGTAACTGTGAATAAAAGTAATCGTTCACCAGATTTCTGCCCAGCAACTGAGACTGTAGGCATTGTCTGAGTGGTGATGATGAGTCGTTGTTCATCGAGAGCTGACGCAAATGGTGACATCATCTCGATTGTGTGCTGTTCAGGTAGCGGCTCCGACCCATTTTCACTGGTCAGCTGAGTGGACGGTGAAGGTGTACGTGCGTTTGCATGTGCAAGTGCAAGTGCAGCAGGTTCGAGTGCTGGTGGTGCGATTGTCAGTGTGGTCGCTGCGGCAGTATACGCAGAAGCTGTAGAATCGAACGGTGAGAATGAAAACATTCCTCGATTCATAACTAAACAATGCTTAACATCGTACACACACACAGAAGTCACACACAACATAAGAATTTTACATTTCCGATACCTTCTTAGTATTAAGTAAGGGACGGTTATTGTTTATGAAGTCAAGCAGAAATAGTTAATGATCATTCTATAAGCTGTTGAGCTGGGTTCTTGTAACAGTGTAACTAGTTGGAACTGCTGGCATCGTACAATGTGTCACTCACTCAGTGCCTTCTGGGGAAATCTGAATTTTGCCATGTTGAGCGTGGTGTCACCGCCTACGAAGAATGCACCCTGAATCGGCTTCCTTGGATCGAATCCTAGAAGTCATAGTAAATAATGATATAATAGTTTAATATCGAGTACAGTATCAATAACGCAATATTCTTATTATTATACTCTTTTGTTTTGATTGCTCTATGACAAATTAATTGGAATTCATTTTTTGACCGCCTCCTGCGGTGGTATAATCCTACTATAAAACCCAATAATGTAGAGTGGTATGCAAAAACATTTGCGCCAGCCTGGGTTCGAACCCAGATCTCACTCTTTCCGGAAGCGCGTGTTGAACCGTTGCACTACCGACGCTCGTTTTGCACACCGCTCTTTCTACGCTACAACGCGTTTTCTGTCAGCAGCCAACCGTCAACGGTTTGGCGGGGCAGTCATTATCGACTTTGGACCCACTTATGCTGACAAATATTGGGTTTCAATAATTAATCGGAATTCATTTATTTGACCGCTTCTTGCGGTGGAATGATCTTACAATAACCCAATAATACTTGCTCCATGACTAATCATTATAGCATTAGTATTAATCGACTAAACAATAACTCGGACATGGTGTGAAGCAGTAGGTGTGATAAATTTAATCGGTATCATGCACTCTGTTTACTACGAATAGAGCGCAGGAGACAGTTCGCGTAACACTGTGATTAGAGGTGTTTTGTGGTGAAAATGCCAGTTTGGTTCGATATTGTGGCTTTGGTTAACTCATAGAAGTAGTGAAGTTAGTGCCATAGTAAAGAAAGATTTAAAAAACCACATAATCGTACATTGGTAGGCAGCGCAGCTCAATGTCTGGGTTCTTTCTAGAGGTATCCATACCCGAATGCTATATCCCTCATTATCCGTGCGTTATCATACAGGCGCAGAGAATTTGAACGTACATCACAGCCCTATGACAAAGTACTCAGCGCGCCATGTATGAGTGCAGCAATATAAGAATGAATCATGGTTGATGACAGCTTCGATAGTGGATATTCAAGAAAGAGTGGTAGCGATGAGGTGGCCTTCGTGGTGTAGTGGTAGCACGTGCCTCTGGTAGAGGTGAAACGTCGTCGATCATCTCCTGTCTAAAGTCGATTGATTGAGCACCACTCAATCTTTTTGCGTGAATGAATTGTGACAGTGTTAGATGTGGGAAGCAATGGACAAATTGATTAGAAGAAGCATTGAACGTAGACAAGCTGATTACCTTTAGGTTCTTCCCCATGCGGAATGAACAATGCGTTCGGTGAAATGTGATTTCGAGTGCTGTTGAGTGCAAGTGGATTGTTAGTGTGTTCAACATCAGCTGCAAAAGAGATTAATACTGCTTTTTGTAAAATTTGCAGCCTCTTTCTTGCTTTCTTTTTTTTCCTCCAAGTTTTCATCACCATACACTTACGGTTCGCTTCACGCGCTAGCCTCGGAGTGCCGATGACACTCTGCAGGAGTGTAAATGAGAGAAGCACACGCATCCTATAAATTCAGTTACTTGATATGATTGCCATTAAAATACTAGAGCATGAGGTAAACAAAGACGGATGAGGAATCTCTCGAATTTTGAGAAATGAAAAGTAAAAGAGGTAGCGATAGTAAAGTCAATCAGTTAAAATTGATAGAAAAGTGTAAGAAATCAAGATATTTATGTGGTTTCCATGATCGGAACCCGAGAAGCGGAACTGCTATCAAATTTCGGCACTATCTCTCTCGCTCTCGCTTCAAAATTAAAGAACGCGCAGCATTTGAGAGTGAGTGAAAGCCAGCAGCAGCTTCTTCATGATTTTAACCTTACAGAGACTGTGAGAAGAAATGAAAGGGTTAATTAGAAGAAAGAAATGTGGATTTAAAAAAGCAAATGACCTGAGGACTATTATATGCCTGAAGGATCAGTATACTAGAGGCTTATATGGTGTTACAGTGATTCACTTTAGAGAGAGAAAGAGGGAGTGTCAAGCGAAAAAAAATGCTGACTGTCAAGAGTGTGATTACGAAAGACTCTGCTGGAATAGATGCAGGATAAGGAGGAGCTAGAAACGCTCATAGAGAAAGAGGTTAATTATAAAGAGTACGAACAGATATGAAATCTAGGAAAGTGGTTAGATTCAAGTAACAGATACAAAACGAACAAAGAAAAGATGGATGAAAAGGAAAAAGGATTGGATAGAGTTAGTGTGGCGAAAAGACGGAATAAGTCCAAGACTAGACGAGTAGTTGACCAGTATTGGAAGCGACTGAAGTGTAGCCACTGGAGTCGTGAAAGTCGAGCAAGAGCTCACCCATACTTGCAAAACTTGAACACTCATGAAATCTAAATGTTCGTAGACTCGAGTGCTCCCTTTACACATATCTTTGAATAATCAACTTAAAACGACATGCCATGAACCTAAGCTTCTTGTACTTCGAAGAGAATCGACTAATTCCTTTTCAAATTGTCCGAACTTTCATTTATTGAGATTAGAGATTTCCCTGGCTTCTAGCGTTTCTAATTGATCGTAATTGAAATGTTGGACTCCCTATCAATTCCGTTCCAAGGAGGTCTTTTTTGTTATCAACGAAAGATTGCATATTCTATGAGACTGGTCGAATATGCACATTGAAATACTCGGGAGTTTTCAGAACAAAAGTTTTTTTTTCTCAAAAATTACATTGTACCACTGTTCGATCCTGTCCAAAGATGGAGAAAATTGATGCCCAGTGACTTGAAACAACCTTAGGTATTTCTTTACTTCGAAGACAGTGTTCATCTTTTGTAGTCGTGTAGATTAAACTGTAGCAGGCCGCTTGCCGAGTGGCTATTAATAGTTGGCGCAACTCGATGCGAGATTGGCTCCCAACCACCAACACTCTCCTGCAATCAATGAAGAATGACCCAGCCTGGCTATCCTCGAGATTGAGACGAGATGTGCTTAGCCAATATTCTAAGACTTCTATGAACGAGACAAATTCTCAACAAGCGGTCAATGCAAGGAAACGAAGTGAATGCTAAAAGTATCGCACTCCGTTAAATGACAGATTTGGATGACATCAGATGCTTTTTTCAGCACAAAGGTTCTTCATGATCTAATCCATTTCAAGCTGAAAAAAAATTACTTCGATCTTGGATAATTGGTTATGGGACGATATAGCTTCTGATAAAATGATTATTAAATCAACTCATATGCCCTCTACATAATTAGGATTGTGAAGGATTTTAGATGTGACGTTCAATGAGGAAAACACGCCCACAGGTTGAAAAGGTCTTTAATTGTTATTACCTTTTGTTTTTTTTTATCAGACTACCTGATAAATATTAGGTTCTCAAAATTATAGGTGATAGATGATAATGTCAGCTCTTACTGAGAACTTCAGAGAACTCCCTGAAAACAAAAATAACCTACTGTTCTAACAGATTATGAGAAAATTTTGCCTAGGAGTTGAGCGACAGCTGTTAAGTTTTTGAGGTGACAATTCAAAGTTGCCGAAAATCAAGTAACTATGCGTTAAATGTTAGTAAGTTTATGTCAGACTGAAATCTGAGTGATACAATAGAATAAATGAGGCGATCAAGCTATGATAAACTTCGTCAACACGGAACTCACATGATGCTCTTCTACAACAGATGAAGATATTTTTTTTACTTCAAGTCATTCACGTAAACATTATTCTTAAAAACGTATTTCGAGAAAAAGGACATGTTTTCAAAAACACTTCGAAAATTTTGGAACAAAGTCATTGAAAATGACAATTACTTTCAAAAATGTATAGAAGCGTTGAATTTATGTCAAGAAAATAGTTATCTCTTCGAATAAAAAAGTTGGGAAAGGAAAATTAAGTATAAAAATAGCTACATCGTAGATTCCGAACGTAACCATTCTAGTAATGTCAAGATGAACGTCTATATTTGTTTATATATTTCGTTTCGAGTGCTTTCTTAAGAACACAGCCCATATTTGAATATGCCAGATGATCATTTCTGAGCCACGCATGTCATGTGGTTTATCAAAGAGAGCTGACTTATAGAACCCGATCACGTGTTTCGATCTTGCGGTCTCGTCAATCGGGCAGTTACCCTTTCTCGTCTTTTGCCAATCCTCTTTGGGTGCTCCAGTCCCCACACTAAGAATTAGCGACGACGAACATCTTAGTTTCTATGTCCGGTAAAATCATCACCAAATACAGAGCGTTGTACACTCGATTGCTCTTGGCCCGTATATTTATTATATCATATGTGATATATTAAATATCACTATTAATATGTATACTAGACATATCTAATATATTAGATATGATATAATAAATATACTATCCAAGAGCAATCGAGTGTACAACACTCTAAGTTCGGTGATAATTTCACCGGACATAAAGTGTAAGATGTTCGTCGTCGCTAACTCTTAGTGTGGGGACTGGAGCACCCACACGGGATTGGCAAAATTTGAAAGAAATTCCACGACTGACGAGACCGCAAGGTTGAAGCACGTGTATCGGGCTCTATGAGTCAGCCCATTTTAACAGACCACATCGTATTCGTGGCTCGAAAATGATTATCTGGCATATATTTGTTTACTTGTTCATAAAATTTTCAATGGAAGAAACAAAGCTCAATTTGTTTCAAAAATTTTCGATGAGTCTATGAATGTCACGAGAAGAAAGAGTGATGTTTGATAATATAAAAGCCAGTAGATGAGAGTCGTGCAATGTCTAGGAGCAGAACTCAAATTACACCTCTACTTTTTATAACAATAAACTGGAACCAATGAGCGGTCCATAACTTCTTCAAAGTCTTTTTCTGCTAGGCCTACATCATTCTGCAGATACCGATTGATTGGCGATCGTCCAAAGTTCAAATTTTTCTGTGGGCACTTCACACATTTGCCATACTTTTTTTTACAATTCCTTTTCTTTCCAACTTATCACAATTCATATTTCGACCTAGAACATACCACACGTTCCCGTGGTCTATGCGTTTACGGTAATAATGACGTTTTAACACTATTTTTCAGCCTCTTCAAGGCCATTTTTAGCTTTTTTTTCCATGTTTTGGGAGTCTATCAGAAGAGTGATGATCTCAAACAGCTAATTCTCCGAGTGTTTGCTTACTACTGTATCACCTGTGGTCCTGCCGATCGTCGAGTAACTTGAGCGGATACCAGTAACACTTCATTTTCCCCTATCGCGTGCACGAATAGCCCAGTTGGTCCTCCTCGCTCTAGGGATTCGCTGAGCATCATATTCTTCTTCTATACCTTTCGTGAAGAAATCGGACCAACGGGTCTTCCTCTAGAGCGCTTGATGTCGCGAGGGATCCAGACGGTAACGGCTCTCGTCCACCGGTTGTCGTTGAAGCGCATCACGTGTCCGGCCTACCTTAGTTTCGATATCCTGACGTGTAGGGCGGCGTCTTTGATCTTCGACCTTCGACGTTAGTCGCAAGACTTGGGATCCTTTGTTGCGAGATACGGGATACTCCTAGCATCGACCCTTCGACTGCGCGTTCGATAACGCCAAGTGATCTTTCATCTTGCTTACGTAGCGACCAGGTTTCTCCTGCATATGTTAGGGCAGGGATAATCGTTGAGCCGAAAAGATGGGTACGGAGTCAGATGTTCTCTGTCCTCTTCACTACATCTTCGATCCTCTTAAACGTTCCCCAAGCCGCTCGTATCGTCCTACTCGACTCTGCACTTAGGTCGTTCATCATATTGATTTCCGACCTAGGTAAACGTAACTGGAGCATTCAGAGATTTTCGTTCGGCTGAGCGTGGAATAGGGCATTCAAAACCCATTCGTTCCTCATGAACATCGTTTTCATTAGATTCAGTTGAAGACCAAAATTTCCACAGGCGTTATCAAAATCGGTCAGTACTCGGTACGGTTGGCTGATGTTTGGTATTATGAGGACGATATCGTCAGCAAAGCGAAGGTGGTTTATTTGTCGACCGTCAATTTTCACTCCTACATCGTCCCATTCTAATGTTCGCAAGACTTTTTGAAGGGTGGCAGCCAATAATTTTGGCGAAATTGTATCGCCTTGTCAAAGCCCTCTTCTTGCGTCAATGGTGATATTAGTGCAGAATGGAGATATTTTGGTCGTGAAATCTTCGTATAGCTCACGAAGAATCATTATGTACCGAGTGGGTACGCCATGGTTATCCAGAGCCTCAATATCCGCTTCTGTTTCCACTGAATCAAAAGCATTCTTCAGATCGACGAAAGTGGGGCAAAGCGGTATTTTGTACTCTCGTGAAACTTCAATGAGTCTTGACTCATTGCTGATGCTAACGTGGCTCTATGATTGGATGGCAAGTTATGCGTTGAGATACTGAATTGCCACGAACCTCGGCATTATTGATTCATATACATATATGTCTCAAGTAATGTCCATGATAAATTGATATACGTGTTTTAAATCATTTGTCCGTGCATTGTTGTTGTTGCTGCTGCTGTTGTTGTTGTTATTGTTATTGTTGTTGTTGTTGTTGCTGTTTCCGTCGTTCGAATGCTTGCCATCCATTCGCAACTTCGCCCTATTTATAGTCTGGACCGACGTTATAGAACTTTGGTAGTGGTATAGATTTTATTGGAGATAAACTGGCAGACAAAAGCCTCACTATGACACGTGGCCTGGTTTTTCTTCTCGGTTTGATTTTTTTTAGCATGAATCAGTTAGAAGTCGTCGCAGGTGAACAACACCAGCAGTCTTACACCTTATAAAACGGTAAATCATTTTTCTACAACGAATTGACGTTCATTTGCATAACAGATTTCTACTAGTACTTCAAATAATCTAAGAATTACATCAGTGATGTTACATCAATTATGTTTAGGTTCCCCACACGATGTCGCTGAAACGTCAGCCATCGATAGCAATGACAGCAACAAGAGAAACAGTGGCACAAGTAACAATTTCGACAGCAGCAGCAACAACAATGGCAACAATAGCAATATTAACAACAACTACAACAACAATACCAACAACAACAACAACAATAACAACAGCAAAAACAACAGTTACAACAACGACGGCAATATTAACTGCATAAACAGTAGCATCGACAACGACAGTTGTGACAAACCTCGTGTCAGCGTCACAAGGTAGTTTTAAAGATTTACAATTACCAGAGTTCACAGAAAAGTGCAGTAACAAACCTTACGAAATGCTTAAAATATGCTGTAAGGGTGTGTTAAACTTTAAGCGATGTAAAAAACAATCGAATATAAAGGTATCACATTTCATTCCGATACAATAGAGACATCTGAAATGACCGAGTAGAGATTAGTATTCTTTAATTTTTTTTTCGTATGCCCATATTCACATATATTGGCGAGTCTCAAAACATCTTGCATCCCACTGATTCCCTTACGTTTATCATCCATAAAAGTGTATGAGCCTCCACTTTAGCTTTGGCTGATGCTTAAGATTTGGGTACTTTTTATCTTGAGGGAATTCATTTTCAACCTTCAGGAATCAGCGCTTTGCTTCTTTCAGAATTTTTACATGGCATTCGGCAGCGTGAATCTTAGTAAGGACGAAACACGTGTCTCGGGCTATACAAGAGCCCTTACCAGACCACATGACATGTTGGCTTAAATAATGATGAAAGGATATATTGAAATTTGAGCGTGGTCCTAAACAAAGCACTCGAGATGAAGGTATAATTATGAATCTTGGTAGTTTTATTTGTTGCGCTTTATACCTGTAAAGTCCATATCGTACGCTGTAGCAGTAGAAACAAATCTATCTTTCACAATCGGCGCGTTTTTTTACTAGAAAGGTATTTTTTCTGACTTACAATATGTTGGAAAACCTAAGTCTCGCTGTTTACATTGCCATACTTAGTTTTTGCAAGAGACTTTGTGCGCTGTATGAGTGAAAAAAAATTTAGTTTCACACTCACCGCACAGTTTCTGCACTGCTAGGAGTGTGCATGACTGTGTGAGTAAGATTCTGCGACATTGGCAACGTACAGCATCGAGCCAGCTAGGGTTCTGGATGGTGTTATTACATAATTCTCTCAAGTATTTGATAGCATAATCGAAGCGATGCCGACGATGAATGTGGGTTTTAAAAGTCTTCATGGAGCTTCAGGAAAACGAAAAGAAGGTAACATTTTGCATTCATAGGCTCAGACTATTTGGAGTTGAGTTTATTAGCGGGTTTACTTGGCATTAAAAGGATAAAGGATAAACTTCTCGGCGTTGATCAATCCTGAGGGATGCATCTTGCATTCGTTTCTAGTTTTTGATTTTGTTTGAAGTGAATGATTGCATATCTGGTCTTTGCAATGATTCGCGGTGGCCCCGCGCTGTATTGAGTCAGTGCTGCTTATCCTCTCAACGAAGCCTGAGACCAGTTTGGTACCACTACTTGACAATATAAAATGAAAATAAAAGCCTCGGTCCACAGAACAACAAAACAAAGTTTCTTTACGATTCCAGCACCAAAAGACCACAATTTCTGCGAAACAAAAAAAAATTTGCATGAATAGAGAAAATCGCGCCCTTCGGGGGCGGCTTCAAGACCGCTAGGCGCGGCGCAATTCAAGAGAGGAGCGAGAGTGCAGACCGAAGGTGAAAGGTAGTCTTCTTTTGGCTGCTACAGCGCACTAAGAAGTTTTTTCATAAGCTAAGAAAACTAAAAAAAATAAGAAAGACTTATGCTTTCTAATGGTACTAAAATTATAGAGGAAAATTTGTGCTGCGAAAACACGCCAAGTGTGGAACATAATTTTGCTTTCACTGATACAGCTCAGTAAAAAGCTTCTTCAAAAGTGAAATAAAATACTCAAATTGTCGTGGTCTAAGCTACCGAATGAATACTGTGCCTTATCATTGGAGGACCACCGTTGGCAGGCAGGCGGCGTGGAGCCGCAGTCTTCCCACGGTACGCGACTTTCTCACGAAACGCAGCGCGCGCCAATATCTCTGGAAAATTTCTGGCTGTCTGCTCAGCTTCCCACGAGACGTGGCGTTGTCACTATAGTATCTGAGTAAGACTTGACGTCTCGCGGTGAGAAGCAAAAGGACTCTCCTGGCTCTTAAGGGGTCAAGAAGAGCGGAAAAACGTGTTGTTTTCAAAGACTGAAAATGACTATCGTTAAACGAGCAGTACCGCAGATTGTTGTCTTTCCGATGAATGCCGTTAAATGTTGGTTGGGCCGATTCTTCCTCAAATCCTGAGATACTTATATTAGAGTATCCCTGTGTAAAGTTGAAGGATTGAGTGGGTCTCAGCAAAGTCTAATACCAATTCCCCCACTATGGAAGGATGAGTGACTTGATGAGTCCGTAGTGCGCTTAACCAGCAGCGTAAGCCGTATAAACGGATTTATGAGCATGAGCTACCTGTCTGTCAATACTAGTTCTAATTTAAAATCATTGACAAATCAAAAACGGATACAATACTTTGGTGTACGTCATATTTGTCGTCGTTCTAGACAACTATTCAATTAGAAAATAGAGCACATCCCGTACCTGAAAGCATTTCATTTCCTGATTTTCAATTTCGCCGAGCAATTTGTCGACATTGAAAAAAAACGATGCAAGGATCGAGAAGTGGCTAGAGATACAGTGTAAAATATGCATGGTCGCTGAATCAATTTGCGATAGGTCATCCAATCTTCCTATCTTCTCAGATTCGAGAAATTTGCACAAGAGTTTGCATGAGAAATTCTAACATCGATCTACAAAGTTTTGTAATTATCTGGTGTGAGGACCTGAGACAATCTCAACACGACTATTTCGGAATTTATGGAGGATCATAATGACCAGTACTCCACGACATTCATAAAGACCAAGTGGCAAGATGACACAAACTACGTAGTTTTCGTGTATGATGGATAGAAGAAAACAAATGTTCTGGGATTCTGACAATAGATGTGGAGGCTGGTCATGTTGACTAAATGAGACAGACAATAACAATATCAAAACAAAACGCACGTATATACGTTTTGCCATTCCTTTCCTAAAATGCGTTTTTAGACTTGAGAAATTGAATATCCTATGGCAAACCTACATAATCCTTTAGTGTCTTGTAGCATTCCAAAGTAACTTTATCACTATGTGTTAAACGACTGATTCACCATCCAGAGAAACTCAGCACTATTGTCGATCCCTTAGAAAATTTGGTACTCCCGTTAGCTAAGCGCCAATTCGACCCTACAAAAAAACATCACTTCGCTCTTGTTTTTGGCAGTTAAACTATCATTCGATAGCATCAATCAAACGGATTTGAACGGTGTATTTCGCTTTCAAAAAGGCCTTGTCATTATGATGAAAGAGCAGAACAGTATTTCGTTTCTCATTGAAAGATCTATCGCTAACTAAAGCCTTTCCTTCCAAGTTCCATTAATAAATTTCTCGCTGACCAGAAATTTCCTTTTTAAGTTTCAGTAATTAATCGATAGACTAGATTTTACGAATTCCAACGCTATTTTGATTCCAAATATAGACCTCATCTTACGCTGCAATAACCAAAAGAATTTTGGGCTTCGCAAAACTGGAGAAAAGCATTAAGTGCGAAACCCGATTTTGTTTTGGTTGCTATGAAGCACATAGAAGTCCGTTAGAGAAACCAAAAATCTCATTGAAATTCCTGAAAGTTGATCTATCGCATGTTTTTGAAACTATATGAGAGGGACCGTGATTGGCGAGAAATCTTTGAATGAAGAACAAATTATTTTTTTTGCTCTTTCAACGCAATAAAAGGCCTTTTTCAAAGTAAAATATATCATTCAATTTTTTTTATATAAGCTAGCGATTGATCATTTAATCATTAGAAGCAATCAAAAAATACGTTTTCACCAATGGATTAAAGTAAAGAATGAATAGTTGATGTGATCCATTTTTTTTGCGAAATCCAATCTTTTTTTTGGCTGTTACAAGTAATATCGAGAAACGCTTTGGTCAGCAACAAATCTTTCAATGAAAAACAAAATTTTATTCTTGCTCTTCCAGCACAATAAGAAGGCTTTTTTAGACAAGAGATATACTATTCAAATTTTTTTAAAATTTGTGCTATCGAACAAATACTTGAACATTGAAAAAGACTGAGAAATACGCTTTTTACAAGCGGTCGAAGTGGCGCTTAGCTAACGGAAAAGAATCGAAAATTCAACTACGATAACTGAGAAGAAGGATGGATAGTTGGTTAGACGGGTGAACTTCGCGATTCTATGATGATCAGCGGGTACAATACTCCATGCGATCGATTTTACTAATTATCATTGTAGATGAATTAATGCATATCTGATCTATACAACTTGCGCTCATGGTAGCCTACCGAGGTATAAATTGAATGCTGCATTTCCTCAGCCAAGTCTCTAACCTTTTTGCTGCTCCAGAAAGGATGGACTGCCATTATGTTGAGTCACCTATTCAAAATATCTAGAGTGGGAAAATTAGATTATTATGCACACTTAAAATTCTAAGATGTAAATCTCACTCATTGGTCGAGTAGTTGATGGATTAGAAACACCTAACGTTTCGGACTGATACCATGTTAAGAGATTTCGGTACTTATTATCAGTTGCCATGCCGCGCAATTGGGCCTCAAGATTTATATTGACATTGAGGAAGATCCCTTCCAAATTGTACCAATTATACTGCTTTTGATAGTTTCGATGATGTCAGTCGCTGTTTCCACTTCACTAGCACTTCCTTAATAGATCACCTCAATGTAGATTTAGCGATACACGGTATCTAGAAGCCACCAATCCGCTCTGCCTATCCCGATTGCCAGTATAATTTCACTTGCAGGCCTTTAAGCAAGTTGACAGTTCACTAACTGACTTTCTGACTTGTCAGGCTAAAATCTTTGATGGATGAACTCATCCAGTCGCATCGTGATTTCCAGAAGTTCTATCACTATGATGAAAATTGTTGAAAGTAGGTAGTCATGGTGCAACCTTGGGGATCCTTTACTAAACTAGCGCACAGAATGCAATGTACATTGTGAATAAAGAAATCCCAGAGCAAAGTCAGGTGTTCAGAAGCAGTCAATCTTCTTCTATACTAAGTTATAGCAGGAAGAAGAAGCCTAAATCAGGTTTAACACGGAAAATTTTGGCCTTTTGCAGGGAATTTTCTTCAAACTATTCAATATATCCCCCTTTTGAATGATTTTCTTTAGAAGAGCTTGACATTCAATAACATAATAAAATTCTGAACTTCAACCTAATGATAAAGTAGAACTACTGTCAATACGGCTGATACTGCCGTTACTTTCAGACAGATGGCCAGAGAATTCACTACACTCACTAGAGTACTGTAACAAATGGCGACAACAACGAAATTGGCCAGATATCCGCCAGTTTTTCGTCGCCATCCTCGTTCTTTATGTTGTGATGATAGCTTGCGCCGTGTATGATGACCAAAGGTCCATAACTGTCAATGGATTTATTACCCTGAGACTCGCCAAATCGGACATGACGATCGCTTACACATATAACTGATCCGACCACTTGTAGCTTTACGAGGAAATGAAATTGAAAGCATTAGTTCATCACGACAAATAGTCAAAAAACATCTTTGAGGACAGAGGCCTTTCACCGTACTATCAATCATGTTTCAACAGCAGTGCGAATTTTGAATAAAGAAATTACGAAAATAGTAACTGAAGTTGTTCATTGATACGGTGAAAGTTTCTAATAATTAATGTAAAGCTGTATTACGAGTGAGCTATTTTCTAAGCTATAAATGCTGCCTGGATTCTTGAAGAGTCCTTCTTCACGAAGACTTGCGCAGTAGGGCAGAAATATTAAATCCGTCAAAATAAATCGTTACTTGTCACTTAACAGCCGTGTTTTTGCCAAGATGGCAGTAAATAATGGTGATTACTTGATTTCAGCCCTTTTTTGAGTGATAAAAGTGATCTCATTCTTAAGTTCGGAGACCCTGCCTCAGAATGGACCACTGCTCTGCATCGCTTCTCGACGGCCAGTTGGACATGCCACAAGTAAAGCCACAAACTAAATGAGTGGTAGACTACTAAGAGCAATAGAAAAAGTCATCAAACTTGAGAATGTGAGCAGTGGCACAAGAACACTGCAACGCAAGTCTGTAAAGAATATCAAAATAGAATATCTCCTATTCAGTGAAGTTCAATCCCTTTTCAATAGCCCACTGATCTAGTAGTGCGATTAATTGATCTTCGCTTGCGAAATACATACATGGCACGGTTCATCCCCAGCAGAGTCTTCCAAGTCAGGAATCGGACAGCCTTTTCTATCCAAAATTTGCTCGAGTAAAACTCACAGTCAAAGATCGTAAGGAATCAAGAAAGAAACTGAATTTGAAAAACCAATTTTCTCTCTCTACACAAGGGCCGATAACATACCGTTGTGTCGTGGAAACGTTCTGTTTTGGTTAGTTCGACACTGCATGGAAAAAGAAAGAATGCTCATTCGACAAATACCACTCAAATGAAGGCCATACTTGAGCTCACACAACTAAGGCAAAGCCAAAGAAGTAAAACACTGGTTTTTGGCAACGATTTTCTCTGACACTTATGAAATTCAACAAAAAAAATTTAAAATATTCGACGTATGGGTCAGTGGCAGAAAAAGCACATGATATATAGATAAGACGGCATATGCATGGAGGTTGTACATAGATGAAAGACTAAGTATGATGATGTTGTTATAAGGAATCCTCGAAATCCTTCCATATAACTAACAATTAGGAAATGATAAGGTTAGAGAAGAGATTATCGCTTTGAAATGGAAGAAGGTCATTCTACTGACCCAAATTCGTAAAGGCGGCGTTCGACACGAACGAATATAGAAACTGATGTGGTGGAAACGCTCCTTATGCGACACCGCAGCTTTTTCTGAGGGGTTATGTGGAATCGGTGGATGACGAGAAGCCATTAAGACTTGTTCGTCATACTTTATGTGCATGACTCCCATTGGCTTTAATGATCTATGTAATTCTTTTCAATGATCTCTGCTGCGAGGAGCTCTGAAAAAAAATAGATAGTCACATGATTGAAGTTGGAAACATGCATAGTAAGCGTCAGTCTTTTTAAGCAATTTAAGGTGACTCCGCCAATAGAGGGAGCTCATGAGTCCGATGCTATCATCAATAAAAAGCGATAGATCGGAGGTCTTCAAGGTGCTAGTAAAGGTCGTCTCAATAACTAAAGAGAGGAGTTCCGCAAGAATCCTAAACCGGTCGCTTATAAGTACATCACCCCTATCCTCTGGCTATCATTAGACTTCGTTGTGATAAATGGGGCATGTGGAGTCTAGTGAATAAAACTGGATGGTAGGAACGGAAAAACACCTGCGATGTTCACATGACTGCAAAAAATCATTCTTTAGATTCATACAAAAGCACTGATCTCTTTCGTCTGTATTGAAAGTGAAAGTATTCTGTGATATATCTCATGATTATCATTTGAGCTAGTATGTCATTTGGTCTGTTGATGGGCTCTTGTACACCCCGATACACGTGTTTCGACTTTACAGTTTCGTCAGTCAGGCATAACCCTTCGTCTTTTAGTCTTCTAGCCAATTCTCTCGGAAGCCCATTCTCTCCCTATAAGCAGGTAAGCGGTGACGAAAGATTTACACTGTGAGTAAAGTGAAATTATCACAGAATATACAGTGTTGTACACTCGATTGCTCTTTGGGCTGGTATTTTTGTAAGATCATACCCTTACATTGAGTGTTTTATTAGGACCAAGCTCAAATTTCATTATATCTCATAATTATTATTTGAGCCAACATGTCATGTGATCTGTTAATGGGCTCTTGTGCAGTCCGATACACGTATTTCGACCTTACATACCTATTCTGTGATAGTTACCATGCATATTGCAGAGCCTATTGGGTTATTAGAGTTGGTTTGGGTTTATTTCTAGCAATGTCCACCCGTAATGAGAAATGGAATAGCGCGGCGATTCTCTCGGAACTTTAGCTGAGAATAAACTTATAGATTGATATATCCTGTGATACACTCGTAATCCATCCTCTCGGCAGCGATAATAAGAAGGGAGTAAGAGGTTTCTAACAAACTAGAAACTCGTTATGTTCTACAAAAAAACATGCAAGCCGAGCCGGTTTTTAGCATAGATGGGGATTGTCTCTTTATGAGTTGCGGATGTAGCTGTTTGACGATCAATGTAATTGCCGTTGATCCTGTGGGTTCGTTCTCCTTCGTTTGAGATGAGATTTCTGAGTTGGTGTGTGAAAGTAAAAATGGGTCTAGCTTATCGAGTTTAGCATCATTGAACCATACATAAAATTATGGTTTTACAAACCGACAAAAATTTTTATTTCAATGTCTTTAGAAGTATTATGCTATAATCATAATCTAAGGATGTTAAGTGACATGAACAGTTGTGCGCACGCTACCACTTTTTTTTCGAAATAATGCGGCGAAGGTGTCAGCAACTAGCCGTCAGTGGACCTAGTCTGATAGGCACATATTCCTTCACTTTATATTTAGTCATGAAATTTAGAATTTTCAGGTAAGCATAAGTATCTCGACCTCAGGCAGGAAGCGGAAATTGAACCCCGTTTTACCCCTGAAGTGGACGTGTGTCACCCCTATTTGTGGACATATTATAAATGTGCTTCGAGCATACAGTTATGAAGTCATAGCATTGTTATAAGAACAGTGAAATTCAAGAAACTCATTTAGATCATGTATAACTAATTGCTGTCTACTTAACTTTGTTCAGTGCCGATATGTGCTGCACACCAAACTCATTAATGGCTCGTTGCTGACAGCTTCAATGCTTCATATCAAGAAAGTACCGATAGAATGGTGTCTCTCGGTGGTGTAGCGAACACGCGTCCCCTATAGGTGGAACGCAGGTCGAACTCCCAACTGGGGTTTGAAACTTTGCATACACTCAGAGTTGTTGGATATGTGGTCAAATAATTGCTTCAACCTTTAAAGCCAGCTAGTCATCCTGCACTTTAAGTTTTCACTTGCTCTCCAAACGCTTTAGAAGAGCATTGCAGTTTTTTTACCACTGTAACTTATTCAGCGGGAAGAATGAGGAAGAAATAATGAAGACAGTCGATGATTGGGCGATGATTTAGAGGTTTTGTCATTGTTTTTGCATACGTTTCTCTACTTAGATTATTTTTAACGGCGAGGCACGATATAAAATATAATCTCAAAAGTGTAAGATATTAGAAAATCTGGAAACTAGAGGCGGATTCGGGCTATTACCATTTTGAAAGGCTCACTAACATTCTCACTGCACCATTGAGGTTACCGCTGGTCTAAATTGGTTCGATGAGTCTCGGTCTATGTATAAGTTCGTGCAAGTATAAGTCTTTTCCAACTGACAATTAAGAACTTGCATTCATTTATATATAATAATATTTTATAACTGCATTTATATTCAATTCTCATTTCTAATATATATTTGATATATTTGCAAGTGCGATTGACCGTTATCATCTGTATCACCGAGATGCCTTAACGATAAAGCGCCAAATGAGGCGCCAGTTCGCTCTCTTCATTTGTTCCGGTCGGGTGCCGAGAGTAGAGCAGAGTGTGGAGTCTATTACTCACGACACGGACATCTGATGACATTACAGTTTCACATAGGTAGATTTATACTCACCCTTATGTTTGTAAGAAAATCGAAAGTTGCATAGGATGGTGGTGATAGATTTTTTCCCTTACGATATTATCGATAAGTGCAAGCTAAATACCGTGTCGCTCCATGAGCTTCCACACTAGAACAAAAAACACAAAATTTTTCAACTATGAGTAGTTGACCTGTATGGTTCCGGTTACCTTTAGCTGCGAAGTTTCTTGCGAACATCTTGGTGCAAAACCTACCTAAACTTCCCTTGAGACGGAACTGTTGCAGGTACAAAATTGCTTGCTACTCAAGCACTAATGGCGTGTAGGGAAAAATGCTAATGAAAGCGACGCGCAAGATTAATGGAGCTTCCTGTAGACGACCCAAACATGATTGATCCTCCAGACTGTGATCTCCACCTTGGAACTTCGTAACCCATTTTCTAGCCGTCTTTTCCACGACCATATCACAGCCTCAATCTCCATTGATCTTGCCCGCCGCTTTAGTAGCATTTTCCCCAAAGCACTATTTGTACATGAGTAACAAGCGGTTGTTCTTAAGGCAGGTACTTCTCAAAGCGAGTATGATAAAGTTGTACACCAAAATATTTACAGTAAGATGCGTAATTGAACGATGGAAAAATCATGCAGTTTTAATTACTTCTATTTAATCAATTTTAGTAAATTTGCGGTTCATTGCCTCAGCGCTAAACTTATAGAAGGAGCTATTAAAAATAAATTGTTAATATAGCATTAGCTAACCGCCTTGCTGGATATCCATTACGGCTTTATATGAACAGCAGGGTAATAGTAAGGGACGTAAAAACATGTATGTATGAGAGCTTTTTGGAGAATCTTTGCTATTTGAAAGCCTAGTACATACATTGGTCAACACTTGAGTGACGCTTAAGAGGCTATTATTGCCGCATTCTTCAATAAACAAAGTGAATTGTACGCATTAGTTCCTGTGCAGCTTTCATTCTATTTAGATCACAATAGGGAATTCGTTCGTGACCACATTTATATCTAATCGCTTGTTCGTACAGCACAGACAGCATAGTGTAAAATAGGAGACGACGGATCGCGATCAGTGCGAAAGTGAATAAGGGCTATTTATTTATTTTGATGAGTAACTGAATTGTACAGAACATGTTCCTTGGGTTATTATTTTCTGAACGCTGCTCTTTAGCAAGACACGATTTTTACTAGCATATTGTTGCAGCATTCGCAAACGTTACAGTAGGAAGTTGCTATGTTAAATATTGCTGTAAATGATTTACTTTTTTACTCTGCCTATTTAAAATTTTATTCTATCAAAATTGATATATATATATATATAATATGTATATATATAAGGTAGGAGATCCTATGATATTATAACAAAAATTTTACTGATTTAGACATAAACTTTCAAGGAGAGTACTGTATGATTCTTGAGATTTGACACGTTGTTGTGCATATGCTTCTTTATACGTAATTTCTTCTCTGTCAGGATTTTCAAGTTACTGGTTAATTTTCTATAAATGTAGAAGTTTAGGAACAAGAAGCTCTTGCATTTCTAGTTAATCAATCATTAGTGAACACCGTGGACACCCGACTCGACTCGCTCTCACTCGGAATGAGCAACAAATCGTTATCTATAATAAAATTGGTGACAACCTCGTGTATCTAACTGTTTGGAAAAATTGAATGTTATACACACGTTGCATGAAAACCGTTTTTCGAAAGCACTGAAGTGGACGCGCACTTGTCTGATAGGCGATCGGTCACGTGCCACCTTAGAAAACTTCCAGCGAACAACCATCACTATACTCTTTCTCACCATTGCACTCTCAAAACTGCTTTAACTGATCAGACCCTTTGGAACCGAGCGAAACGACCACAGGTTTCCATGCAATGGTCGCCGATGATCAGTTGCATTCTAGAAGGTGTTCTGAGTGCAAAAAAACATGTTGCTAGCACAGAAGCTCTTTGCCGTCATCACGTGGTCATTTCGCTCGATTCCAAAGGGATCAAGGGTACTATGAGCTTCTGAACAATGACGAAAAATTTTTCAGCACAGTAGGAGAGTAAAGCGTAGAGCTCTCAGTTTGAGAAATGCGTCATAAAGTCAGCTTTATAAGCATCGACACAGGTGACTGAATGCTTACCTAATCCTTACAATTTTCTTACTCTTACTCGCGAGCGATTGCTAGCCTTCAAGGTAAGGATGAACCTGAGGCCCAGCGTGTGGCGCAGTATACCTTTAATCATTTTGCTACACGCGCCCTTCTAATAATATTATTTATTTTCCTACCTACTCTATTATTATCGTTGTTATAGCAAATAATGTTGGAAAGTTTTTTCCTACTGGTCTGTGGTGGTGTGCTATAATTACGTGAGAGTTACTTCGCGAAATATTCATCCTACATTAAACCTAGTCTAACTGTAACATCACCCGCCTCTTATAATTCATCGTTCCACCTCTGAGACGAAGAACTCCTTGTCATGTTACGACATTCTAAAAGGGTTTATCAAGCACTGCAGCAGTGTCATCTAAGATGAGTAACTGACAGCAACATTCCTGTCAGAGATACCAGCTAAAGTTCTCATGCGCTTCGTGATCGAGACATCACTTATCGCAGCCACTGTGTACACGGAAATTACGAGAATAAGGATAGATGAAAGTTTCACATAATGGGCTATGAAACTGAGCGATCATAAAATGATCACACTAGTCGTAAAGTTGTTATGAGTAGCTATTTGGCATCTAACGTAACTACTGAGTGAATTTTCAAGACTCACTCGTCTTTATTTTATGACCAATCTTAACATTTGCACTGCGATATTTAGCTCCCATTATCTTCAAATCTTTTCCTCGCATCGACAATTCACAAAAGTACACATACTATTTCATATGAATTCGGCTGCCATATGAGAATTTTCCTTTCTTAGTATGAATTCCGTTGAATGTTAACGAAGTCGATTTTCCTGACATACCTGTGCTAGGGAGTTTTCACGTGCGCCGGGAGGAGTTAGCAGAGCTCAAATAAGCGTAGTTACTTTTTCCACCTACGAGAAATAGCAGGTTTGATATACTCAGAGCTAGTTTTACTTGTTCTAGGTGTTGGTACGTGGCGAGATTCCTAATTATGATCACAATTCAGTGGTTTGTAGTAGTCGCTGAAAGTGTTCTGCCAGGTGGAATCTCAAACATGGGTAATTAAACCTTATCTACATAACAGCGCTATCAATACAACGCAAAATAACAAAGGCAATTATAAATGGTTGAAGGAATAAACGAAACTGTAATAGAATGAATACATATCACATCAACGAATTAAATAGTGCGCTACCATGACTAAGAAATTACTTGAAATGAGGTTGGAAATAAGATCGTATTTGATTGGTGATGAGAGTGGCAATAACTTAGCCCAACCGACTGCTATGCACGACCAGACGAACGACAAAGATGGATAGTCAGCATAACCTCACATTTAATTAGACTTGTGGAGAATAATAAAGTAGCAAGTTCGATCGACCGAACAAAGACAAAATCGTGTCAAAATAGTGTTGACCAGAAGTATTTAATGAGAACAGTGTTAACAGTTTGCTTGTAGGGCCAACGTGCTACCAGGCACTTTTTATAAGTAAACTAATGACAGAAGAAGAAAATGAAGAAAACTAGCGCAACTAACGGTTCGCCCATTAACAGGGAATTTGATAAGGAAGAATCAATTATAGATATGAAGGCACAAAGAGCGGTCCAATGACTAGATAAATTCAAGCGGATCAGAGTGGAATATTGTGCAAAAGAGGTGAGTAATGATGAGGACCGTGACGAAAAACACTGACGTGGAAAGGAGTAATGAACGAACCACTCTCTGCCACCGCCCGATGCTCGAATAACGATCGACTCATATTTTACCTAGAAAGCGAAAACGTATGCCTCAGTGGTCATGGGTGTCCTGCAACACAGACACCTTTCGCTACTATTGATTTTGATAATAAAAGCAATATTGATGTTAATATCAAAAGTAACATTATATCATACTGATAACACTGACATTGATTCTAGGACCGAAAATTATATTGATATTGCTTACTTACTTAGATACTTAAATACTCAGATGGTCCGTCATCAATAGTTGTGCGGACCCTAGCACATATTCAAAATGGTGTATTGCTGGTCGTGCATATAATATTCCTTGGTTTGCTAACATAACCTTGGAAGCGCTTTTCTCAGTACTTCGTGATGTCGTTTCCAAAGATGGATTTCGGTGACGGATCCTCCTGACCGTTCACGGATGATGTAAAAGCTGAAATCTTATATTAATATTAGTACCAATATTAATATTAATCTTAATAGCGTAATATATTAGTAAAAAAGAGCGCATGTGGCAAAGCCGTTAGAGGTGCATTGTTTCGCATATGAGGTCGTTGGTTCAATGTTGCGCTCATAGCTCACCAACCCATCCATGCCTCCGAGGTGGGTAAATTGGTACCGGACTGGTAGTCGATTCGTCTGGGAGGATTAGAGGCACTGACTCGATACAGCGGGAGGTCACCGCGTGTCACTGTAATAGCCAGATATGCATTCAATCCTTCAAATAAAGTTAAAAATTGAAGCCGAATGCATGGCTTGCCCTCAGAGATTGATCAACGCTGAGAGCTACATCCTTTTATAGTGAAAAAAGTATTTCCAGTCTCATTAGGCCCCATCCTTCAGGTCTGGGTATGGTAGCAAACCTACTTATAGCTAACCTGCTTTTTATCTGCAAAGAGCTGCAGCTACCTTTCACAACGGGAAGATTCTGCAAATTCGGCTGCCTTAACAGTGTTGAGAAAAAGTCCTCTGCAGCCAGCAAGTATCACTCAAATGATGACTTTGCTGTTAACTGGACGGCTCTTTATAAAGATAAGCCCTTCAAGCAATCAAAGTTGTAAGTCAATCTTTTCCACTAACTCTTAATATTGTTCATGAAGACTTTATTGAAACGGCCAAAGTGTTATATGATTATATGTCATATATACTGAGAAATGACGATAGCACAATGTCATTGTACGTTGTGCTGTCGCCACATACGCCACCTCCTTGCTATGATGCAGGGCTTCATGTGGGACGTGGGCCATTGACGAAGAGGACGAGACCTCCAAAACACGTGTATGGCTCTGGCGTAATAACCTTTCTCAGGCTCTAAATATTCATAAGAATTATAATATGTGATTTCTTTAATGCAAATTTCCTGGGATAGTTAACTTAGTTATGCGTACAAGGCAAAAATTGACTAACCATACCTCTCCATGGCTGTTTTTTGAAATCTCTCTCAAACAATATAATGTGATAAGATATTCTGATTCTCTCGTTAGGTCGTTGTAACACTTATATAGTGCAAGACATGTGTTTTGGCCTTTCAGTCTCATCAGTTGCACGGTGCCTTTCTTATCAGCCAATCCCTTGAAGGGGATATAGCCCCACATATAAAGGAACCGACGACAAACGACTCACACTGCCGTAGAATGAAAAGACCATCCTTCGTGCAGTATTCTACAGTCTATCGCTTGTGGCTGGTGAAACTTATTCTATAATACCTTTCTTTTCGACCTTTTTTGAGAACTTGCTTAAAACAATATGATCTGATATATTTGGGGCCTTCAGTTATCGAACATACAACCAAAAAAAATTGCCCTCTACTACGGATAATCGTTAATTCCAAAAAATTATTGGAGAAGATCATACATGACTTCTTGGACTTCTTCGGCATCCAGTTCAATCACCATGTGACTACGTTGACTCCACTGATGCTCCATATCAATGTTAGACATGTCATTGCTTCAAAGAAACATTGTGAAGCATTAGCGTTCGAAAAATGCTTGGCCAATTCTCATCTATATACTCAGTCAACTTTTTATCTGGATTACAGAAATCTTGGTTAATGTACATAATGGAAATCATCACAAAAGTGAAGTTTTCATCTCACTCTCCATATTCACTGCAAACATCCTAAACAGAAATAATAGTGCCTTGGTCGAAACTGGCGATACCAGTAAACGTAGTGCATCATATCTTACACGATAGGGGAAGTTGGAGAAGTGTTGTTGAACTGGAAATAGTAGCATTGCTTCATTTCCACTCAATTATGATAAGGTTTTTCAAGGCAGTTGAGAATGATGAGAACTCAAAAGAGCCAAGACGTTTTCCCTATACAACTGCAATTCCTGAGAAGCTATATTGGAAACAAACAGTCAAGATTTCTCTAATATGACGACATCATGATTAATGTGAAGAGTACTAGTGACTAATAAAACGATATAAGCTCGTATCATCACTTAACACCACAGGGGTGAAGTCATGCAGAAATTTGAATCGGTGAACGTCACAATGAGAATCAGTGGCTGGCTGACTCGTATTGCTTCTGCTGATAACTTCATTCATCTTGATAAACAGATTTGGTAGATCAAATGAATAAAGGTCGATTTCTCTAACGTTTGCGATGAAGTACTTTTTAGAACCGATTCCTGTCAGACCCGACATTGATCGGTAATTCATTGCTTTGACGAACAGGCACGAGGTGTTAGTGCACTATCATGATAGCAGACGTTTCAGCTGTGTTGCCTTCTTCAAATCCTTGGCTCAAGTTGATTGCGACTTAGTTAATCAGATGCCTCTACAACTTTTGCAAATAAACACGGAAAACTAAGTATAGCTTATGAAGGCTGAGTATTTTTCAGAAGACACGCTTAGATTTTCACAACAAGTTTACAACTCTGCTAGCTTCCGAAAGTGTTAATGGCGAGCGAAGAGAGCCGCTGCAACTTCCTTTGCGTGTGTTGAAATGCATTTGAGTCTAATTGCCAGAGCGCGATGCTCGTTGAGGGATGATGCCATCAGATTCGATACGGCCCCTTTGTCAATTCGCCGCGACCCCCACGTTCTGTGTGTTTGTTCTTCTTCACTGTGATATCTTATTACATTGGAATGTTTCTGAGCATATTATAATACTAATTTTAATTTTGTCGGTTCGATGGTTCCATAGCAGATCGGATTTCCAGAGTTCCATCATCGGTGTCGAATCATGCAACTTTTACTCAAAATATTTCCTATCTTTCGAAAGCTGTTTGCTCCTAGATTGACTAGTACACTATAATGTGATCGTAACAATAGTGTTCAGTCGTCAACAAAGACAGATTTTTTTTTTAGATTAAAATCCGCCGCATGCTTAGGTGTTCAAAAGTTTCAGGATTTGGAAAAGCGCTCACCTGAATTCTGAGTGAATGCGCTTCACGATGGAAGAAGAGATTTGCAAGGTCACTCAAAATCCCACCACTTACTGGTACCTAGAGCCTGAACATTGAATCCACTTGGGATGGTATGAAACTAGCAAGAACGAGTGTCTTCATCATTGACGAGTACTCCTCTAAACTGATATGAAGCTTTCAGCTACATAGGTCTCCTGGCGTTTTGTTCGTCTCAGCAAATCACACACGGTATACGATACAAGGTTTTTACACAACATGAGAGAGTAAACATTTTGATCGAGTTCGAAATGTGTTGAGATAGAGATTCATTTTCATATTGCGACCATACTTTATGCTTCTAAAGCCGTTGTCGCATAAATCCGAGCCAGCGTCGCCGATTTAAAAACCCATGGGATCCTCTTCCTCTCGCGAATCTCTCTGTCACTAAGTTCATTCGCCTTTTCCACAACTCGAAAAGTCCTCAAAATTTTCGTCTTCGATCTGTTCCATTACTGGGGAAGTGAATAAATGTTTTTCTCAAGTAAAGCAATAGTCTCCCTTTAATTCTAAGCAAATGGCTTTGGGCTCAATGTGCTGATCGTATCATTATCGGTTGTAAACATTAATGTAGAACTAGACGAAATTCATCCTGCGCAAAAGTAGTCTCAATAATGAATCTTGTCCCCCAAATCTTCTTTCACCTCATTCTATACTTCCTTTTCCTCCTCTTGTCCTCCTTCATGTTCTGTTCTCAATCTTCTAAGCTCGTCGTGCTTCTTACATTATTCGAAAGAATTTCTCGCTGGAGCCAAATTATGACTGCATTTCACACGTCATTTTTAGTGATACGATCTCGCCTTTTCCGAATGGGATGGAGCTATCTAGATGTGTGTCAAATCGAGAAGCAATATATATATATATATATATATATATATATATATATGTATATATATATGTACACATATAGAACGGTTCTGACGAATTTCCATTCGGATGCCAACATTATGTGCGCCTACCGTTATGTTAACATAAGACGTTCAGCTACATCATTTTTGTCATCTCTATCCTGCGTATCCTCTTTACCACCTTAAATTATGTTAACTATCAATTTTAAACTTGCATCAGCAAAACTCCAATTCGTTAACCTCATTGTTGTTGCCCAAATGAGCTCCATTACTAGATGCATATCTAACTGTTTGAAAAAGAAGACTGTATCTATCAGAACGATATTTTTGCGTGATAGGAAGTCAACAATGCTGTACAAGACATTTTGATAAGAATCTAAGTAATCAAACGCCTATTCTCTTTGCAAGCCTTTTTGGTATAATATCCTTATAATGCGATTTGATAGGCTACAAAATTCTTCCTAATTTGCATGGTGTATTCGATCTCATTACACGTGTTATTCTTATCACTGTGTATAATAAGATGTAACAACAGCCCCATACTTATGGATGACGCGACACCGTACCCGTGACGGTCAAATGGGTCGTCGCCATCGTCGTTCGAAAGTCACCAGGGTAGTAAATCTCGTCAAAAGAATTATCGCTTTCTTCTTCTCACACGTTGGTCTGTGTGCATTGGTGAGTATTCCTTATTGTTTTGATACTTACTTTATTCCAGATTTCCACTGTGATATCAGTCGTTTAGGGGGAGGTAAGTATCTAGTGTTCGAGATTTTCTGTCCTAAACACATGGCCACTTATTCAATTTGGCGTCATGACCTTCTTCTTTACTTCGTGAATCAGCTTTCGCTGGTACTAAACTTGTATGTGAATTGAAGACACTGATTTAATGTGTTGATGGGCTACCGCAAGTCATTGAGAACGCCAGATGTGCATTTAGTCAGTTCTACGATGCCACAAGTGGAATTTGATGACTAAAGAATCCTTTATGGAAGGATCTGATATAAAACTCCTTATGCTTTACCTGTGATAAAAGCCCTCGTCTTGTGTGTGTCGTTTCCGGCTTCTTACTCTTTCTTTGTGCTTTTCTGTTACTTCAGTAAATCGTGCTATTCATGAAGAAGTTGAACGTCTTCACTCTCTAGAGGCATTTTCGTGGCAAGCACAGCGGCAAAACAATTCTGCTGACAGAATAGACTGATGCTTCGAAGTCATTGCCTTCTTCCAAGTTCGCAATCGATGCGATGCTATATCCTCTTGAGAAACGCTAACGTCAAATCGCAATGCTAAAATTATAGATTCTTCCCGAGGGACAGTTGGAATGTACCCGAGGATTGCATCACTACCCTTGAGATGTTTTCGTCACCTTCAAACGAACATGCTTGTAGGCTTAAACATAGTTTGACAACATCTAATGTAAAATTGTTTTCTGGGGAGTTGAATGAAAAACACGTGCAATTTTCAGTTTTTTTGGTATCTTTGATATCTAAATAAACTTTTTATGAGTCGTTTTTATATTAAAGGTAGTCGGTTACGCACTACTGGGTGCCGTTATATTTCAAGCCGTTGAAGGACCACATGAAGAACAGGTGGGTGAACGATCTTCTTCTATGTGATCATTTTTAATAGTTTTAGCATTACAGCTCAATTTTTTGTGTTTTTACACTTTTACACCTTTGAGTCTATTCACTGAGAACCACATACTAGTTAGTAAAACGCGGAAGTACAGAGAAAATTGCTTACTTTTCCACACTATCAAAGGTCTCTAAACGAATAATGGTAAGAAATGTTGTGCTGTATATAATGCCATGAGCTGTACCTCTATTCCGTTGACAGCTAACTGAACCGTTCATCTCTCCGGAATCGAAAAATGCTGGAAGTGTATGGGAGTGACTCTCATGAGCGACTATCGATTAACCACGGCATTGAATGAATAACTCCGTAATTTTCTTATTTAGCAAATACGAGGCTGTTAAGTTGACGATTTACTCAGTACAGATAAACAGTACTATTCACGTGATGGTAATGGCCAACGTTCCAGCTTTGGCGCTTTCTTCAGAGCCTGAAAGAGTCAAGTTGATATGCAACTTACTAAGTCAAGCACTCTCATAATCAAGGCAGACCAGCTTACGGCTGATGAGGCTGCTAAGGCAGAAGCACGCGTATCGGGCTCTAAAAGAGCCCATTACAGATCGCATGACATGATGGCTCAAATAATAATTATGAGATATGTTGAAATTTGAGCGTGGTCTTAGGAAAAAAGTCAAAACGAATGACGTAATATTTCAAAATGACTGCCAAGAACAATCGAGTGTGCAGCACTGCCGATCTAGTAATTTTCACTTGACGGCACTTGTGTAAATCGTTTGTTGTCGCCTACTCTTAATGGGGAACTGCAGCACCCCGAGGGATTTGCTGAAGACGAAGGGCTCTGCCCGACTGACGAGGCTGCTAAGGCAGAAGCACGTGTATCGGGCTCTACAAGAGCCCATTAACAGGCCGCATGACATCTTTGCTGAAGTGATAATTTTGAAAGAAGCTTACGTACCGTTTTTCTGTTGTTTATGGTCCGTAAGATGGTATGTAGATTAACCGCGCACTGTGACGTTAACGGTACGTAAGCTGTTCTGCTTTGCTTATGAGAGTGCTTCACTGAGTATGATGCATATCAATTTGACTCTTTCAGGCCCTCAAGAATGCGGCAAAGCCGAAACGCCAGCCATCATCATCATGTACAATTACTGCATGGAAGTAGACAAATGCTCGCGTGATAGTTGAACCTTTTTAAGAGTCTGAAGGTCACAGTAGATAAGGAATGCATGAATGGCAGTAAAACCGTGTTTTCAGTAGGAATTTCGGAGGAATGCCTTTCAAAATTCCGGGGTTTCACGTCTTGAGATTACTGTGAATCATTATGCTGTCGAAGAATGGATGGCTTTCAGCGTTTCATTGTCTAAATTCAGGATCCGTGAAATTTTCCTGAGGAATTTGTGATCTTGAGAAAAATCACGTAACCATATTTGCTTTTCTCAAGATCGAAGGTCACTACCATCGTTTTAAGTTAATCTACATTTGTCTGCACATTTACGATGCCACTTTCTAGAAGGATACAGCTGGTATTACACTACTATTTATTGCAGATGTATGAAATGAACACTACACAGACCATGAGGGTCATTTTGACCCGCGAAATTTCGAAAGCCTTTTTTCGCCAAACAAAGCCTTCATCTAGAATATAAAAATCATTGAAAAGCTAAAACCTAGGAAATTCAGACATTTTGCTTGGTTTTTAGAAAGTCTCTGCAGTACGTTTCAACAGCAAAAATAAATTTTTGTTCCAATCTCGATTTGCTATATTTGCTGAATTAAAGTCGTCGATTCCTTTCATTTAAAGCACACTAAGCTCATTCGATAGCCCATTTGAAGCTTAACTGTTTCTTGGAAAGCTTTCACTTTCATAGCGCACTGTGAGAGCGGTAATAAAAATTATCTTTCATAATCGGAGTTTACTTTTGTGCGTAGAAATTATCTACGCAAAAAGTTATGCAAACTTTTAGAAAAATTTATGTTCTATCAGAATAACACAGAGAACCCAGATGTTTCCCGAAATGAAGAAAAAAATCTTTTTTGAAGAATGAAAATCGAGCGCCATTGGCGATATCGATTAAGCTGCTGACCACAATGGGTTGATGAAGTAAGTTAGTTAGTATTACTAGTCATCGGTTTCCCTGCAAATGTTAAGTTCGAAAAGCACAACTTTGGTGATGGCAAATGGAGTCCAGATTCTCAAATTTTGTGAAATAACATAGCTTAACAATGCTTGTAATTCATTGTTTGCCGACTACCTCCAATTTCCGAAACATCTCTAGCCAGCGACTCCACGAATCCTGTTATACGTCTCCTGCATACTCAAGTACCGCCTTACAAAAATTTCGGACTAAAAAAGATAAAATTCTAGATCTAATACTTATACTGAAGAATTGTGCAGTTGAAAAGTTGAACTGAAATATCGACTACTTCTTTGAGGAAATTCAGCCGCATTTCCATTTGTGGGCCACAGGACTTCATAAATTGCGTCCTAGCTGTTACATGAGCTGCATAGAAATCTCGAGCATCTCAAGCGCTTCGTTTTTTCTTTTCAACATGCTTGTCAATCAAAAAAGGCTGGCGAGGATTTGAACGACCTTCGTTTTTATCAATGCCTGCAGATCAAAAGGATTACCTCTCCTGTTATATTGGACCACTTGAAAATTATACCTTAACAACACGACTCTTTGAAGCATCCCTTTACTTTCCCTTAGAAAAAGGAAACCAATATCGAAGCCAATTATCTGAATAATCAGTGGGTACATTAGTATAAGTGGTAAGCAAAAAGGCTCTCAGAATTTGTCTTACGCTGAGGAGTGCACTTTTTATTGTCATCATTCGTAACATCATAGAAATAGTTGAATGCAGATTTATTCTATAAAATGACTTATCAGTGATTACTGTGTAATGAATTCAATTTTTATTCTTTTGGAGAAATCTTGTATCAATATGTCAGCCACGAAGGATCGAGGTTTGATTTGTTCTTAGTGCGAAATTGACCTCAAGAAAATTCACCCCCTTGTCGACACTAGAGGGATCAAGGATATGTTCAGATACAGTCCTCAGTGACAGCAGCTCGTGGACGAGCGGTTGATGTCGTTTGGAATGCGACATTCCGAGTGAATCGATTAAACCAAGATCAGTGGAAGTCAGCCGTCTACAAGGAGGTAAATATTCATTCGAATTAAGCCAAATACATACTACTACTGATATTTTAGGTGAAAAAATTTCAAAAAGTCTGCATGCATGCGATTCGTAAAGGCTACGATGGTAAGGAATTCAAACAAGCCGCACAGTGGACGTTCACCGGGGCGTTCCTCTACTCACTTACCGTCATCACAACTATTGGTAATTTATTTGCATTTTCCTTTTTAGATTGTACTTTGAAATGATTGCACTGAGCGATATGGGGCACCGGAGCACTCAATTGAAGATGTAACAAAGATATGTGGGGCCAATGTGTAAGAGAATATGCATAAAGGATAGAGGATTAAACTTTTGGTTTTAATCAATCCCCAGCGATGGAAAATCTATCTGACAGTATCAAACATCGCTAGAAGTGATCCAGTGAATGCAATAAGTAACTTGTTGGAATTATCGATGTAATAAATCAATTTCTATGTTTTCCCGCATAATTCATGCACTCAAATGCAATAAGAGAAAAGAAGACCTTATTGGTCAGCGTGATGTTAGTGCGATATTAGCTTGTAACCGCGTATGTATCGCTTTACCCACCAACCTGCTACTATCCCTCATCGTAGTAGGAGCTGTTGGTGTGTGTTGGTTGATTGTGATCTGCATTGCAGCATTTATCAGAGCGTTCAAGCTGAAGACGGTTTCGAGTTTTCCATGTAAAAATTTGGCCACCATAAGGTTCTTATACATCTACTACTCCGTATCTCATGAACCACTTGCCTTCTTCACACCCATCTTAAGAACCCGACACCTCTTTCAGGTTACGGTAACACCTCAGCGAAGACGTATATCGGTAAAACCCTCACCATGCTGTATGCAATCATAGGAATTCCACTTATGTTACTTTTTCTCACCAACATTGGTGATGTGATGGCGAAAATTTTCAGGTGAGAGTTTTTGAATACATAAACACGTTGAAATGCTCAATCCTCAAGCACTGAGTAATAAAAAAAGTCAGTGCTGTTTCAAGAGTGTTTGTTGCTCAGGTTTATTTCGCATTGAGCCTTTTTACGGAATCCTCAGTAAAATATGTGCATATATCTGCTGTGAGTATACCGTATCTCGCAAATGAGAAAGGGATCTAGAGTCCTAATCTACGTTAACGATCGAATATCAAGGACACCGTTCTACTTGCCAGATTGTAGAAAGGGAGTCAGACACGTAATGTGCTTCAACAACAACCGATGGACAAGAGTCGTTACCGAGTGGATTCCTCAGGATGTTATGCGCACTAAAGAAAGACCACCGACGCGATGGTGTGATTTTTTCTCAAAAAGCCTACAAGAAAGACATGATGCTCGACGACTCCCTAGAGTGAGGGAAACCCAATATATGGAAATCCTAAGCACTGCGCATGGTGAGCTGGCTCATGGTTGATATCAAATGTCGCCACTGTTGCTGCATTTGTTGTTTTGTCGTCGTTATTGTTGTTCTTCTTGTTGCTGCTGTTGTTGCCGTTCGGTAGCTTGCGCTTTCCGACTTCACCTTCTTTAGTATTTGGATTTGTGTAATAGATCTTTATTAGTATAGTAGATAATACTACATAAGGTAGAAAAAAAGCAGCTCATCATCACGTGAACAAGCCCTTTTTCTCTGACTGATTTTTCGATATGTATGGATTTGAACGCGATCCGTATTGAACAATTTGGGTAGTCTTACACCTCATAACGGTAAAAGATTTTCTCTGATTGAGCGGCATTCAATTCCATTATGAATTTTTTATAAGCACTACAATTATTCTGCCGAGTTGCATAGAAAGATACTTTTAAGATTGTTATAGGTATGCAACACATCCGTCATCAGGCAAAAGTTCAATCCACATTCCACTAGGGGGTCGCGCGCTGTCGCTCAACCACCAATGCCACCGCTCTGTTTCCCGTTTCTTCCATCATTATTACTATCATAGGTGTCAGCAACCAAGCTGTAAGGGGTTTGGTCTGGTAATCACAAATCTATATGAACCCAATTACGCTGAAGCTGTTGCACATGTATGATCTGAAGGAATCTTTAATTTTCTTGCTTTTTAGTAGTGATAACGTTACGTGTATGCGTCTAAATTCAAAAGTCTCTATTGAAGAAAGTGTGGTAGTGAAGCGGTGATCTCGCTGGTGTAGTGGAAGCACACGTTCTCACTATGGCTGAAACGCGAATTTCGCTCCCGTCTAATGTCGGATGATTTGCATACCATGCAACGATCGTAGGCGTATATTTGTACCATCATACCACTGATAAAACATTAGCTATATCGAGGTTATAGAAGACAAATTCGATAAGGTAAACCCTTATGTTATATTACATTATTTAACACTAGAGGCGCATCTGGCACAGTTGTAGAGGTGATCTGCGTCACACACAAGCTCAGTGATTCGATCTCGCGCTCATGGCTCACCAAGCCTTCCTTCCCTCCGGGTTCGGTAATTTGATTACAAGTTGCCTGGGAGAATAAGGAGCACTGTCGCGGAACAGAGGTAGGCCACGCGAATTGTTGTGAAGGCCAGATAATTATTTAGTCACCTCAAATGAAGCTAAAAGTTGGAGGCACATGAATACTGCATCCTCCAGGGATTGATCGACGCCAAAAGCTTTAGCCTTTTACTCAACACTACATATAGCGCAAATCCCAGTACTTTTTTATCCTCTCGTTTTTTTTTCATCCATGATCCACGCAGATATTACTTTTCGGTTTGTGTTCGGCTGCTTTTTGAAGACTTACGGTCATATTTATGAGCGTCATTGAATACTGGTCGAATCGATTCTTCCTAACCTTGTAAAGTAACCCTGCAAAAGCGTTGTCGATATTTCATCACACGCAGCTCACAACTTTTGTGAACTGGAGTGAGAATGTTTCCATGTCCAATGTCAATGCACTAACTTCAGATAAACGAGAAGCTTGGTATTCAGGTTGTGTGGCCTAACTATTGACTTGAGCGCGTTGTATGGAATACTACTACTGAGCCAGTTGAGCACTGCGCAGCAGAGTTGAAATTATTGACACTTGTTAAAAATTTAGTCTGCTTCCATAAGATCTTAATTTAATGACTCCGTAGAGCTCAGTGGTAATTTAACAGTAAGAACTCATTTTTCATAATGACGCGAATAGATTAGCAAGGTAAAAATTCCAGTGCCTTTTCGGCTAGATTTCACTTCCTAATTATTCTTGTTTCCATTACCATATAATTTTTTCCTTAATCAGCAGGCTCGAAGATTGTCAATACAACGTGTATTCGATAGAGGCTAACGAAGCGACGTTTCATCCTCTTCAGAAAGTGGGATAATCGAATTAATACACAATCTGCTCAATCGAACACCCATTCAATCTTAACAAAAAGCATTACAATTTCTTGGGATGCATCTTTTTTTTTTAAATAATCACCGTTTTGTTCATTATGTCTCTCACCTATTAATGAAGTCCAGCCACACAGAATTCACGTGGGTGAAGAATGTGGCTCGGAAGCGAAAATAGGAATAAAGGGAATGGAACTAGGAATAAGAATAAATGGGGATCAATGTGTTAAGAGCAGCCTCATAATGCGTGATGATGAAATCAGTAACCTATAGATCAATGCCAAGCTCAATGTTATTTCGGCCCTGGGAATCACTAGGCGGCCTCGCAAGATGGCGCCTCAAACGAATGTATGACTTCATCAATGGAATTAATAGGTTAAGAGTCAAAGTCCGTTACTCCTTAAGCAAAATTGTTAGGTCTGCAGTACTTGCTTTTCTTTTTTTCTCTTAATACAAATTGCAATGGTCCACACTTATGCACGGCTGAGACATACTATCAGAAACAAATTTTATCTGTGTTTGAAGTGAATAAATCAATTTCTGTTGTTTTTTTCAAAACTTATTACTTCCAGAATGTGGTGTCTGTGTAGAGAACATTAGCCTTTTGCAAATTTTGCTGTTCAAGAACTGCTGAATTATCAACTGCCCCAAATATCCTTTTTTCTTCTTACAGATTTCTCTACGCACAATCGATTCGCCTCAAATTTCGCTTAATACTTTGGCATAAAAAAAGAAAGGTAATGATATAGTCGGAACAAAATTACTAAGTGGTGAATGAACATAGATGTCTGTACTGCTTTCAGGCGGCAAAGATTCGTCGTGCAAACTCACTTGTCTCTCGTCTTACAAAAGCTCATCGGATAAAAACTGACTCATCCATCGACTCGTTCGCTGTAGGTGGGCAACCACACCAAATTTTTCTTCTTCTTACTAGAGTCCATGTCCTTGTTCTTGTTGTTCTTCTTGCCCCTTTTTTTCTCATTCTCCTCAATCTTCCATTTATTTTTTTATTCACACAATAATAAGCTACAGGTGGCCCTGATGTAGAGGATCTACTAACGGCTCGTGTTGAGATGGAACAATTAGAGGTTCGTGAAACCGCTCAAGCTCAACTCGAAAAGATTAGTGTACCATTATCCTTAGTGGTACTTACGATGTTTGCTTATCTCGTTGCCGGTTAGTCTCTTGGTGCAATAGTTGCTGGTGTCTAATTCGCATTCCTGGAATGAATCACACTACTGATTTAATGTTTTAGGCACGATACTCTTCAAGTTATGGGAGGGCTGGACATTTCTCGAAAGTTTTTATTTTTGTTACATTTCGCTCACTACCATAGGTTAGTTAGTAGTAAGATTGTGAAGATTTTGAAATTCCGCAACTATTTATTCAGCAGACATGAGGCTGCTAACAACACGAATTATTTAGAACAGTATGGGCAATGCAACATAGACAGTTTCAGTGGCTTACGCTCCGGCGGTTTTGTCTTCTTGAGAGCTTGAGAGAGTCAAACTGACGTGCCATTTACTCTCTTTCAAACAGATGAAAGCTGATCGTAAATGTTGAATCTATACTAGTCAACTTCTATTAAATACTCATCATTTTATTGTTTTTGGTTCACTACTTAATATGAAGAATAGCCACACTGAGCCTTACATGGGCGAGCTATGTGCCTATTCAGATCTACAAAAATCGACCCAAGATATGACTTGAAATAACGCGTGATGAAGAGGCGCTCATCTGTGCGACCCTTGCTTGGATTTTTTCCATAGATACAAAACGCTTCGAAAATTTTCGCGTCGAAATTTCACGTTCCTGTGCGAGGATAGTTATTACTACTCCATCACGCATTATTTTGCGCGATATCTCGGGTCAATTTTTGTGGATCCGAAACATGTACATGCCTCAGTCATGTGAGACTCGTTTCGGCTGGTCCACATACTAATTATTGAACTGAACCTAAAAACAGTAGAACGGTGAGTATTTGATAAAAGTTAACTACTCTACAATTCAACATTTGCGTCCAAAATTTCACCTGGTTTGATCATGGAAGTATTTAGCTAGGGAATTTGCCCGTCAATCTGAGTTTTCCAGGCTCTGAAGAAGACAAAATTGCTGAAACGTTGACCACTGTAATTGTCTATATTGGACTGCCTATACTGTACTGAATAAATCGTGTGTTAACAACTTTATGTCTGTTGAATAAGAAAATAACGTAATTATTTAATCAATGTCGACATTACTCGATAATGAGCCCTTAAACTCCATAATTTTCCGGATGATTTTGTGTCTACCACTAATCTGTAAATCTTGCTGTTTTTCAGGATTTGGTGATCGTTTTCCTGGAGCATCCGTCGGCAACGACAAAGACTCTCAAGAAAAGTTAGTGATCACATCGGTCTACCTGTTGTTTGGCATGGCACTGCTTGCTATGTGCTTCAACCTCGCTCAAGAAGAAGTTCAACTGAAGACACGATGGATTGCTGATCATTTCCGATCAAAGCACGACGACGAAGACGATTAGAATAATTTGATCATATTCATTTTATACGAATCATTATCACAATTTCACTGTGCGGATCTCAAAACGACATGCATTCAATTTATTTCCCACATTCATTACACAGGTCTTCGATTATCTCACGTGTTTTTTCAGCTGTTACTTACAGATTTCGTATTTATGAATGTCGTAGGATGGTGGTTGCGACGATTCTCTCCTTGCAGTTTTGGAGATAACAGAGCCAAGCTTCTTGTACGACCTTCGTTGTTTAATCACAAGAAGAAGTTGAGGCAGGGGATCGAACTAGGGCCTAGCTTGTCACTCTGCTTCTTGATACACCGCATCATTAACCATTGCGCTACCTCACTCTTCAATTTTGTCACGGGAGATTTTGCAGCTGATAGAAGAAAGAAAATATCGTTATGAGCACCTATAAACAAAGGACAAAGAGGCGAAATAACACTTGTAGAGGACATGGCAACATTTTCCTTACACGAGTTCTCAAAAATCGACAAACTAAAAACTCCACGTACGCAAAGGTTGGAAATTTATATTCATAAAGAGCAAATAACTTTGGAGATACACAGAGGCAGCTATTTTTGTTTTCGAAGTCACTCACTTTCTGGATCAAGTGTGTTTGCCGTATACAAATTTCTGAATCTTTCCTAAAATCCTGCCGCATTTTTGGTACTTTATTAATATGGCAACGCCACTTAAGGCCTTCCGTAAAAGCGTATTCTTTGCTGTTATCTGACAAGTGTGATGATCTGATAGCTTAAGTGAATTTTGAAGATATAATTTTATTTTTCATCGCTTGTTTTTTAATACTGTATCAGTCAAAATGGGATTTTCTTCCACATTTGAAAATTTCTTGCTTGATAAAAGTTTTTTATAACAAAATTTTAACCATTAGATAGAGCAAATGTTTGTGATTGAGAAAATGTGTTTGCTCTTTGTGAAGAACTTCTTAGAGCTCTGCAATTCGCACACTAGTCGACTAGAAGTGCTCACTGAGTGTGAAACCCAATATTCTTTTGGTCGTCACAAAGTTCGAAGAAATCCTTTCCGAGAGCCAAATATACCATTGTAATTGGAAAGATTTTCTCTATTTAACGATTGAAAGTTCATTACAACAAAACATTTGTCAAAAGAGAAGTCTTCAAATGAGGAACAAGATGTTATTTCGACTGGTAAGGCGCCAAAAATAAGATATTGAAAAAATTAAACATGCCATTGAAATTCAATTGATTTGAGCGGTCGACAAACTACAGAAACGTTTTGCAATAGCAAAAATACATTTTTACCGAAGACCTTAAGTGGCGCCGCATTTTTAAACATCCTTTTTTGGAATCCTAAGGCATTTTCAAACATCATATTTTACTATAAAAATTGTATAATGGTCTTGTCAAATGTCTTTATTCTTACTATCTGAACGTATAAGTCAAAATCAGTATCAACTAGGCCTAAACCTATGCCTAAGCCCAAATGCGGCTGGATTCTAGGAAGGATCCGAATTTGTTATTGTTCTCAAACTAGCAGTTTATTTTACGAAAATTACTAAATAAGTAAAACTCTTTGGACCTATGCGTGTGCCTCGAACTGACGAGGAGCCGACCATAGCCGATTATTCGACCGTTGAGCGGCTCACAATATGCCTTGAGAAACTTGAGCATCCATAATAGGTGATTTTTCAGAGAACAATACACTTTGCTACAGTGTGTCGACGTTGACCGCTCAACTGAAAAGAAATTCGTAGAGTACTTAAATTAGAGCTCACACCGCGTCATAAGAATCAATGAATAATAAAGGCTCAGTACTGATAGAGTGATAGAGCTAAGTCTGTTCGATGATTCTATGGAGATTCAAACTCCAAAAGTATACAAGTAATCGCAAATCTTTGAGGATTAATAAAACGGCATCGAATGCAATGTGCAGCTTCATTTTCGCCAACTAATCATTGTTCTCCGATAGTCAAGTACTATAATGACTTTTGTGTATAAGATAAATTGAAAATTTTGAGTCGCAATACTCGATTAAAAGAGTGCAAAATGATAATATAATTGACTACTTGACCATTTTTCATTTGTGGCAATGAATGAGGGCGAATTAGTGTTAGAATAAGAAATTAAGAACAAATTTAGTTGAAATACGGCCGAATGTGAGTAAAATAGACAGAACAATGTTCAATAACACTTTGAAATATTATCCTCTCGTAAGTATCTGGTTTTTCCACTTGAGAAACCAAGATCTAAGGGAAAACATTGGCCCTCAACTACCGATAGCTTTATTGAAATCCCTCTATTATAATGATTCATTTACTGGAAATAAAACCTTCTTTAGTGATGATAAAAATCTAGAATTTCTTTAGAAAGCTAGAACATTTTCATTGTAGCAAGCAGCGCTCTTGGAGCGATCCTGTCGCCTGTCGAGTGAGTAATCAACGTTGTTGACAAGGGATGAAATTTTGAGGGAATTGACTATTGACTAACAGCGGGAAACAGTCTCACATAAGATCTATACAAAGAAAAACATTCTTGCTGCTCTGTCAAAATTCACTATAAATTTTGATATACTCTTCATACTGGGATAACATGTGGTGCAGTGGTTAGAGGCGCCTTGCGTCGCACACAAGGTCAGTCGTTCGATCCCGCGTTCATGGCTCACCAAACCATCCATCCATTCGGGATTGGTAAATTGGTACCGGTCTGGTCTAAGATGTGTTTGGGAAAGTAAGCAATGCTGACTCGATACAGCGGTAGGCCACTGCGAGCCATTGTAAGGGCCAGATATGCATTCCATCACCTCAAGTGAAGTTAATAATGGAAGACGAAAGCATGACGCATACCTTAGGGATCGATCAACGCCGAGAGCTCTACCCTATGCTCTTTATCCCTTATACTTATGCAGTGCTCCGCGCCAAAGTTTATTTCAGTCCTAGATTAAACGAAAAATAAAAGCCCACATTTTGCGAATTCCCAAAACGATTCACCATTTCATTAGGGCAATTACACGATGTTTTACAGCAGGCACCTCATCACCAACACCATTATCACTGGTTTTTTAGAAACACTTCCTGTCCATGTGGCTTAGCTAGGTTCAAAGTGAATAAATTTATGGAAACGATGATATCATGGAAGAAATTCAGTTCTTACAACTTAGTTAACCACTATGTCTCTTCTGTAGAGATTACCATTTAACCATCTAAAGGCGTTCTAATGTTTTTTTTTTCGGCAAATCATTATTTGGAAAACTATAACTTTCATTAGCAAGCCATTGCCTGCTTGCAAAATTCTGCAAATTGAATTTTGTCCACCTTGATTTTCTATATTCTTGAGCAATTGTTAGGAAAAAATACCCACTTAATTTGTGAAACACATAGTGATTTGCCAAAATTCTACCCTCCATAAAAACTACTCCTTTTTGTTTTCTAGATATAAAATTATGCTGAAAAACTAGAGGGCACTGGATTGTTTTTCGAGTAAAAAAGAGGTAGAGGAAAAATGATCTCGATACAAAATTTAGAGGTGCTTATTTTCCGATTTTTCAAGGTAGTTCTGAGTTTTCACTGCTCAATGCGATGAGTGTTTTGAATTTTCATTAGATAAATTTGAATCAGTTAGAACGCAAACATTTAAGATGTGTATGACCACACTTGTTTTTCAAAAGAAAAATTGTTTACGGATCAGTGTGCATTCGTGAATCCATTTCCTTTCAGTTCATCGCTGTTTCTCAAATATACGATTTTGTACGTTTGTATAGTACATCTGTAGTTTTCGAACGACAGAGCCATCATAAATTTTTTCTCGGAGCCTGATAGATCATAGATAGAACCTTCTCTATGGAACATTCACTTTTAAAATAGTTTAGAATCATAAGCTATGTTTCTACTTTGGTGTGTTCTTGTATTTATCTATTATAAAATAGCTTTTTGAGCATAGCATGAAAGTCTAGCAGTAAAAATTCCCAAAAAAATGATATGATATGGTCATCTTTCATTTGAACTCAGCATTAGTCTTTGACATCTCGGTTTGTATTATCTTATTAACTTTCTTTTTCAGTAACTTTTTGTGCTCCTCCTTCCATGGCCGGGTAACTGGTTTTGATGCTCTTCGAGCTGTTCGTGGGGCCTATCCCCGCCCCCCTTCCCCTCACCCCCTCCCCACCCAAAAATTCTCTGGCAGTCAACAAAGAACGCCTTATGGAAAGCCACAGCCAAGCTATCCTCGAGATTGCAAAGAGATGTGCTCAAACAGTATTCTGAGACGTTCAATAAAAAGAAGAAAAAACGAAGAATGCTAGAAGTACTGGGATCACGCAGTGAATTAAAGAATTGTGAAAAAAGATACTAAAGTGTTGAAGTGTCAAGTGTGAAACCTCAACTTATTTTTATATTCCTATACGAAATATATAAAGCGGATAGAGCAGTGGTATTGATAGCAAATATCACAGGCATAATGCTAGTTCGGCCCCCACACAGGATGGACCTATCCTTTCATCACGTCGACGTAGCAGTCCAATCTCTGCAATCTAAGTGGGAAAGCTCTAATCAGGTTTTGACTGATAAAATAATCAACTTTACTAGCTCTCCAGCTCTAAGCGGTATTTATGGAGAAGGCAACAGACCTCATCCAAACACGCGAAAATTTTGAAGACGTTCCTGCATGGTAGCTGCGACTAAGCCAATCGAACGCAGGAAATGCTAGGATCCAAACAGTAGATGTGAAAGGCGCTCCAGTTGTCAAAAAGCTTATCAGAATACTGATAAACTTCTGACATTGGCTTGCTAGTAATTATCGACTAGTAATTGCAATTATATTCATATTTATCGTTAAAAGAGCTCATGTGGCGCAGTGGTTAGAGGTTCTCTGGTCGCACACGAGGTCAATGGTTCGATCTTGCGCTCATGGCTCACCAAGCCATCCATCCCTACGAGGTCGGTAAAATGGCACCGGAATGGTCTCAGAATTGTCTGAGAGGATGAGCAGCACCGACTCGGTTCAGCGGAAGTCCAACACTACTCATTGTTAAGGCCAGATATGCATTCTATCACCTAGACGAAGTTAAAAATTGAAGACGAATGCATGACGCCTCCCTTAGGGATTGATTAACGCCGAGAACTTTATCCTTTACCTTTTAATTAGAATTATACCGAAAGAAAACCAGCCATGACCAAGCTGATCTACTTTATCTTAGTGCTTTAGTCTTTCCCTTATCTCACCAAACACCTTTCATGCTTGCAGTGTCCGCGCACTGGAGTCAGACTTGTAATTAGGCATGAAGTATTACAAATACAGTTGCGTAAATTGCCGATTTTCTCCCTTGAAAATATCTTATTCTATCCTTTCATAAACTGTTTCTGTAGAAGAACACGTAAATACGAAGTTGCTAACAATCGATACCTATCCAGCTCATTCGTTCCTTCAAAGTGGATCTGTTTTAGACAGTGTGCTTGAAATCAATGGCAAGTGTATTCAGTCCTAGTTAAGACATTTCACTACAGTATCTCAGAGGAGTAGCGCGCTTAGTCCAGCGGTTGAGAGGTGCTCTGCAAAACACACAGTAATTTTGATTTGATCCTGTGACTTAGGAAATTGTGTTCTCCATTCTTTCAGTGTAGCAATAAAGTGCCAGATTTATCTGAGAGGATAGAAATTCTGGTAAGTACATTGAACCGGAACTTTCATTTCCGGAACTGTTGAATAAGCAACATGTGCATTAAATCAACTCTACGAATGGAATTAGATCTACAGCGTAGACTTAGCGATAATCAGATTTCAGGTCATATATTATTACTTATATTCTATCGAATTAAGGAGATTGCGTAATCGGCAGCACTTCAGGTTCTGCTGCACTAATAATTGTCTATGGCTTTATGAGAATGACCATCTAGCAAAATGAAACTTTCAATCAAGAATTCTATGCGTGAATTTCGATAGTTGTTTAACTGTCCAAAGCTCGATAGTCCCCATGGTTCATTTTGATTATACTATGCAAAGAGATGAAGCCATGATAATGTTAGTAAAGTTAGCACACAGTTGAGTATGCATCATTGGTTTCAAGCCTGCAAGAACTTTCAAACTAATTGCACCTTTTTATCTCGTTTTCCCATTTCCTTCTATTCATCTTCTCTTTGCAACGTTGAATTCTGCTCATCAGCAAGATTGATGATAAGAGTGAAGTTCACCTACCTAAACCTCGATTTGAGTAATGGTTCAAAGAGATTATAACTAAAAGAGTGATAAATTCAGATGTTGAACCTTACTATTACTAGCTACAGAAATGGTAGATGAAATAAACTTTATTTGTTTCGAGCACATTTAACTTCGTAGTGATCGCCGACCAACATTTAACTTCCCAGGGGACGACGTGTACCAGCTGAGCTACACGACAGTTCAAAGGCCTTTCTTACTGAACAAATTTTTTCTCATGGATAAATCGTAGTCATTCGAAAGCTTAAATCTCTCCAATTTCAGCGAAACATGTGATTTCTTTTTTGTTTTGATTTTGAAAGAGTTTTTTTATTACGTTGTATCAACGAAAATAAAATTATATTTCACACTCAATTTGCTCTATTGCTCGGTTGGTGCTTATATATAGCTCTTCGCCAATCTCTTACCAGTCATTCGATAGTTTAAATCTCAAGGATTTCGATGCTGCAACTGGTTTTTTGTAAGATTTTCACAAGACAACGTAGGAGCGAAAAGGACATTATGTTTCACACAAAGTTTTTATCGCAATGAACAGTTATATATGCACAAAAAACATATGACCACCTAGAGAAGATCATGGAGTATCAGAGTGACACAAAAAATCCGAGGTTTAACTCTCTTAATGGAGGGGAAACTCTAATTGAATGAAGATAATCGCGTGCCCTCTTGCGAGTTGTGCTATGCGATTGATCAGCTGCCGTCCCTAAAGGGTTAGAGGGATTAGTCAAAATGTTGGACAACTTACTCCGCAGAGTTTGTCTTTCTTCAAAAATGAGCCCTCGTTCATTCCGAAAAACTTCATCAAGATGCCCATCAATAGAACCGTTGCCTAAACGATAAAGCTAAGCAAGTCACAAGAAGCATTTTTTTCTGAAAACTCCGAAGGGGACGACTCGAGGAAAATTTATACGCGTTACTCTTCATGTCTGTAATGAGTGGACAAAATATAATGATATAATCTGATAAGGATATAAGATGTTTTGAGCCGTTAGGTCTAGTGCTATACAGGCGCGTGGTTCGACTTATTGGGACTCATCAGTAGCACCCTCCTTCGGTTCAGCCTACTTTTACTCGGCGTCGATTCCTTTGAAGAGGATAATTTAGCCTTAGGTGATTGGCTGAACCGAGGGAGGGTGCTACAGACGAGCCCCAATAGGACGAAACAGGCGCCTGTATAGCATTACATCTAACGGCTCAAAGCATGTTCTAATTACAACACAATGGCTCGTACTGTTGTGTAACAGAGGTGAATGGGAACCATGTTGATAGCTGCTGAATCAGTCTACCATCGGTGATACGGATGCCGGATGATATGAATTTGACAATTTTTGACGTATTAGAAACCGTGGTCAAAGCGAATTTGAGTAATAGGTGGAAATAAATTAGGATATTTTAGATCTATATATACTGCCTATTCATCATCATGGCAGAGTACCATATATCCACAAGAACGTGAGATACGAACAGAATTAGGAGCGCAGGTAGACATCAAACCCCATAACCCCATGACTGCCCTTCGCGAGGGCTCACCGCCCGTCTACGGCACCGTCAAAGTACTAGTCTTACCCGGCCATGTTTGAGCCCTATCGATGCTACCGGCAATCACGCGTAAGCGCAATTTGGGGGGGTTCAAACATGATTGAGAAAAGGCACTGACAGGTTATTGCTGAGAGAAAGACAAAACTAGGACTTCGGCGGCGTAATGAGTAGCAAGTGAAACTCCTAGAAGGATAAGCATAGGTTTCAAATCTACTTGAAGTTTCTAGCTGAGTTTTGCTCGTATCTCGACATTTGTGAACTTCTTACGCTAATAATTATAATGTTCCATAAGATCAGGCTTCACATAATGTGCTAATCCAACACTTCTTTCCTTCCATTCGTTTTTTCGCATCCATCACACAGATAACTGATCGGATTTGTGCGTCGATTCGGCAGCTGCATGACGATTTTGGTCCCCTTCAAAATCGTTGCTGGAAGTTGACTGAGTCAAATCTTCTTATTCGCACGCCGATCCTGGAATAGCCATTTTAGGAGGCTTCAAGATCTCGTGAATCTGAGTAGTGAGTTTGCCGGACAAGTCTGTTACCCATTCTTCAACCACAAAAAATGGATTCTGATCAGTCGAGGCAGAGTCAAATCACGGCCTGCGTGCTGAGCAATCAAAATAGAAGTTTGTGAGCAAACCCAATTCACTTAGATTTTTGCTGTTAGAACGAAATCTTTTGAATGATTCCCACGCAGAGAACTCAACGGTGTCCGGTGTTTAGAATGATAAATCTATTAACAGAAAATGAGCATTTTTTCACTTTTTCTATTCCGTTGTATTGAAGCTAAGCTTCTGCAAAATGGATTCTTTGGTGAGAAACAAGACATCGTCATCGGAAATTAATAACATTAACACATATCCTCTGTAGAAGAGCATCGTCGAGTGAAATTACTTCATTCAAGCAGTGCTTTACTCAAAGAAAAAAAAAGACAACGAAGACAAATGACTATGGACCATCGTTTAGAAGTATCGGCTGAAAAAGATGATGAATCGTCACGCGAATAAAGAATTTTTCAAATAAATCTTGTAAACTATATCAATAAAAGAAGTCGATATTTTATACAGTGAGATATTGTCAATTTCGCGATTTTATCTTGATCTTTGTAGAAAAAACTATTGTATGCAGTGTTTTCTCGGCGTTTATCAGGCATATATCTGAGTTTTACCAGAGTTTGATAAGACAGTGTACAAGGATCCTTCACCTTCAAAATTCCGCCATTGATACCGAGCCCGAAAATGAATCCAGTCGATAATGAAATCACACCTTTGCATTACTTAGATACTCAAATGATACGTCTTCACTGGTTGTGCGGATCCAATCACATATTCCAAATGTTACATTGCTGGTCGTGAATATGATATTTCTTGATTTACTGAAGTAACCTTGCAAGGGCGCTTTCAGTTCTTCGGATATCATTTCCAAGGAATGGATTTCAGCGATGGAGCTTTGGCCGGAATTCATACTCGTTGATTAGGAGATGATGCTGGGCAGAAATCAAACTTGAAAGTAAAGAAGAAAATCAACAGACCGAAGAAATGCGTTGATTAGCAAAATTTTCCATATATAGATGTTTTTTCTTCTTTTATCGTCACCATGAAATTATTACATAATAAGGATATGGTTAATCTATTTCTGACTGTGTTTAGCACACTAATTATGTGTTTTCAATACAGGCACCCGACTATAATCATCAATTATCAGGACTCCCATCACAGGGGACTATGACGTGCAGCCTCATTAACCTTTAAGGCTTCTTAATGAGATGTTATTATTCTTACTTCCTCGCCTTTTCATTGCTTTATTGCGTGATTCCTTCCTGATACCGTCATTCTTCCGTAGTCTCCGTGTGCTTTCCGGTCCATCACACCTCTCTACCTTTCTTGATATCATCACATTCACTTCCTTTCTGTTGCTGCCTTCTTTCATTTATAGTAACTGAACAAAATTTGCATATACGGCCCTCACAAATCTTTTTTGTGTCATTACATTACAGTTCTTCTACTAAAACTACTTCTTGAACACTTTTAGAAGTTCCCTTGGCTTTCTTTTTGTTAGTTCTATATCAGGAAAAATTTCAATGCTCTGGTCTATTTATAACTTAGTGGTGACATTTCCTTATAAGTTTATCTCGGCAATATGACAATGACGAATTGGAGAACACGAGCATCATATCGGTGGCGCAAGCTGATTTTCTCCGCCCACAACCGCATCGAGTCTGCACTTTCGTAGTAGATATCCTTTAGCACAGATTATTTATTCCTCCATTTCTATTCATCCTTTGTGAACAATGTAGTACGCCTCAGTGATTCGCTGCTCGTGATTAGAAGCTCAGAGGTTCGGCGAGGATATTAAGCCGATTAAATCTTGACTTTCCACGGCAAATTTGCGAAAAATGATAGTTTTTGTGTTTATTCATCCGATTCGCTCCTTTAAATCCGTCATCCACAAAGGTCTTCGATCTTCTCCGTTGAATTCATCGCCAATGAAGGTAATTCTTTCTTGTGTCATGGGATAGCGGCGATGAAGCGTTATCACGTGAGGGACTGAAAGAAGTGAACGAAACTCAGGTAAGTCTATTGCCAATTGAACATTAATTTGACAGATTAGGGAAAAATCGACAGCTTTATGTACTGATAATAATGTTTCCTCTCACATCTTAGTTTACCTACTGGAAATTCCTCATCCATCATGGGAACATATTTATTGTGATAGCTGAAAATTGTATGAGATTGTTCAAGGAAGCCTTGAACCTAGTGACAGTTCCGGCTGATAGGCTATCTTATCACAAACAGCGTCTGACTATGAAGTTTTATGTCATTCTAATAGCAGTCTGCGCTTAACTGGCTCATATGACTACCCTGTCTCTTTTCCATATTATTACCTCACCGTGATAAGTTGGTGCGCATAAATGTCCAGTAATCACAAATTGTGTTGTTCCCTCGGGAGAGAGGGAATGCAGGTTGGAATGGATCATCCAGAGGACTACTCAAAAATAAGTCGGTGGCATTCAGGAAGGTAAATCCGATTACAAAACGTCGCGCTCCCGCACAGAAACGCAGCAACGTATGATGACGATCGCGAAGCATTTTCACGTTATGAGACCCTTGAGAGAGGCAAAACCTGCTCATTCAGCGAAATTGCCATCAAATTCAATTGGGCCAAAACGAATAGATGATGATGGATCATATATTTAACTAACTGTGTAAATTACAATTCGGCAATTCTCAATATTGTAGTGCTTAATCTTGAACTTCATGCCGAAGAGATAGAAAGAAGGTGACGATGCGCGAATTTTTTCAGAAGTAGTCTAAAGAGAAATCACTTTGTTTTTTCTTCAGTTGCGCATCCAAATATATAACGTCGCAAGCTCCATTTTTCACACTGTATTCTTATTTCCTTTTGCAGCTTCCCGTTCACTTCCATTGATTTTTGTTCATTACCTAGCTGTAAACTCAATAGTTATAAATTACTAGTGCCGACTTATTATGTTCCTCTTGAGGTAATTCATTCATTATCCACTTACCTCCTCCTTGTTCACTTTGCCTGTTGTGACAGTAATTAGAGAATATATCGGTCATGCTGTGATCTTTCAAAAACTTCTACAAACCGTTTTATTCCACGGTGACGTTGAAGAACATAGCACATACCAATTTGCTAAAAAAAAATCAGATTGTAATCGGCAAACATTCTTCAATTAACCGCTTTTCCAACACTGATACGATGTTATAACTATATATCTGAAAATCTGGACTGATATGCGATACCTTGAACCTCGAGCAACGGTTGAACTCGCCTCTTACCTTAACGGGGTTAGGCACAAACCTCTGCTTTAACGTGGCTCCTGTTTTAATACCATCTACGATACAAGGTAGCGATTCTGTAAGCAAACATCTGTAAACGGCTTGGCCTGGTAAGCACTTTTCGGCATTGAATACTCTTGCGCTAACAGTTCTTAGATCCATGTGATCAACAAGATTCTTCAAATAACCTAATATTCAGCTGCTTCTTTAACAGTGGTATGGCAGGGATAACAGTGTGACGCAGGCTCAACTCCCGCCTGAGGTTGAAAATTTTACGTATTACTCAATAATAATGAGAATCTTCCTGTTCTAAGTAGCATATAAACCTAAGAGATGAAACGATCAAGTAATTAAGTAATTACACATTCCCTTATGGCTCTTCAGTCTGACGCCCATTTTGAACAGTCGATGTTTATATTTTTGAGCACTTAAGTAGTTAGTTAATAGGATGCTCAAGGGGATTCACAGCTACTCTCCCACTTTATCTCTATCCCTCTCACAGCTCATCAAAGTTCAGCGGCGGGCTTTAACAAAAACGATAGAAGCTGTGCTAGAGTCTCTAACAATGGTGCTCTACGTGCTCGCTGATGAGTAAAGATTAATTATGTGAGGCTGACGAACAGCAGTGGAAAATCGAGGATACTACTGTTGTCAACTCGAGTTAGCCGATTTTCTCTTTAGATTAGAAGTGATGCCCGAGAAATAGCTGAGAATCAATCATTGCTTGTGTGAATCGTTCGTGTCGCCTTCTCTTTATAGGGGAATCTAGGGGCCCCGAGAGGATTGGCTAAAGACGAAGGGCCTACCCGACTGATGAGGCTGCAAGGCCGAAACACGCGCATCGGGCTGTAGAAGAGTCCATTAACAAACCACTTGACATGTTGGCTCAAATAGTTATAAGATATTTTGTTCATAGCCTTAAACATCTCTATGCTATCTTCTTATTGAGATCTTGACTGAATGTGAACCTGTGAACTTTGGTCTTGTCGGGAACATCAAATTTGTGTTAGAGATTCGCCACACTGAATGCATCATAGCTCGAAATGCTCCATTCAAGACGCCTGCTGTCATAGTGAATTTCGGTAAGACGCTCGATTTTAGTACCGTGAGTTGAATTGGATTGTCCTATGACTTCTCTCACTTCAACACTTTTTGAACTTAATTGCTATTTATTGAAAGATGTCAATCAATCAACAATATGATCACCATCATGGTCAATAATATGCAACCATTTATTGGGCAGAGATTAAATGCCTCCCTCCCAGAAAGAATGAGGCTGGTGATCAAAGTCGGTGGTGCCACTCATAAGGCGGTTGTAATCTTTAGATTCTCTTTCCCACGGACGCTGCTTCATAGGTTGAAGGATATGACAAGCCGGTGGAGTAATTTCAAGGCTATTCTGTAGACTTGGTACTGCGGCTCAAACGAGTCTACTTTGCAATGTGAGGTGGTCGGTTAATGCATGAGGTCTCCATCGAGACATCAGTTTGCGCTAGCTCATCGAAATGGCGAGCAATAGTGCTACAGCCGTATCCAAATGTGTGGTGAGAACTGCAAGAACTGCTACAACTGTCTATGTATGTGGCTACAACTTCCAGAACTATACAACTATCTAAGAATGTGGCTACAACTACTAGAACTACTAGAATGTCCTTACTAGAGCATTCTCCAGCAAACGATAGCTTTTTGGCAATTACTCAGTTTAAAAGGGAATGGAGTAAGTAAAACAATAGCGCGAAAGAAATCCTAGGATAACCCAATACACCATTGCTCGCACAACATTTTTCCTCTTGCTCCTTGTCCTCTGTCTCCGGCGTTGCAATCCTAAGACAATCAACGTGATGCAATTGCCTCAGAAGCAGCGTTCACCATTTCAAAAAGTTTTGAATCTCCTGTCACCTTCTTCATCACTCTTAGCTATGATCTTAGTGGTAGTTCTTCGATATTTCAATTCTTTTCCTTTTCTTTAATCAAACTATCAACAACAATCATGGAATAATCATCTTAACCTTGTGATGACGAAAGATGAGCCGGCTTTCAGAGGAGCAGTTTTCTCCAAACCCTATGAAAAAAGTTTCTATTCTTTACCCAATTACCCAATAATGTAGAGTGGTGTGCAGAAACATTTGCGTCAAGTGGGATTCGAACCCACATTTCACCCAATCGAGAACAACGTGCTGAACCAATGCACCACCGACGCTCATTTTGACACCACTCTTTCTACGCTGCGACACGTTATCTGTCAACAAGTTTCTATTCTTGAAATGACGTGAATGTGTGCGATAGAACTTTCCACACATAAGTACTATGAGCTCATTAATGCTATGCTGGGCTTCAATTATTTGTTCAAGTATTCTCTATCAGTTCAAGTCTTACAATAGAGTACCTCTCAACTACTCTTGAGATTGCGAGTTTCGTGACATTCAGAAACTCCTGAAGTCCCGCCTCGGCAGATAGGAAAAAACTAAGCGCTCTAATGTAGCGCACATCCAAAGAACTTGTGAATACTTACCATCTTGCATCTATTCCTACGTTCTATAGTTTTTCTTCTTGTTCTTGTTGACTGTTCTCTACTTCATCACTCTAACAAATATATTGGATGCTTCGCTTCCATTGCAGGTAATGGTATGTCAACGGTTGCTTGTTGCCATCTACTTGTGCGTAATTCTTGCCCTACTCTGCAGGTTTGTTTCATTACTCTTTTAAAACTCCCTAACTCTAGAGGTGCAATTGAGCATCGTTGGTTGTCCCATAGTGTTCTACCGCATAATTAAAAATCTTTCAATATGATTATCGGCACATCATTTCATTTGTTTTATGGATATTTTATCCTTTAGAGCCCTTTCTTTATTGTATGCATAGAATATGTGGCGCCGCGGCCGAGTGATTGTGATGTTGGTCACGACGCGCGTGGAGCCCTGCTCCACCCCTCACTTCTCTCCAGCAGTCAACAAAACGACCTATGGAGCGCCACAGCAAAGCTATTCTCGAGATTGCAAGGTGACTTGCCCAAACCCAAACAGTATTCACGTCGTTTGAACGAAAACGAAAAACCAATTGAATGCTGGAACTACTCAGATCCGCACGGTGAAAAAAACTGTGACGAAGGATCAGACAAAATAAACAAAAATATGTTTATCAGAATACACTTCTAGAACAATCTTACAAGAGAGTAGTGAGCCGTGAGGTCTAGGTTTAAGTCTAGCTGGAATCTTTGGGTTAATAACTTTCATTGCATTTATACCAAAGACGTTCTTACAGATCTTTGCCCTAACATCAAAGTCTCATCAAGTAGGCGACTTATATTGATTACACTAACTCAATCGCACTCAGTGTCATTACCGCCATTCCTTTTCACTGATAGATTTTTTTGAACGTCCACCATCGATCAAATCCTTGAGGATGCGCCATGCATTCAGCATGATTCAAGTATTGCAAATATCACTACACGAATTTCTAGCCTCTACAATGAATTATAGTTTCTTACCAACGCATCAGAATACAACAGCGATTCCACCAGACAAATTCTGGTACACTTTGCCGACATTGGAAAGATTGGAAGCTTCTTATAAAAGGGAGCAAGAATTCGAACCACTAATCGAACCAATGTGTAATGTGGAACATCTGTAACCACAAATCTACACAGGCCCTTCGTCTGTTCTGAGTTCATAGAAAATTTGCGGATGAAATCAATCCGCATATTATGGGATTATATAAATGGTTCTTGTTAGGGAATCTCGCAAGTGAATTTAAATAGTCTCTGTCGTTCATACTACCCATCACTCGTATACTGGACGCTGTTGTTCGTTATGGTAGTTGCTGATGCCTGAACAATCATCGTTTTCCTTAGTGAGTCGATATGAACCGCATGCGAAGCACCAACATCAAATAGATGAACCATATATGTCAGCTAAGCGGAAAAATTTAAGTATGTCGATAAGAAGAGAAAATTTCGATTTTCGTCAAAGCACAGGTTATTCCATTAGATACGACAGAGACATGCCGCCAGCCTCGGCTCCCCGCGCCAGCACGAACTGTCTGTGGTGCCGTATGGTTGGTGATGGCACGCGCGGCGTGTCCCTCTAGTACCCAATGGGTTTAATGAATTCGTAACTTGTTTATCTACAATTCGTCTTTGATTGTGCTTATCACTTCCTTGCTCATAGGGTATAAAAAGGAAAGTATTCAGTCATTGCATCTCAATTGTAAAAACTTGTTGACAAAATTAATCGAATAGTTGATTCACATCTTTCTTCTGACAAATCCATCAAACGTTCATGGCAGAAAAGTAAACAAATCAAAAAATTTAGTACAAAATTGTGGATATGTGGTAATTCCCAGATATTTTTCCATTTTTTCAACTCTAGGACACATGATCTAAAGTCTCCTCACTTTAGGGCTGAGGTGGAGCTACAAAAAAACAAGAAGCAACCGATGTCTGAAATTGGTCCGTCATTCATGAAACGTACATCAAATTCCCTTCGACCCTATCGAATAATACTGATGCGACTACAATTTTGACACCTTACGTATTGCTTGACTTTGTGACGATTGAGTTGTCACGCAATGACGAAAATCCTTGTTTGATGTCGGTGTGTGATTGGCGCAATTCACCTCGTAGTTCCTTTTGAAGGTCCTCATTTGTATGAATGTGGGACCAGTGATATGATAGAATAAATGTCTCAAACAGTAAAATTTTTTCGATCTAGGTTCCACAAGTAGATATTTGTTGAGCACTGATTTTTTCGAAATGTTATTCTCATAAGTAAATTTGATCTCAGAACTAGTTCTGCACCTCACTACGTCACTTCGATCTGGATAATATTGACACGCTCTACTTTCTTACTAGCATATATTATAGACTTTCGCTTAGAACTTTTATTCTCTCGACAACAATCTTCTTTTGTTGAGTATTTTGTTCAGAGAAGTATGTTGTAGGAGTAAATTGCTGCTGTTGCTTGCCTGGATCAAAAAGGATGGAGCTAGAACTGATATCCGTAATAAATTTCTAGCGACATAATAATTATTTTATGCTAAGACGAAATGTTTTCGATTCTCAGAAGAATTAATTGATACGAGTTCTTCAAACCGATAGCTAGAACAATACACTACTAGGCGCTGGAAAATTTCTTAAGGATGTGCCATTACTTGAGCTCCATTCATAGCACCGTGGAAGTGATGAGGCATATATTTCGCTTACATGGTTACCTGCCGAACTATGAGGTCAATGTAGTTGACACATGGGCAAATTTGCTTGGCCTTGTGGCTGTCAATTTGCCGACCCCAAAGGGACAGGGATTGCTTTGCTTGGGGCACGATGTAGAATCGGTCACCATATCTATTTTAGGAGGCCTCTTCTGTTGTGCTCGATGCGCTCACATTTGTGATACAAAAATGTCGCAAAGCACAAAAGTCAAAAGTTTTAGTAGAAACTTATGTACATTTGAATAGCACGTCGTATGAACTGTGCGAGTTCAAGTGCAATATTCATTTGGTTAATAGTTTTTTGTTTTGGCAAGTTTCTCTTCCTTCTTCAATCCCTGGAGTAGGTGTTTCATAGTAAATCAGTTTCTATCCTAAGATCGTCGGCATTTGTGAATCACTGCAAAAAATTCAGCCTGACGACTATATTTACTCCGCGACAGAGGTGATTCTTGACATGAAGATTTCCTGTACTAGGAATTTTCAGGATGAAAATTTCGATCTACTAAGCCAATTATCATATCATTCGTTTCAGTGTGCTTTTAAGACCACGGCTCAAATTTCAATATGCCATAAAATCATTTTTGAGCCACGCATGTCGTGTGGTCTGTGGCTCAAAAATGATTCTATGGCATATTAAGCCAATATTGATACTTGACAATAACATCCTTACACACCAAAGTATATATCACACCACGAGTATAATCATAACACATTATAAAACATATCTATGCACGAATAGTGCCAGCCATATTGTGGACGCGCTATATGTCCTCCATAAGAACCGACCCGGATTCCACCATAAGAGAGGATTAAAGTGCTCTCGATAGGCTCATTTAGGCACTTTTGGTTGAAGAAGTGCACTTAGCTGCATGTAGGCACATATTCACTGAGCGAATCGTGCGCATGTGTATTGCTTTCAATGCGCATGTTGAAAAGACGAAATTGCGATTCGTGCTTATTGCTTGTTAATCTCAATACATTTGTCTTGACAGTTTGCCTACTGCAAACTCATCATGGACAGAGAGAGGAACAGAGAAAAAAGAAAAGGTTACATAAATACCTAAGAAAATTGAGTGATGAGCAAAAATACGACCTCAGAAGAGAGTCAAACACCACAGAGATACATTCGTGCAGAGATACACCACAGAGATACATTCGCGCCACCACTCATTCTTCACATCTCTGTGATAGCTGTCAATCACCAACCTTTAACAAATTTCGTCGGGTTTGCGATTCCGCCTTATAAACCCAGATGAGCTGACAGCCACTAAGATAAGTATTACTCAAAATCTTTGGTATTTTTACTGCTGTTTCGCAGTGTTATGATGTTCCGTAAATACCTAAGAGAACTGAGTGGCGAGCAAAAAGTGTCCTGAGTCTCCCAGGTATTTATGAAGCATCATAATACTACGAAACGGCAGTAAAGACACCAAAGATTTCGAGCATTATTTGGCATGAAAGCTTTCAGCCCAACTGGGTTTATAAAGCGAAATCGTTTCCCGACTAAATCTGTTGAAAGTTGGTGTCTGACAGCTATCACAGGGATGTTGAAGAATGAGTGGCGGCGCGAATGTACCTTTGTGGTGTAGTGCTAGCACACGTCCCTGGTATGGATGAAACGCGGGTTCGACTCGTCTAAGGTCGTATTTATGCTCGCCACTCAATTATTTTAAGTACTTATAAAACATCATAACACTGAGAAAAAGCAGTAAAAACCCCAAAGATTTAGAGGAAGGTTAATTTCAGCACATAGTGCCTAACGGAAAAATCTCTTTCTCGATGACTTTGTCTGAAGTGGCCAAGCCGCATTACTATCAATTCCAATTGCGAACGCGAGAGGTCACGAATTTGTTAAGTCATACGAGTTGCAATCACTTTCTTTATTCTTCTCTTTCTACCTCGTTTTTCTTCTTCTTTTTAACGCCCAGATAGTTTACATTATTGTCCGAATACTGTCTGAGATTTTTCTAACTTTTCAGAGCTGTGGTATGGCATATACGTCTAGCAGGTAAGACGCCATACCAGACCTCTGAAAATTCCTGGCAAATCATACTCGATTTTTGAGCGAGATCTTAAGATAATCGATTGGTGGGAGGGGGGGGGGGTATTGTCTGAATACTGTAATACGCACACTCATTCTCAAACAGGTCGAAATTGCAGACATCAAAAACTCGTCTACAATGCTGACTGGCAAAAACTACAGAGTATAGTATACTTTTTGCCAACTGTCGATGATTTGCTGATATTCATTTGAACTTCATGCGGCAAAATCACTCTTCTATCGAATTGACAACCAATCAATCATAGAATGGCTCGCTGGCGCATCCATTTTAGACTGATTTATTAGTCGGTAATCATTTTTTTCTGTGAGCGCGCATGGTGCGGGGGTTAGACGCGCTCTCCATCGCACACAAAGTCGATGCTTTGATCTCGGGCTCATGGCTCACTAAACCCTCCATTCGTCTTGAGTGGACAAATTGGTTCAGATTTGTGTGGAAAAGTGAGCAACACCAACTTGATAGATTGGTAAGCCACGGCGAGTCATTGTAAAGGCCAGGTATGCATTTAATCGTCTCAAACAAAGCTAAATTGAAGACGATTGCATGGCCCATCTCTCATGGAATAATCACCACCTAGAGCTTTCTGATCAGTTATAGAGCGTTTAGCAAATGGGAAGCGCCTAAAAAGGCTAAAGAGGCTTTTAAAAATTTTTGAGATATCATTGCCGTACCTATAGTGTTTGCACAGTCACCATAGTGTTCAGGCGTACAAACAAAGCCAAACAACAGAGTAAGCATCGTGTCGCGAAGTGGAATGTCCTATACACATTTCTAACTCGTTAAATCGTTACACAACAGGAATGTTAACGTGTAGGGAAAATTTTTCGATGTATCACATTAAATGACGAGAATTTGTGGAAAATGTGTATAGTAGTTGTTACAACGATGGATAGTCTACAGATTCTACTTCCGCCTTCGATTTTTACTAAGGACTGCTGTAGTTTGTGATAACAGCTGAAAAGAGGAGAAAGTTTCAAAGGTGAAATATCACACAACGTGAATACTAAATCTGGAAAGAAAGGCCTGAAGGAAAAAAATGCAAAAGGAAGAGAAAGTCTTGGAAAAGAAAGAAGGAGTTGAAAATTGAAAGATATCAAATGAAGTGATGCCGTTGAAAAGTTTCAATCAGTCGTGTGATCCACGTGAGACCACGGTAAAATGTACGGGAAACGAATCAAACAAGTCACCTGCACCAGGTCAGCAGTAATCTCATCTACAGATGTTTATGTCTATTTTGCATTGATGTCTTCTGTCTTATTTGTAGATTAGTGAGAGTTCTTAACACTTAAGGCTCGAAGCTGCTACTTAACAAACTTTTGACAATGTTTTGATGACTGAAATGCTTGAACTGTTGAAAACGTGATATCGACTTATAGGATAGACTTTATTCTATCGGCTTGAGTTTGATTACGATTTTTTTACAGCCGTTTCTTTTTATTTTTTAAAATTTTTTGGAATTAGACTTCTCAAGAGAGATGGAAAAACTTGTTTTTTGAAGTCCCAAACGAAATCCCAGCTGCCATAAGCATCAAAAACGCGTTAATGGATGTCAATGAGCATTAATGGATGAGATAGCCTCTTTTCAATTGTTATTACTTTCGAAATATGAATAAAAAAATCCATGATGAAAAGTCCGTAAAACGTTCGCTCAGCTGCATCTGATCAGCAATTGATCATGATGAGTTAGAAAAGCATTTATTCGGTACGTAAAGACTTTTTGATTCTAATAATCTCTATCACATATACTAATATTCACCTAGAGCTGAGATATGCTGGTTTGAAATTTACAGCGGCCGTTATTTTTGCCCCACACGGGAAGAAGCAACTCACTCGATCATTAAGTGTTTTCAGATTTAATGTTGTTGTACCACTGATGCAAGGTTAATTCACTGCCTAAATGCATGAGTCAGAATTATTCAATTGGTAGCTCCAATATATCCACATAAAGCTTCTCCTCGTTTCAATCCCCCACCCTTAAAATATCTAAATACAACATCGAGAAACTCCCACGTGCCCCATTCTCGTCGAACGAATCGTTCATCACAATTTGGCGAAAGTATGATAAACATCTGCTCTGTTTTTTTCGTTCTATCCCTGTGATTCTTCCTTCCATTTGAGCAAAAAACTGTTTTACTGTCATGCAATTTTTCCAACACAACTAATTATGTCGCCGCTCTTCCATATCAATTATGAAAAAAATGCAGAGAACAGATTTCGTGGCGAATGATGTTCTTGTCGTCCGTCAGGTCCACTTCGCATCCAAGTCACCAAGCAATTGCTTTTTGTAATATCGGTTTAGTCAAAAACTTGCAAGACTAGTCATCGCAGTCTTAGAAAATGTTATCAATGATGGCGTTTAGCTTTGCTTCCACGTACAGTTGATATTTTTGGAGCCAAGTTTTTCTGTAATGCAGATTTTATAGAGACTGAGACAATGTCATTCCAGCAGTCAAACAAAAGTGTCATATACAAGTACAAGAATTCTAAGACACTAGTCAAATCTAGAATCGGATGTATGTGTAGCGGACTCAAACCAAAACGTGAACAATGGATAAAAAGTTGAGACTGTGAATTCGGCTATAAAAAGTGCATTCATTGCCAAATTGCGAGTTGCAGATCAATCCTGTTGATTGACTGATGACTGGTAGCAACCAATACGATAGTCAGCTGAGAAAAGATTGAGTGAAGGGCTCGGTATAGTGCCTACGCGCGCTGCCCTGGACAGATTAGTGGATTGAGCCCAACACAAATGCGAGGTTTCAAGTTCTGCTTGTACATCAGCATTTTCGTTGGTGTATCTCACATCGTACCCGGCCACAGAAAAAGATCAGGCAGTAAATGAAAGGTCACTAAGTGTCAAGATAAATCGAAGCGCTGACATTGTAAATTAGACGATCACTTACAAACTGATATTAGTTTACCACAAAAATTTCTCAAAGCATTCCTTTTGTGACATCGCAGATTGAAATTATATTTGGTTTGTGCAATGATCAGCGAGGGCCACCTATGTAATCAGTCAGTATTTCTGTCTTTTTAGACAAATTTGGCACCAATTTGCTGAACACCTATCTGGAAAGCATGGTGAGTCTGGAGTACGCTATCGAACTAGCTAGTGATCTGGTATGTGCTGCCAGTCACCTTCAACGGCAACGCTATACGTTCCTCTTCGTAGCCGATGGTTTGAGTCGATCGTCACTGTCGTTCGACCTCATTGTGGCACTTTCCCTTCGTATGACTCGAGTCAAGCCTTCTGTCATTTCTTATGGTACCTTAAAGTCCCTGTACAAAATCTATTATCTTCTTTGCACATAAATGACATTTGTTTAGCTCAATTCAGTTGCATGAGAAATGCGTCGTTCCGGAACATCCAAGAAAGCTAGATGATATGCAAAATTTGGAGCCTTGGGCATAAATTGTCCGCTTTTCACGCTTACTCGCCTGTTTTGAATTTTGCATAGTAATCAGCATTCTTAGAAATATGATTGCGATATCACAGCACTGCTGTAAAAACGAAAAATAAAGAATTCTTATGTAATAAATAATTTGGAATACTACAACCTCTTGGAACGGGTGAATAAGTGACTCGTTTGTCTGAAGCGATTTCGTCGCGTTATCAAACATCTGTTCAAATTCCGATCAAGATTCAATAACAACAAGAAGTCCCGATTACATTATCAGTGGATTTCCCGTTATCAGTTACCGTGACTGTCAATACTCGTGATGTCCTTTTTATCTTAAATACTGTTGAATTGCATGGGTGATTCTTGATTCTATCGACCACCCAGGTCTCCTAAGACGTAAAAGTTTTTTTCCTCTCCATTTTCAGGAAAATATTTATTGTCTTATGTAATTAATCACTTACATCCTTTTTTACTTTTCATACATTGACTATAGTTACTTTTGCATTTGATTAGTTATTGTGTTCCACTTTGCATATCAAGATGGTCCCAAGTTCGAACTAGTGATTGGATTTAGCCAACTTTTAAACCTCATGACTTTTTTCCAATGAAACCGTTCAATAGTAGTCAGACCGTTCTCCCTGAAATTCCGGCTACCTCTACTATACCGGTCCCAGGTCTTCGCCATAGGCTATCACTAATTATGGATATCGAAGGGCGCTCAACTATTTATGATACCAAAAAAGAATGATTTAAGCTCAAAAAGGGGTTGGTATACCATCACCACCTCTCAGTCGATAGATTTTTGCTGTTAGATCAAAACTAATTCAAAAGATCGACTGTTTTTGAAACCCCCCTCCCAAAAAAAATTCAATATAATTCCAAAAAAGAATGATTTAAGCTCAAAAAGGGGTTGGTATTGGTATTGGTAAAAAGGGTATACCAACCCCTTTTTGAGCTTAAATCATTCTTTTTTGGAATTATATTGAATGTTTTGGGGGGTTTCAAAAACAGTCGATCTTCTGAATTAGTTTTGATCTAACAGCAAAAATCTATCGACTGAGAGGTGGTGATGGTACAGGGTCATAGTACACTGTGCCATCACCACATACGCTTCCCTCCTTGCTTCAATGCAGGACTGAATGTGGGGCGGGGGTCACTGATGAGGAGGACGAACCTCCGAAACACCGATGTATGACCCTGGCGTACCAACCCCTTTTTGAGCTTAAATCATTATTCTTTTTTGGAATTATATTGAATGTTTTTGTTGGTTTCAAAAACAATCGATCTTTAGAATTATTTATGATACCAGCAGCTATCAATGCATTATTACTGCACGACATCTGCAACCTTCGCCCTTTAGCAAATTATTCCTGGGAATATCACTTGGATTCATAATAAAAGTAGAAGAACAATTGTTAACAGCAGCGCAAGGATCGTATAAGTTCTTGTGAGAGAGTGCGCTCCGATTCGAATAAGGAGAAGAAAAGCAATCAATGGGAAGGATAACTTAGTAGATGAACCAGGCTCTGGTTCTATCTCCTCATCAACACTATTCTAAAATCAGTCAACGGACGTCTTAGGAAGCACCTTGGCTCGGCTACCTCCAAGATTACAAGGGGAATCGTCCCAGCTAGCGTTCTACGACATTCATAATGAAGGCGGAATCCTAAGTAACAGTCGAAACAGCACGTGAATTAATTGGAGAGTTCCGAAGGAGGAATGCGTGGAAACAAATGGGATGCAGGACACTGTGAGATCCGCAGAGTAAATTGGGATGACGTGTCGTGTATAAAAAGCGCTCAGTGGTTGGTCACAAAATTTCCACCATCTGTACAATAGGTAAATTACACTTAAACACTTACAATGTAATTATACAATTCGTGGAGCCGAGCCCCACTCTCAACACTCTCCAGCAGTCAGCGACAAATGCTATGGGGCGCCACAATTAGGCTATCCTCGAGAATTCAAGGAGACGTGTCCAACAAATATCCTAAGATTTTCAAGAACAATGTGAAAAACATGAATAGTAGAAGTGCTGGGATCCGCACAGTGCGAAAAAACACTGTGAAGACTGTGATATGTCTAAATAGTAGGTTTTCTCTGGAATTCAAAACTTGCATGCTATCTTTATGAAGAGTCCTGTGACGCCAACACGTGTTCGATTTTGACACCAGTGTTATTGTTATGTTAGCATTCACCGGCTAACGTCATGAAGAACCCGTGCCAAGGCGATCAGAGGTCACCGTAATAGGCTTGCGCAGCTTTTCAAGGAAAAGATAGTGGCTAGCTTTCCAGAACCCGTGAGATCTACATACTAACGACGATTCCTACCATTTTGATATTCTTAATCGAACTTATAGAGATTGTGGAGCTCCTCAACTTTAATTACCCGGAATGCTTAACAGTGACATTTCTCACATCATATCGGTTCCGCAGTCATAAGTATTTTCCACCCATTGTGAAGCAGATGATGATTACTACATTTGCTAGGGGTATCCTATAGTGATGAAATCGATATAAGCAATAATGATGCCCATGTGATAAAATGCCTTCAACATCACAGAACCTTATAAAATATGTGATTTAAAAAAACTTCTTTTACTGAATCTGAGTCATTTCTACTCCACGTTTTTCCCTGATGAAGTATAAATCGTAAAAATCCATGCTGCGTCTGTTCTACAAAGAAAGTTTGCAACGATGTCATATTAGTGAGTGCGCTGGGTCTACGACCGACCAATGAAATCTTGTGTCTTATATTACACTGTGTCAACGAAACTCCATTAGATATCAATAGAGATGTAAATTGGCGATTCGCTATAGTATTCTTACCGGTGGCAACTGGAGGTGTCATACGATATTAACAGCTTGAGTTCACGTCACATTTCTGATATCCTTTTCTGTCATTGTGTGGGTGCTAACTAGCACTAATTGTTTCGTGGCTCACTTCGACTCCTAATAAATTCAACTCAGTTCATTCTCGCAATCCACATAGATATGCAAATAATTCTCAAATGAAGTTAGAGGATATGATCTTGAAAAGCTATCCATTTTATCGATATTGATGTCTTCACCTTCTTCGACAAGTTGCTTTTCTTCATAAAGCTCAAAATTTTGCATTTTCGTCTAAGCCGAGTTGTTTTCTCGTTTTATATTTCATATATAGTATTATCGTAATCTCGTATATATCCAGTATATTGGGCTGCCTAGATGATGTGGGTGGAACAGCTTTTATTCCGGAGCAATCAAATTGTATCTATTCTTGTTTGTGTCTTCTAAAAACGCAGCCATGAAATCACAGTATTTGAGCTTTTATTTACCGCTTATTCATTTATGTGGCAGAGTACAGTATAGAATAAAATTACGAGGATACTGAGACAAGTGCAAAACGCGGTATTTCGCTGTACGTCGAACATGCGGTTACACTTTCTGAGTGCTAAAAATCGAATTAAATGGTATGGGATTTCACTGAAACGGACTGAACTTGTAGTCATTTATTTTCTGCAAATCATATTGTAGCAATTTCATCTCCTAAAAATCTATCGGAGCATTCAATACTCCCACAACTACTGAATCGACAAATTAGCGATAGAGATGTAGATGAGTTCAACTAGTTTGTTTTACTAGACATCGTGATCTCTGAAATAAAGAGTCTTTCTCTTTACAGTTCTTCCACATTTCTGAACTGGTTTGGAACAAGTTGTAAATTTGAGTAATCCATCAAAGTGACTCCACTACTATCAATTTACTACGACAAAGTGGACGGAGTAAGAATCTCACACCCGTGCAGCAGTTTTTTTCTATTATGCTGTTGAATAACTCCAAAAGCTAAGAAACAACTGCTGATGACTAATTTTTCTATCATTGCTCCATAAATATTACATCGAAAAGAGGGAAAGAGCAAACATTTTCTTACTTTTTGGATATTCCTTAGCATTGTTGACTCCACAAAAATCTAGAAACTAGCCACAGTCTTCACAATTCCAGAAAGTCAAAATAGTCGATCTTTATTATTAAACCCTGTTCTTACTCTCAAGTAAGTCACTCTTTTGGGATCGAGGTAGTTCAGTGGTCAGTGATAAGTGTACCAAAGCGCAAGTTGGTAAGCAAGGCGTAAGTTCAATCTCGTACCCCAACACTCTCTTGCAGTGAATCAACTAGCGCCTCAAGGAATGCCTTAGCTCGACTACTTTCAAGATTGCGAGAAGAATCACCTGGACCAGCGTTTTACAACATTCGAAACAAAGCCGGAACTCTCAAATAGCACAAATTCTTTATCATTTGATATCAAGCATTACTGGTTGATTCCTTCAATCATCGAATATCCTGACCTGGCACCATAGCTGCGATCTCTTTCTATCGTGTATAGGTAGTTTACTGTGAATGGTTCCCACCCCAATTTTTGACTAATTCTGCCTAGTTCGTTTTTGGTGGCAGGGTACGTGAAATTCAATCACAAGAGTGCTGAGATAAGAGGGAAATTTGGAACTTGAGGTGGCTTAGAGCTCGTTTTACCCTTTGGGGGAACTTACCACGAATCCCACTTTCTCTCGCCCGTGTTGCTCTAACAGGCTCGCAACCACTTCAGGTTGTAAGTTTTGCTAGTACTTCGGCACTTGTGCTGTTTTATTTCACAGGTAGCCTCTCGTTAGACATGAATTCAGCAGAAAATGAAGTAAAAATTTTGACTTGAAGGACGGTTCTAGCTTAACTAAATTTGCGACCATTTCGTGCTTATTAGATCACTGCCGTTGACGAGTGATTGTAGATACCCACCAAATAAGTTGGGAGAAAGGCAGAGCAATGACCTCGATGGGGCAATAAAAAACTTAGTAAGCTCTCGTGAAGGGTAATCGTGGGTTAGAAGTCACGTTAGGTTTTACGTTTTGATCGGTTCCCATCTCAGTTCGCACAATCAAGAATCAAGAAGCGCTCATGCTTTCGATGTAGCGCCGTTTTCGTTTCAACTGCTTATAAGAAAAGGTAATAGTCGCTGGAGTTAGCCAGAATCTGCCCCGTGATGTTTACTCTCAAAAAAGCTTCTTCTTCAAGCTTTAGTCCTACGGACATTCAGCAGTTATTCAATAGCAAACGATTTATAGGCTAGCAATACCGAAATGTTTGGGAAAAAGGTCCTGAGGCATATTACCACGCCGTCACCATGAAATGCAATAAAATGCTATGAAAGCGGAATATGCTAGGTTGAGGCTTTTCGTGAAGATGCATCAAACATCGAAGTAATAGAGATGTGGCAAGTTCAATCTGCTACTACGGGCATAAGGATCCTATCTTTTACTACCTTTGCTTCAACGAAGTCAAAAGGTTTATTTTGATTAGCATTCAAGTAATTCCGGCTTCTTGGAACGAGCAAAATAGAATCGCAGCCACTTAGTACAAGATTGCATTCATGAGAGATTCCAGTGGTTGTCTTACCATGTCACTGTACAACAGTGTATCGTTATAGCTTAGGTCGTTCATAGGTGTCGAACCACATTAGGCAGCTAGGGCAAGAACATCACGTAGATTTTTCAAAAATGAGGAATTCGGGATTTTTCCAAGCTAAAAGGCCATTTAGGATGACATATTGCGTGACGCATTTTGGTATACTTTTTTAGCTGCTTTATTGTCATGGAACGAAGCATGACATCTACACTGCGCTGGTAGTCGTAACCATTGTGTGAGTCAGAACCCCAAAAGATGTGTACTCTTTTCCACTGGATTTAGTCACTGAAGTTACTCCAACGACCTAATGTAAATTTAATAGTGTCCTTCCAACTCATGGAAATGTGAAAAGCTTTTAGTCGAATGCTAACTTTTCTAACGCCAAGAGCTATATGGATTCTATTATTTCAAAATATCTCCTCTGAAAAAACTGTTACCATTTTCTACGAATTTAGTGCAATGAAAAAATTTTCAGTGACACATAAGAATCCTTGGAAGAACTACACGTGATGCAAATGATTACAGAGAAAGACCATCACTTATAGTAGTCGTGTGGCATCAGTGCCAATACTTTAAGCAATAAGTCTGGCCTAGGCTCCAAACATCTACAAAAACTGCTTTAATTGCGAAAAGCTCCTTAAAATTGGCTCATAGGTAGATTTCTTATTATGACCTTTCATGAAATACATTTCGGCCATAAGGGACAAAGAAACTGTTAAGATTAAAATGTCATTACTTGTCCTCGGTGATCTTATCAGCTGTTGGAGTTCGTTATTGTTTGCCACTACCACGGTGAATCGATATGCTTCAACAGGTTTTACATTTACTATCCACACGAATGGCTAACAAGTTATCGTCGTCGGTGCACATGCGCATATAAATATTTCCATGTGAAGTGAACACTCATTGCTGTCAATAAAGTGTCGCGACGTTGTTTCGCCTCACTCTCGCTGATGTGCTCGGTTATATTCCAAATATTTTGTTGCTGTCCTTGTTTACTTCCTTACCATCCTCTCCAATTCGTTTTTCCTTCTTCGTCGCTCATGGCGATTCTGAAGAGTTCAGTTCCACTAATATTCATTACCAGCTCCTCTGCCTCCACGCGTATGTACCCAGATGAAACCTGTGACGAATGGGATTTGTCATTCTCGATGAAACTACTTAATTACCATGATGCAAATCGGTTATCACAATCAATTCTTCAACCCTTTGATTATAAGGCTTTTTCCATTTTTTTCGAACTTTCAGGTAGTCATTCGATAGCATAGATCTTGGCGATTCCAAAAGTATACGTGGTTTCTGAAAAAGCCTTATCAATGCGCTATAGTAGCGAAAATAAAGGATGAGATTTTATTATTGCATCTTGGTGATATACGTACATTTCGACGGTTCCGCCCGTCTCCACTAAGATGCGATACCAAAGCCTCGTAAAATTTCAATAAAAACTTTGAATATATATATATATATATATATATATATACATATATATATATATATTACAAGATGCGAGAAGAGTTATAAAATTATGTATTTTGTTAATTTTAGCATTGATATGATGTCGTTTTCAGCTGTGCTTGAGTTATGCATCGTAAAAATGAACGTTTACTGGCGGTTGAGTTGTATATGTATATATATATATATATGCATATATATACGTATATATTTATATATATACATATATATAGATCATAAAAATTAATTGAGCCAAAATGTCATGTGGTTTGTTGATAAACTCTTGTATAGCCCGATGATACATGTGTTTCAAAATAACTGTCAAGAACAATCGAGTCTACAACACTGCCAATCTAGTAATTTTTTACTTGAAGGCAATTGTGTAAATCGTTAGCCGTTGCCTATTGGCTAGAGACGTAGGGCTCTGTCGACTGATGAGGCTGCTCGAAGAGGAAACACTTGTATTTGGCTGTACAAGACCCCATTAACAGACTACATGATATGTTGACTCAAATAATAATTGCGCCATAAGTTGAATTTGATCATGGTCTTAAGACAGCACTCGAAACGAGGTATATATATATATATATATATACAATTTGGCCAGGCGGCGACAACCTTTTATGCCCATCTCATTCACCGGACAAGAATTTATATAGGAGTTTTAGTAATCATTAGAAAGCTTAAATTCTGGCTACAACAATGCGTCGCCTTTTTTTCAGAATACCCCTTAATGACGCGCATTCAAAATAGAATTTTGCTTCACACTCGCTTTTCGCCTTCATGTTTACAAAGCGTTATTAATCGCTGGGAACCGAAAAGCATATCAATATGTAGAGGCACTTCCGTAGTATCTTAGTCGACCGTTTTATTAGGAGCTTCTTCCAAAGTGTAAGAAAAATTCTCAATTGAATAGCAATAGATCGATCGTCCCGCCTCGCCCCGCTCTGTCACGCCTTCTGCTACGGCCTACGTCTCTTGAATAGCCTGTAAACAAGCTTACCAAAAGTGTAAAGTAGGACTTATTTTCTCTGCTAAACCGTACTTCCAAAAAATAAGAAAATCGGTAAAATCAGGAAACATTACGGTATCGGATAATTACTGATTGTCTAGAGAGAGAGCTCTGACCGGCAAGATTTAAAGCAAGATCAGAAGATCAAAGGAGATCAAGGATCAAAAAGCTTTTTGAAAAGCGAACATCTTTTTGAGCTCTTTGAAGCTTTTGCTCTAAAAATGAGTCCTAGCACTCTAACGATGAAGTTTTGCCCGGCAAAGTGTAAGCGAGATAGGATAGAAAAACACGCCGTCGTGTGAAACACAATCTTATCTTGAATTCTACAGCGTAATAAAAGGGTATTTCAAAAAAGCGGCGACGTGCGGCTATAGCCAGAAATCTAAGCTTTCGAATAAGTATTAATACTCCCATGAAAAGTCTCTGTCCAGTGAACGACATCATCTTAAATATTAACAGCCTTAAAAAGCATCGACTGAGGAAGGCGGTGCAACTTATGATATTATACTTTACGAGCACTGTGGCATCTTCGTCCGCTGTTACTGTAAGTGAGGGGCTCGCGATACGAAGAAGGGGGAAACCGTCGAAACGCACGTATCTCACTTAGATGCAAAATCAAAACCTCCGAAATGGCTTAATAAAAGGTTCTTTGTCATCAGCAGGGAACAAATGAGAAACTGATCTCATTCATTGGAAAGAAACTTTTCATATGAGTGTTGGCAATTATTGGAAAGTTGAAAACTGAGACTACAGCCACACTTCGCCGCTCTCTCAAAGCACCCCTATATAACGCTGTAGAGCCCAGATCAAAAATTATGCTTTACATCCGACTTTCGCCTTCATGTTTACGACACGTTATTATTCGCTGGAAGCCGAAAAGCATACCAATGTGCAGAGAAAGTTTGGTAGTATCTTAGTGAGCCGTTTCATCTGGAGTTTTTTTCGAAGCGAAGAAAAATTTCCCAATTGATAAACAATATTTTGATCGTCTCTCCTCGCCTCACTCATTGCCGCGCCTCCTGCCACGGCCGGCACCTTGTCGAGTAGCCAATAAACAACCTGCCGAAAATGTCGAACTCGATCTTATTTCCCCACAAAACGGATTAAAAGGTCCGCAATAAATAACGAAATTACACGCGATATTGCGCGCCGAGTGTGATACTCAAATTCATTATCGCTCCTACAGCGCAATAAAATGACGTATTCGGTAAACAGACAGTGCGTTGGAATCGCACTTTCTAAAGCTACCAATGACTTTTAAAACTTTGAGAAAAAAAACGGGAAAGTTAACATCCCCAAATGATTGACAAATAGACTGCGATAACCGATTTGTTCCGATACTGCTTTACATTATTGCCAACTTAATTCGTGAAGAGAGAAGTTACCTCATGTCCTCAATTGACTTGTTGCAGACGATTTTTACTCACTGTCTCGTAAATTACACATAGAACAAAGATTAAAACCACTCTACAGAAAATTGCGATGAAGGAACTGATCGCATCGGCATGAAATCGAAATGTCAATAACAGTGTAATAGCCCGTCCAACTTATCTCAATTTTATGTATGCGAAATTCACCATTAAAAATTTTGTTTCCCACAGAAGTCGCTTGGAAGCTTTCAAGTACTAGTATGACTTTTTTGAATCAGCTTTCAGTTAACCAAGACGCGAATAATCTATATATATATATATCTCAAACTGCTCAACCCAGGTAAGTAACTAGGCACTTTAAAGATATGTACCATAAGATCTATAGGACCTCTTATCAATCCCACTGTCATTGTGATCCGTCGATATATATCTTTTGTCTTTGGACTTTATTTTCCACATATGATTTGAAACAAAAACGAATGTTCACAAGAAAGCCAAGAAATGAGCAAAACTAGGAACCTTAGATGCTCTTCAAACTCGTAGCAACATTCCCCGGTTCTCACGTACTGTCCACCACCGGCACCCTGACTTCGACGTTCTCTCATCAATTTTTTCACACGGATGCCATTACAATCACTCGTCGACGGAAATGATCATGGGAGCACAAATTAGCAATAAACTCAGTTAAGCCAAGCTGTGGTCAAAATCGTACTGTTCTAACTATAATCTATTGCCTATTCTTTCTTTTTCTGTTGGCGGATAATTGCTGATAGTAGCGACAGAAGTCTAACATGGATGAAAGAAAAGCTATCAGGGATCTCAGTGGTGTAGTCGATAACGCGTAAATCCCTAGAGTGGTCTTCGCTACTTCAAAGCTCATGAGAGGTTCTGAGCTTCGCTCATTATTCGCCACTGTTGTGCTTATATTTCATATGGCCTCCTACCATCGAAAAAATTCGCCGTAAACAATATTTTGGTGCTAACTCAAGCCAATATATTAAATATACTGCTAGCTTGTTGTTGATTGCTCTCAACTTGTTGATGATCAGCTATTACGGAGAACTTGTAGAAATATGGTATAGCAGACCAATAGACGAGGCTTAGTCTTCTATTTCTAGAAGCGTTTCCATTTCATTGTTATCAAAGCATGATTTTCATTAGGATTAGAGAAACACGTCTCGATGAATTATCGTCGCTTCCCTTTTGCCCAATAACATTTTCTGGGAGCTAAGAAATCGAGATCCAAACACCTAAAGCGGAACCATATGTTCTGAAATCAATCCGTGTGACCGCAAAGGTATCGAAGTAATAGTGTGTCAATCGTATATGACACATAACCCAGGAATATCATATCTTTCATTTCAAGTGTTTTATTAAGACCAAAGCTCAAATTTGTATATGCTAAACAATCGTTTTTGAGCCACGCATGTCATGTGGTCTGTCAAAATGGGCTGACTTATAAAGCCCGGTGAACGTGTTTCGATTAGCAGTCTCGTCAGTCGGTGAGTCACCCTTCGTCTTTAGCCAAATCTTTCAGGTCGCTCAGTCCCCTATACCAGGACTATTTGGTATATTAAAATGTGAGCTGTGGTCTTGAGAAAACACTCGAAACAAAAGATATGATATATTAAACACTAGCCAAGAGCAATCGAGTGTATAACACTCTGTGTACAGTGTTAATTTCACCGGACATGGAGTGTGAAACGTTCGTCGTCGTTAATTCTTAGTATGGAGGCTGGAGCACCCACAGAGGATTGGCAAAAGGAGAGAAAGGCTAACTGCCCGATTGACGAGACCGCAACGTCAAAACACGTGTATCGGGCTCTTTACGTCAGCCCATTTTAATAACCCAAAAATAGTTGTTTTCGCCACTCAAAATTGATGATATGTCGTACCTTTTATCATGATATCTTGCCAGTTTCAACCTAAATCTTTCAGCCAACGAAAAACAAGTTTCTGAATTTCTTTTAGTATGGCGTGCCCATTTGATGGAACACAAGTCGCATTCATGGAAATGACAGATGAAGAAGCACAATCTGGCGTTAATAAAGTGGAACTTGGTCAAGGAATAACATACAGCGAATATTTGCAGGTGATGACTGTTTGTCAATTACTTGAAGAGATGTTGTAAACACCTCTGACAAGCGCTTACAATATGCTATATGCAATTGAGAGTATTCCTCGCAAGTAAACCAAACGGTTGCACCTACTTTCTTTCTCTTTCTCCTTCTCTCTGTCTCTCTGTCTCTCTCTCTCTCTCTCTCTCTCGCCGTTCTTTATCATTTTCTACTTCCTCTTCTTTTTCTTCCTTCTGTGAATTGCCCAAGGACATACTGATTGATCATATAGCTTTCGTATTCTCAGCCTAATGTCAGACTTAGGCATAGAATTGAGCTTAGATTGATTACCGTGAACAGTGTCTCCAGTATGCGCTTTTCTGGTATACGTGTTACGTTTCGTCTGCTGAAAAGAACAAAACGATCAGAATCAGAGAATACCCACCATTTTTTTAGGTTTTCAGAATTCTAATGCTGCGAGTGTAATTGTTGATAACTCTAAAACATGTATCACAAAAAGTAAACAAATTCAGCAATACGAAGGATAAGTTTTCTCAGAGATTCTTGTACAAGTCTGGATTCGAGCATTCTTTTGTTTAGATTGTACGTTATTGGTTTCAATGCAATGGTCGAATAGCATACACACTAATGAGTTTAATCTTTTGATACATAAATAGTTTATATTTAGGAACATTTCTCAAGGACTATGCAATAAATGTCCGAGGCAAGCCTCTCAAAAATTCTCAACAACTACTCCTGCACGCATAATTTTCTCTTATTCGCCGTCATCACAAATCTAATTCTTTTTGAATCATTTCAAAGAATCTGCCAAAGATTTCCTCACGTGGTTCACGGAAACATTAATGAGAAGGGTTTCATATCTTTCTAACAAATCTTGTAAAAATCTGGCAACCTCAGAGAGCTCGTATTGGCTACTTGAATTGCGGGATAGAAAGCGACCATGTAAGTGCACTGTAGGGCACTTACAACCGCGCGAAGAAGTTAGTGGACGGGTGCTTCGTGATGCATGGTTTTAGATGCGCTGTGCTGGATCTACCTCCTCTCCAACACGCATCTGTAATGAGTAGGGACACCTTAGCTCAACTATCATGATTGCTAAAAGGAGATCTGCCCAACCAGTATTGCACGACATTGCCGAAGAAGACGATATCTTCAAGCAGCAGTCGAAAGGACACAAGAAATGTTTGAAAACGTTTGGGTCAATGAATGCGAAAAAAACTAATCGAATGCTAGAAGTGTCCGGACCCGCACAATAAGATGACGGATCATGTAAAATAATTGAATTGCAGTGATGGCCACTCTATTATCTGGTAATGTTTTAGCCACCATAAGATGTGAGTAATCCTCTCATCGTTTTGACTCATATTTCTTCCTCAATTAAGACGACTTCAATAATGGCATTAACCTACTTACTAATAATGGAGAAATTTTTTACTTTTTTTAACCAATCAACGCGACAGCAAATGATATCAGAATTAACAAAATCACTCTACATCAAAACTGAACTCTTCCTTATTTTTCCACCTCGTCTACTCAAGATACAGCTACAAGTCCATAGAAAGTAAGAAGTAAGAATGTAGGGAAACAAACAGTGGCAACAGAAACACTCATCGAAGGGGGCTTGAGTTCTACACATAGTCGCTAAGAAAACAACTCTTGAGTCAACACTCGCTAAAAAAGTGCCCAAAGAAGTGGTCAGTTCGCTCCATGAGCTCTGTATTATCCAATTCCCGCTCTTTAACATTGCTTACAAGCAAAGTAAAAAATCTGCTGTCTTAAAACAATCTAGTAAGTCCATGAAAAATCACTTGCGTGATTTTTCTTTAACAGTGAAAAGTAGTAGATCTCTCTAAACACCGACATCATTGCTTTTTCAGTTGCATAAGTTATTAGACTGCCAGAAGCTAAAATCGGAAGAACAAGGTGATCGAGTTGAAGACGAACATCTGTTTATCATTATTCATCAGTGCTATGAGCTTTGGTTCAAGCAGATCATTTACGACATCGACATTGTGCGGGCTTTACTTAATAATACAGTACGTTCACCAATCTTTATAACTCAAATCACTACTTTTCTGTTGCTCATATTTGTTAAATCTGATGAGATGAGCATTAATACATTTTCAGGTTGTTGACGAAACCAAAACGTTACGAATTGTATCGGGATTGGATCGAACCGTTCGAATTCTGAAATTACTTGCCGATCAGATCACAATTCTTGATACGATGAGCCCGTTAGATTTCGTGGATTTTAGGTCCAGATCATTACACGTTCCATAATTTTTTTCACTTCAATCTTCCATTGCTCCATACGGAATGATTAAAAAATGCGTTACGCATTCAACTCGCTTCACAGTATCGTAGAGGTGATAGAGGAGATTGAGTGCATATCTGGAACTGTAACTGGCTTGTGGTGGTCTGCCAATACGTCAGTTCAGGATCAAATTACCACACAAGCCCATCACAAGTTTATCGCATTAGAAGAGATGAAAGGGCTTGGTGAGCTTGCCTTGCGGAATGAAACCATTCGATGCAGAAATAATAATGCCTAAAACACAAGAGCGTCCCATCTACATAAAGCATAAAAGGATAAAAGGATAGTAGGATAGACCTCTCGGCGTTGATCAATCTCTAAAGAATGCGCCGAGCATTCGTCTTCAATTTTTAACCTCGTATGAGGTGATTGAATGCATATCTGGCCTTTACAATGACTCCTGCTGAACCGAGTCAGTGCTGCTTATCCTCTCAGGCAACTCTGAGATCAGTCTGGTACCATTTTGCCGTCCCAGCAGGGATGGATGGCTTGGTGAGCCATGAGTGTGATTTCGAACCATTGACCTTGTGTGCGAATCGGAGCACCTCTAACTACTGCGCCACATGCGCTCTCTCATTTAACCATATCTAAACAATAATCATTTCAGAAAATACCTCACCACAGCGTCGGGATTTCAGTCCTTACAGTTCAGGCTACTGGAGAACAAAATGGGAGTTCGACCAGAAAGACGAATCAAGGTGAATATTAACCGAACTAAATAAAAAAAATCACTCTAGATCTTAGATATAAGCTAACTGACGTGTGTTCATGGAGATCATCTTAAATATTCGTTCCCTACTAGAGACTGAACAAAACTTCGTTTGTTCCTTTATCTCCTTACCATGCCAAACTAGTCCAATATCATTTTCTTTACTTTCTCCTCCATTTACTGCGAAAGAAAACTTCCTCACTGTGTATCTACTTGGTAACTATCACATTTCATCTTATGATTGACTTTCGAAAAATTTTACACCGGTGTTTGATGATTTTGACAAACTTCAATAAATGATAAAACCACTATTTTTTCAAGTATAACGCACTACATTACAAAAATGTGTTTCTCAATAAGGACGAGTTGATGGCGATTGAGAAAAGTGAGGAAGAACCGTCACTCTTCACTCTAATCCAGGTACATTTTCGGCTTCGATTGGCCTTATTTCTTATATTCATCAAAAATCTTAACGAGAAAGTACCATAGATTGCAATGAAAGTTTGAGCAGTAGGACATCTCTGGTGCCGTCTTTTAAATATAAGTCTACGAATTTTACAATATGATCAAGAACTGCAATTACAAGCATGCCGAGGTTAGAGATAAACTTAGAATCTCAATCAGACTTCGAACGTGTAAAAACGTTTCTAAAGATTAACGTGTAACTACTGTACCAAGCGAGGATTTTGTTTCACCATCTTCTCTGCTAAAATGTAATTCCATCAACATCTTGCTCTCAAATGTGCTTCATCCCTATCACTCTCTTTAATGGGTGAGTGTCAATTGTATCGATAGGGTGAGAACATGGCGTGAGAGATTAGTGAGTAATACGTGTCTTTGATAAGAGTAATCGCGGGTTCGAAGTCCAGTTCAGATTCCGAGTTCTCTTCATATCTCAGCAATCTTGTGATTAGATTAAATTGTGTACACTGCCATCTAAAAGTGCATAAGCAAGGCAATAAATGAAGTATTGGGTGATAATTGCCGGTCGCAGACAATAAACGGCTGGTTTAGAACTGGTTAGAGCGAACACCTGGCTTAAAGCATGCAGCAGTGGATGGTGAAGAGGAGGAGGGTTTCTGGGCAAAATACGAACGAGCAGTATCAAGATATCTTAGCGATCTATATGAAGAGGCTACGGTATGTGGGAGTAACTTTCATCACATTAATTCATAGCTAAGGAAGTGGATTGCTTTTCCGTTATTGACACACATTTCCAAACCTTTGAAAACAATTTGTTTTCTGTTCTTTTTTTCGAGTTTTTATGTCCATTTCGAATCTCGGCAATTTCAATGCTATACTTCATTTATAAAAAAGCCTTTTTTTGCGCTGTAGCACTAAAATTAGGAAAGTTTCAGAATCAGTGCATTTCAACGCAGTTTTCGCTTAGCAGAGTCTTTCCCTTACACTTTCACTGATCAAATTTACTCGGTTTTCAAAAACGACCTCTTACCACGCTATAAACAAGAGAAGAGAGTTGGGTTTCGCACCCGCAAAACATTTCTTGTCGGCAAGGGTGTGTGAGTGGGTGCGTACTGATCGCGCGATTCACTGATTTTTTGCAATTCACATGTGGCGCGCGATTTTTGATATCAATTCGAGGGCTTTATGAATTAGGAGTCCTCCGTTTTGAAAAAACACTAGACAAAATATATGACTCGATACTCCAAAATTTCCTCCACACGTTCTTATGCCTTTTGCTCAGTCTCAGGCTTTGATTCTATTTGGCAATATAAATAAAAATGACAATCCTAGGCCCAGAGAACGTTGAAACGAATTTTTTTCTACAATGCAAAAAACCTTGAAATCTCAACGAAACAAGGAAACATTCCTGAATAAACAGCAGAAATATATGGCAGAACGCCCCACATGTGAGACATAATTTTATCTTTAATGTTACATCCCGTCAAAACGGTTTTTCAGGAAAATACAAAGTCGAAATTGTCCAGATTTTAAGTTTCGAATAATTACTAAACTCTAAGAAAGTAGGAAACACGTTATTCCTAAATGGTTTGAATTGTGTGCCGATAACGAATTATAGCCGAAAATGGTTTTGTTTTGTGGGGTTAATAACAATTTTGTTTTCATTGACAACAACATTCTATTCATTCTCAGAAGGAGGAACTAGCACAAAACGTTCGCGATCAGCTTGTTGCGGAATATTACAAGACCAAGGACTCATTTGCGACGATTATTGACCCTAAACAACATGCGCAACAGATTTTAAACGGTAATCAGTTTTAAGTCCTGTGATGGAATTTGAACTTTGAGAACCGCACCAGTTGCTTTATTACAACATTCAAATACGTAGCTGCTCCTTTTCCAAAATGAAAAGCAACAAAACATTGCTTTATGGTGCTCGGAAAATTGAAGTCATTGCTAGGCTTCCATCATACCAATAAAGCATAAAGCGTTAGCCGTTGATCAGTCTTAAAGGCGCTCGCCATGCACTTGGTTCTTTAAATCACTACAAAAGCGACTGGATAATTTCCGATAAATTCATGAAAAATGACTATGGCATGTCAGTCTGTCGAGTCCGTGCTTTTGTCCTGTGAGACAAATCTACCGTTTTTCAACTTCGGAGGAATTGATGTCATTGTCCACTTAGGAGTGGAAATCTTAGTTCACTTATGAGGCAAGTTTGCGCCATTAGCCACAGCTCGTGGAACGACACCGAATCAGCGATGATCGAGTAGTATTGTTGGGCATCTCGGACCGATGCGCTATAGGAATTCAAAAACCGTTTCTTAATTACTAGACCTAATTGGCTCAAGGTATTCCTATGCTCTTTGACATCACGGTTTGTAGAACACTATAATTGAATTGATCCACATGGACAGTATTTGAGCAGCATCAATCAAAATTTTTATTTTAATCCCTGCTGATTTCGCCATTTCTTCGATATATAATTTTCCAGGTACACGTTTGCTATCACATGATGCCATGAAAGGAGCATTGATGATTTACTTCTATCGGTATGGTAACTTTCATAGTAGAAATAAGATGGATTGATGGATTAGAATCTGAATACGATGTGATTTGAGTGCAGTGACAATCGTTAGGATTGATGAGTTTGATAAGTGAATGGGCTGTTCAAATGAATCGTCCTTTTCCGGTTCTTTTCCTTTCAGAGATATGCCTCGATTTTCTCAGCCATATCAAATTCTCACCTATCTTATGGATATCGATAGTTTATTTACTAAATGGAGATGTGGGTGTGATCATGTCTTACCATTATCAAATATTCACTACGCTAGGCAATAGAGAAAATTTCGTGTTTAGATAACCATGTTATTCTTGTTCAACGTATGCTTGGCTGCAAACAAGGAACTGGCGGTAGTTCTGGATACATGTATCTGAGAAGTACTGTTAGGTAACGTTATGTTCCGTATTAAACATCAGATCTATTAACCAGGTGATTGAGAGCTGCCGTAATCCGCGTGATTCTACGCTAAATTTAGTTGATTTTATGGTTGAAATACAGAGTCTTTTCGAAAAACACTCTAATCAAAACAATGAGTAGGCCTCTTGTAAGACTTCTACGCTTCATTTGCGTTTTACATGGAGCGATTTGAGTACAAACTTGGCATTTCTTAGTGCGGATTACGATAGTGCTTGAGCCTTGAGAAGGAGATATTGTGTTGATAATGTCCTCAAAGCTAACTTTCAGCGATAAATATAAGGTATTTCTGGATCTGTTCAATTTGTCGACATGGCTTATTCCTCGTGAATACATTCCATCACTAAGCCCACGAATGGTGAAGACGCTGTCCGAACACTCGCATCTAAGCGCTACGATGATGTCGTCGGAAAGCGAATGAATTTTTCCGCACATGGTCTGGCCGCTGTGTGATGGAATGATGACGATTCTACGAGAAGAGCAGTTAGGCGCTTTACTTTTTCAAAGGAATTTACTTTTGTTTTGTGTATATGGCTGTGTGTATGATAAATATCTGTAAGATCATACTCATTCAGAACTTTTACTGACTTCATAATGTCTTTCAAACTACCGTAAAAAAGAGACAAATGATGATCCTGAGATTCACTTTGACTTAATTCTGACTAAGGCCGATTTTATGAGAAAGCATGAATGAACAAACAAAAAGAACCTAGAGTTCCATCTGAAAACGATCGCTTGCATTACCTGTGATCACGTCAGTGATCGAAGAATTTTTTTGTACCCTTCACGTATCACACTCACTGGCTTGCTACGCTATAGGGACACTAAAAGCATCACATTTTTGTTTTTGACCGCATTTTTCTGTCAAGTACACAGGTAGACACCATAGCTTACTGCATCTCCAAATGGTACCAGTTTATCCCTTCTGACCCTCTAATCAGAAGTGACGTCATCTTCTGGCTTTCCAGTTGGAAATAACCAACTTCTTAGCTTTGGCAACCTTGACGATAGTGGAGGATCATTTTTGTGAAGATTATGTTCAAAGCTCATGAACGCTCCTCTTTCATTATGTCTGTTGTGGGTGATTCCTGACGGAAATTGAAAGATATGAATGTCTATAAATTGGAAAAAAAAAACCTTTGAATGATGTCTACACACGGTTTTTCCAAAGTAACAATCTTGAACCAAACACATCGTTCAAGCGGTGGTGACCATAAGGCGAAACCCTGGAGTGTTTGAGAAATAATGTGACATCTATGGTATTTAATGATAAAAAGATAAAGAATAAAGCTCTCGGCGTTGATCAATCCCTGAGGGATGCGACATGCATTCGGCTTCAATTTTCAACTTTGTTTGAGGTGATTGAATGCATATCTGGCCTTTACAGTGACTCGCGATGGCCTCCCACCGTACCGGTCAGTGCTGCCTATCCTCCCAAACAAGTCTGGTACCAATTTACCAGACCCTGGATTGATGGATGGCTTGGTGAGCCATGAGGGCGAGATCCAATTGTTGACCTCGTGTGGGACGCAGAGCACCTTTAACCACTGCGCAACATGCGCTCTATGGTCAATGGTAACTTATTGATGAGCTATTCTGGGCCTGGCTTTTAAGCACAAAATAAACAGCGCCATCATCTTTGGCAAGGAGATTAATGTAATGATTCTATTCTTGCAAAAAATTGTTAACCACCTATTTGAGGCACTTCAGTGGATTAGAACACATCGCTACGTCCGGGTACGCATAGAGCATTTGATGACTAGTACTAATTCGCATGTTCAGAGGGAAATTGCTACTTATACATTTGTGAAATATTGTAGCGTGGGGAAATGTCACATCGGTAACGCAGGGCAGGCGACACTGATCAACTCTTGAGGGATGTGCCATACAGTTGAACTTAGTTATGAATCGCAGTGGTATTTGGAGTCGCATCAGGCCTAAACAATAGATTTTGATTCGCTATCAACGTATCAATCCAGTATTTTCAACGGCCCAGATGAATTCCGCAGTAAATTGTTGACCCCGAGCGGATGGCGGGTTCGAAATACACGAAGTACTGCATGGAACCATCGGCCATATGTGCACCATTTAGGAGCTCTTGCGACCGTGTCACATTCAAATTGTCTCGAACTATTGAGAGGGAGGAATTACATCAACTGAGAATTGATTTCTCCTCACGAAGACGCTCAATTCACTAGCAGTGGTCTCCTTTGAATCATTAAGGAATCACTGTGCTTTTTTCCTCTGGATCTCTTCACTGTAACTCATTATATTAGCATATTTTGTTGAATTTATTAGAGGAAAATCTCCTTAATTTGAAAATTTATTGAGTGTTTCAAGGAGAAACAAAATGAGAGATTATAATAAACAAAATATGTAATGTAAGTAGAGGATTTAGCATTACTCGAAAAATATTTACGGCCTTACTCTGGACAAAGAAGTGAGGGTATAACATGATAAATTTGGGGTTGTACCTGTAAGTGCGATAATAACTCTGATTTTCAACTTCATCAATTCCTCCCAGTGATTTTCAAGATCTGAGAAAGAAGTAATCTAAGATGATTTCAATAAAGACCTTTAACAACTAAGCCGTTCAAACTTCTTCGATTTTATCAATTACATGGATTCGACACAACCTGTTATCTCACAGATTCCACAGATACTGGCAAGTGAGTAGCTCAAAGTGAAAGATTTTGCTAATAACTTCGTCTAACATGTGTAGAAAAATCGTGTCATCAACTCACTCAAATATCCAAAAAATGATAAAACTTACCTTCAGAAGCATCGAAAAGAAGTCGGAATAGTTATGTCAGCGGAGCACATTAAATCCAGCAATTAATTTACCCTAGGTGGTTGGTGTTAATTCTGAAATATTTTTTATGGAATATCACTGTCCTAAAGCTGAAAGTAAACTTTTTTCTAGCCAAAATTATAGCCGTGACGTTGAATAATATACTATGAAAAGATTGAATATGTTATTCAAAACTTATAATGATTATTCCAAAAGAGATAAAACGATGATAATGATAGAAAAAGTCGCATCGCGCTACACAGCACGGTTCGTCACCATGGCACTGATCAATCAAGCGAAGGAGTTTTTTCTCCTGTACAGAAAAGCTATAACTAGACCTACACCATGATTCGTCGTCGTACTGGAGTAGACGGCGTTATCGGGCATCAAGCTTTTTTCATTGCTGAAAACTCAAGACGCTATCAAACAACTTTCTCAAAATTTTATGATACAGCATCAAAAGATGAGCCAAACAAAGACGAAACTTGATGGTGGAATGTCTTTCTTGATGTCCATCTTCAAACTCAACTGAAAGCCATTTTCGCTCGAAAATCATACAATCAACCAAAGTGTGGAAGTGGATATAGAGTGGTCAGTGATATGAGCATATTGACATTTAGGGTCGATTTGAGTCTACATCCACTCTCAAAGTGTAAAAATAGCTATCCTTTTTAATTCTATGCCAGTGCAGCTCAGCACAAAATAATTCATTCTGATCGTAATAAAAAATTTCAAAAACCAAAATTCTTACTTACAATATTCGAAAGTGACTCCTGGCAACGAGGCAACCGGTGGAGTATGCCCGTTTATGGACATCTCCATGCCAAGAGTAAAACAAGAAGAGCAAATTCCAAGACCGACTATCTATCAACCTTGGCATAGTACCAATAAATTAGTATTTTTCACTGTTTAGCCGCTCCGAGGTGTTATTGATATCATTTATTGAATATTAGCAAAGCATACAACAATACAGATAGTAATGCAGCTTGAATATACAATGTTCGAGGTGGCTAACGTTTCGGCGCGTCGCCTTCGTCAGAGCCTGGAAAGATCACATTGATCCACAATCCGCTAAGCCAAAAACCTCCATAACCCCAGCAGAAAATGTTAGAAATGTGTTTTGGATCGCGTATTAAAAGCTTCATTCTAAAACACTCACCGTTTTGATGTTTGGGTCTATCAATTATAAATTGAAGACCAGCCGCTTAAGGTCAGTGCATCAGTGGGCTGTGCCTAACTCGGGCCGAAAAAATCAGCATGAGGTATGGTTCGAGGTCACGCTTGATTACGAGGCACTCCTCTTTTCGGTTCATTTTTGGGCCTTTGCTATGTATCCAAAAGACTTCTAATGTTTTACGCGCAGATGTTCTTGATTCCTGTGCGAGGATCGTGAATTCGACGCCGAACAATACTCCTGCATGTTTTTGGTCCTTATGCGTGCCTAATGGAGTTTTTGGATCACGGTTGCGTAACCCAACTAGGCGCTCTTTTACACGGAGGAATAGTGGCCTACCCGTTTTGCCAATGTAGTCATCGCCGCATGCCTCGCAAGAGATTAGGTTAATTATACCCGATCTCATACAGTCGCCGTCTCTGCCGTTAGGACAAATTGTTTTAGAATGAAGCTTTTACTATGCGATCCAAACTCATTTCTAACGTTTTGTGCTAGGGTTATGGAGGTTCTGACCTAGTAGATTGTGGATCAATGTTATCTTTTCAAGCTCTGACGAAGGCGACCCGCCGAAACGTTAGCCACCTCGAGTATTATATATTCAAGCTGCATTACTGACTGTATTGTTGTATGCTTCGCTAAAATTCAATAAATAATATTAATAACACCTCGGAACGGCTAAATAGAAGAAAATACTACTTGAAGAGCCATGAGTAGATCGGTATCAAGAAGCAAGGTGATAAACAAGGCACTACTTCGATCCACTTCTCCAAAACTTTATTTGCAACTGAACAGAGAACTCCTCAGAGAACGGGTTAGTTGAGCTACTAACAACACTGTAAAAATAATCGTCTGGACCAGTAATCTACGAGATTTTCGAAGAAGACGAAATCTTCAAGCAGCAGCAGAAGCAGAGCGTAAAATATTCGAAGACATTTACGCAAACTGATTAAAATGATACGATTCAAACATTCAAATGCTTAAGTGCTGTTATTCACGCAGTAAATTGTGCTAACGTGGTGCAAAGTAAAAAAAAAGAGGTTGCAGCTTTTATACAATATCAAGCATTTAGGAGATTCAGTTTGGAAAAACCTAAGTACCAGTCTGACAGCAATGATATATCCTCGCTTTTCTCGCTTCATCCCATACAAGACAGTTTTATCTGATGCAAGTGCATTAGTGCTGACGTCCTTTGCAGGACACGGTTTTCGTCTACACACCTTCTCCTTCTCAATTATTCACTATGACTGATTGTCCTAAGCGTTCGTCAAGATACCGATCGATCATCCTTTATAGTGTAATTTCCTTTTTGCCATATCAGTATTGTCCATGGACCTCCCTCTCTGAGGGATCCCGTCCGGTTAGTCGCGAGGGCACGTGGCGTGTCCCCAGGTGGTGGATAGGGGAATGAACGCGAACCAAAAGCGAACGTGTGCATCCAGAGACGCAGGTGGATTCAGGGGAGAGCACCCCTGCTTCTGCAGCGCCGACTTGACAAAAACTCTATCGCTAAGAGTCAAGTCGGCCAAAAGTCTGCGATCAAGCGGCTGGGAAGTACATGGGAGGCAGTTAGGAGTCGCCTCCAACAAATAAGCTCTTCCCGCTCCTCCGAGAGAGACTGGCAAACTACTCGTGAGTTCCGAGCCCCCACGTTCAGAGCCTGGCAAGCTATACGTTGGGTATCAAAATGCCAAAAACAGTAACAAATATGGGCCTCATTCCCCTGACCCCGAAAGAGCCTCTGGTACGGCAGCGCCAGGTAGGACGAGTACAGAGAGGCTGCTAAAATCTCCGGGTCAAACTAGGCTGCCAAGATCGAAACGGACTAAAATGACGATTTGCACCCATGCAAGAACCCTTGCTCACGAATCCGCTGTAAAAGATCTATTGATTCAAGCAAGGAGAATAAGGTACGACGTCAATGGCTTGGCTGAGACGAGAAGATGCCATCCTTTTCACGCTGTTTATGGCACCGGAGAAGAACTATTCCTTGGAGCATGCGATCGCAGAGGTGCCGGTGGCGTTGGCGTCCTCGTCAAATCGAATCTGACCGTGAGCATTGATTCGTTTGAACAACTAACAACCCGTATCGGACGATTACGGTTGAAACGACGCGGTTCTATACCGGCTTTGACGATCTTCGTTGCTTACGCACCAACATCAAGCTATGACGAAGACGAAGTCGAAGCCTTCTATATGGACCTTGAAAAATTCTTCAGAGAAGATCATACATTCTTCAAGGTCATTGTCGGAGGTTTTGACGCAAAAATCGAACCAAGAAGAACGTCTGAAGAACGTCATAAAGAGAACCACGGACTAGAATTGAATGAACAGGGTGAGAGGCTGTCTGAGTTCATCATGACGACTCAAACCATCCATGGTAACTCGCAATTCCAAAAGCCTCCTTCTCAGCGATGGACGTGAGAGTCCCCCAATGGAGAGCAACATAACGAAATATACCACATTTTAGTAAATCGAAAGTTTTGCCTGACAGATGTCGCTGTTGTTTCTAAGTTCTACAATGGATCAGACCATCGCCTCCTTCGCGCAACGTTCCCTTTTTCGAGGAGAAGAGAGAAAGCCGCTAGATTCAAACAACGAAGTCCCAGAACTACCATAAACTGGGATGTATTCAAAACATTAGTCGGCTCTTGGGAAGATACCGTTGTCGACAACATCGACGAAGAATGCGATCGACTCGTTGAATATCTTCATGTTAGCGCTAAGAAAGCCGAGAGTCCTAAGGTCACGAAGAGACGCTTGTCTCCGTAGACACTCGAGCTGATACGTCAACGCGGATTCGCACAAGTTACAGGCAACCGAATCTTAACGTCCGAACTTGCGAAACGCTGCAGAGAAGCGATAAAAGAAGACCTTAAAGAGAGAAGAGCAGCAGTTATGGCAGAAGTTGCAGAAGCTGGGAAGAGCATTTCCAAATTTCAGCGAGGCTTCGCCAACTATAAGACTAAGATGATTGCACTCCGATACCCTGACGGGACACTTACAGCTTCGAGAAGGGCTATAGAGAAAATCATCCACCAATACTACTCGGATCTCTTCGCTAGCCATGTCCTCTTACCGTCATATAAATTGAAAGAAGACGAATATGTCGTTCCACAGGTCCTCCCTTCCAAAATCCGACATCCTATATCGTCGGTGAAGAACAGAACAACACCCGCTCCAGACAGGATTAGACCAGAACACCTGAAGAGTACCTGCCGCCAGTTTTCATCAACGCCCTGGCTCGGCTCTTCACTCGCTACCTTTCAGAATGTAAGGTCCCATTTCAATGGAAAACCAGCAAGACCGCATTGTTGTTCAAAAAGGAAGACCTTCACGACATAGGCAATTAACGCCTAATCTGCTTGCTATCCGATGTCTTTAAACTCTTTACTCGAGTCATCCTAAAAAGGATTGACAGAACACTGGACGAAGGACAGCCATGGGAACAAGCAGGGTTCCGAAAAGGATTTAGTACCATAGATTACATCCACACGATTACAAGACTCATTGAAGTTTCACGAGAGTACAAACAACCACTCTGTCTCACTTTCATCAATCTGTAAAGAAGTCTTTGATTCAGTGGAAACAGAAGCGGTTGTAGAGGGTCTGGATAACCAATGCGTCCCTACTCGATACATAATGATCCTTCGTGAGCTTTATGAAGATCTCGTGACCAAAATATCTCCATTCTACAACAACATCACCATTGACGTAAGAAGGAGGGTTCGACAAGGCGATACAATTTCGCCAAAGCTATTCACTGCCACCCTACAAAACGTCATGCGAACATTAGAATGGGCCGAAATGGGAATGAAAATTGACGGACGACAATTAAACCATTTTTGCTTTGCTGACGATATCGTTCTCATAACACCAAGCATCAGCCAAACGGAACGAATGTTGACCGATTTCGATAACGCCTGTGGAAAGAATGGTCTTCAACTTAATCTAACGAAAACGATGTTCATGAGGAACGAATGGGCTTCGAATGCCCCATTCACGCCCGGAACGACATTCTCCAAATTCTCCACTTACGTCTACCTAGGTCGTGAAATCATCATGATGAACGACCTAGTTCCAGAGTTGAGCAGGAGGAAACGAGCGGCTTGGGGAACGTTTAAGAGCATCGAAGATGTAGTGAAGAGGACAAAGAACATCCGACTCCGTGCCCACCTTTTCGACTCGACAATTATCCCTGCCCTAACGTATGCAGCAGAAACCTGGTCGCTACGTAAGCAGGATGAAAGATCACTTGCCGTTATTGAACGCGCAGTCGAAAGGTCAATGCTAGGAGTATCCCGTATCTCGCAAATGAGAGAAAGGATTCGAAGTTCCGATCTACGTCAACGATCGAAAATCAGAGAAGCCGTTCGCACGTCAGGATATCGAAAATAAGGTGGGCCGGACGTGTTATGCGCGTTACCGACTGGATTCCTCGGGACGTCAAGCGCTATGAAGGAAGACCACTGACCCGCTGGTCCGATTTCTTCACAAAAGCGATGGAAGAAAGATATGATGCTCAGCGAATCCCTAGAGCGAGGAGGACACACTGGGCTACTCTTGCATGCGACAGGGAAAAATGGATGAGTTGCTGGTACCCGCTCGAGTCACTCGACGATCAACGGGACGGCAGGTGATAGAGGTCAGTATTGTCGGAATCAGAATTTCGTCAATCATTGAAGAATCTGAACTGGCAGCCGAAAGGTGCAATCTCTCGGTATCGCGTAAGGCTAGCTCTCCGTCAAAAGTTTCTGTTTTGAATTCCAACTTTATTTTCTGCCTAATTCAATTCTGAGGAGAGAATGCGATGTGAAAATAACCACAGGAGTGCTGAAACAAGAACAAAACTTTGAACCCCCAGTGGTTCCAAGTTTGTGAATACTCATTCCATGATCTTATTAAGTTATCCACTGCTCCATCGCAACTCTCGCTTTAACTTTTTCTTAGTCGTATTTCTCTTGCGGGCTCAAAACCAGTACAGGTTGCTCGTATTACTCGTATTTCAGCACTCTTGTCGTTATATTTCACAACATACCTTGCCATTAGACATAAATTTGGAAGAACATGGAGTAAAATTTGTGACATCAGCGATAATATCAGCTTGAGTGAGGCTTACGTAGATTTTTTACTTCCTAGATCAATTCCGTTGATGAGTGATTACTGACGACCACCAATAGGCTGAGGCAATGGCGAAACAACGGCTCTGATGGTGCCGTGGAAAACTTGGTGGGCCCTGCAAAGGGTAATCGCGGGTTTGAAGCCACCATAGATCCCATGCTTTGCCCTGTTACTATCTCAATTCACACAGTCAAGAAAGAACTAGAGCATTATCGGCTGTATCACCTGCCGTCCCGTTGATCGTCGAGTGACTCGAGCGGATACTAGCAACACTTCTATTTTTCCTTATCGCGTGCAAGAGTAGCCCAGTGAGTCATCTTCGCTCAAGGGATTCGCTGAGCATCATATCTTTCTTCCATCGCTTTTGTGAAGAAATCGGACCAATGGGTCGGTGGTCTTCCTGTAGAGCGCTTGATGTGCCGAGGAATCCAACTAGTAACTGCTCTCGTCCATCGGTTGTCGTTGAAGCGCATCACGTGTCCGGCCCACCTTATTTTCGATATCCTGGCGTGTAGAACAGCATCGTGTAGCTTGGCTTCGTGTAGAGCCTTATACTTTTGATGTAGCGTCCTCACCTTCCTTCTTTCTGTAAGAAAAAGTCATTTTGTCTAACGATTTGTAAACAATGAGGAATTTGAGGAGAATTTTTGCAGTTCTCAGCTTACGAAAATTATAATAGCCGATCGTAATCATTAAATTGTGTTTCAACATTCAGCGAAATAACATCTGGTATTTGATAAATTCGGTCTGTGACTAATAAAAATCAATCCGAGACTACGACTTCCTCAATTTAACCAGTGCGAATGCATTGAGGCTGACTACTTTTCCATGACACTGTCCTCGTCTAGATCCTGTTCTTCTTCCCAATAATTAACAACAAATGATTGACCTAAGCGTTTGGTCAGAATACGGATTTATAATCCGTAATAATGTAAATCGTTTTTCGTACCACGTTCCATGACGGTAATACTGTCAATCACCGAAGACCTGAACTGGTACTACTAGAGCTACTATTTTTCATTCTCACGTATGAGTAATTCTCAGTGAATGGCTTCTTTCGATTATAAGTTCTTTTTTTGCTCAAATAATTTATATAGCATTTTGTAGCGCGAAATTTAGCCTTAAAAGTGCTGTAATACGAACATTAGTTGGAACTTGAGACGGCTTTGAGCTGCTATCGCCCTTTCTGGAGCTCACTAAGTTTTTCACTACTCATTCAAGGGCCTCAACTCTGCCTTCCTTCTGCCGTTTTTCTCTGTGGGATACGTAGCCACCTCAGGTTTCACGTTATGCTCGTTTCCCAGTTCGATTTGGACAATCAAGAAACATGAAGAGCATCATACTTTTTTTTACAGTTTACTCTACCTCTATTTTTTGCAAGAAAAGGTATAGTCGTTAGCGTTTACCAGGATTTGGCCTGACATAGGTTTCTTTCCGAGAAAGCTTTTTTGAAAGCTTCAGTGCCAAGGTTAAAACTACATAGTAGTCAATCAAATGTAAAAAATCCTTTAGATCATGAAGTATTCTAAACGTTTATGGAGAAGCCAACATCAGATATCACTACCTTTCGTTGCAATGAGGATCGCGCGGAAAGTGGTTTTTGCTTAGCATGAGCTCTACCACTGTACTAAACGCGCAATACAGATTTATAATGCTGTGAAATTCAGAATAAATATTGTTTCACATTGGCTGCGCAATTCAATTAAAACAGGATCGACAGAATTTTGGACATTCGGGTCTCTCAGTGAAGCCACTAACCAACTAGCTGACCAGAAACTCCGTGCCCATTCGATTCGAGAGTCCTTCCAGAGCTCTGTTATGCAACAGAGACGTGAGCTGATACTATAACCACTTCAACAGATCGCCGGACCACCCATAGGGCTCTTGAGCGAGGTCTTTTGGACTCTATCTGCCACTCAATACGTCTCTCCACCTTGCTCCACCTCACGCACCTTAGATCCTTGGAAAATATCCCATCTCTAGGATTTAGAGGTGTATGGATTGATAGCAAAACACAGGATCACATGGGCCGGCCATAAAATGAGAACAGATGGAAGATGGGCAAAACGAACAGTGGAGGGGACTCCAAGAGAATGCAAACGCCCTCTTGGAAGATCATCCAAAGATGGGCGAACGTGTTGTAGCGAATCTCAACCATCTGCATCCGCAGATCCGCTGACGACAACGAGTGTGGATTTACGGGATGGGCATCGTGTACGTCACCATACTTGAAGCAGACCATCACCATGAACGACAGTTGTGCGAGAGAGAAACGAATGGAGACTATGCTGGAACCCACATTAGCAGTGAAGACGGCCTGTCCAAGTAACCAAGTAACTTTTAATTCATCTTCAGAGTGTTTTTTTTTTCACTGTGCGGATTCCAGTACTCCTAGCATACTATTCGTTTTTTCCTCATCTTGTTGAACGTCGTGGAATACTGGCGGAGCGCGTCTCGTTTCAATCGCTAGGATAGCCTGGCTGTGGCGTTCCATAGGACGTTCGCGTTGACTGCCGAGGAGTGTGCGGGGCGGGGTTTAGCCCGTGAGCGCCGTGGCGAGCATCACAACCACTCGGCCACGGCGTTAAGTAATTAATCAATAAAATTCAAGAACTGATCTAGTGCTGGATAGTCAAGGTGGTATTCTTCAAAGAAAAAAACCATAAGCTATTCGAAATATTCGCATTATTTTGCTTTAATCACCTCAGTTACGTCTCCTTCTCGTTTCTTCGACCATATCTTTGTACCCAATATGTGGAGTGCTGTGCAAAAACGTTTGCGTCAGTCGGGATTGGAACCCAGATCTCACTCTTTCCGGAAGCGAATGCTGACCGTTGCACTACCGACGCTCGTTTTGCACAGCAGTCTTATTTACGCCATAACGCGTTGTTTGCCAACAGCCAACCGTCGCCATAATAATGGGTTTATTTAGGGAATGACTTGTCCAGAACTTCATCTCGTAGACATCAATTAATACTTGATATTTCAGGTGGCTCGTAGTATGTAGCTGGCGCGCTCTAATGCCAGTTTCATCTCGAGGGTGGATTTCGTGGGATTTCAAATAGGTGCTTCCGGCGGACTCCCAGGTAAGCTGCCCTACATCTCAGTCTTTAGGACCGTGTGGCTTCGTGACAGCTAGCGTTCGTTAACTTTTCTTTTTTGGAATTTTCTCCAAAAATTAAAAAATAGAAGAAAATTAAGAAAATCGATAAAGATCGGAATTTAAAAATATCCTTTTTTATCCTATTTTTTTATTAAAAATAAAAAAAATATCCTATTTAGATGCCTTCTTCGGTTTGTGACGACAGGCAGGACCATTTAGCGGCTGTATTTCGTAGTTTCAAAGATTCTTGCTTAGCTTCCGAAAGGTTCGATTTTTCGACATGACTGATTTTTTTTTTCGCAAAAAAAAAACTTCATCCCAACAATTCTAAGACCGCCTGTCTTTACAACTCGACATTCTTCAGTAATTCACATATTTTTCTTTAATAAATTAGGATACTAGATAGTTTAGTAGGGGCGCATGTGGCGCAGTGGTTAGAGGTGCACTGCGTCGCACAAGTGGTCAGTGGTTCGATCTCGCACTCATGGCTCACCAAGCCATCCATCCATCCTTCGGGGGTTGGTAAATTGGTACCACACAGGTCTCAGACTTGTCTGTGAGGATAAGCAGCACTGACTCGGTTCAGCGGGAGGCCTCCGCGAGTCATTGTAAAGGCCAGATATGCATTCAATCACCTCAAACGAAGTTAAAATTGAAGTCGAATGCATGGCGCATCCCTCAGGGATTGATCAATGCCGAGAGCTTTGTCCTTCATCTTTTTTAAATTAGGATACACTTTAATCTTAACTTTTTATTTGATCCATCTTCAGAGTTGTGTTTTTTTTCACGGTGCGAGTCCCAGTGTTGGTCTGGCAAGAAATGTTTCAAACTTTTTCGATTTTCTCGGTTATCTTTCATGAATTCAAGTTTTCGTTTTCACCATCGCTTAGAGCAATTTTTTGTGATTAATGTGATACTTAACACTTGTACATTTGTTTCGAGATGGGATTGTCCCGAAAGCAAAAACCATTGTTGATGCAATTTCATGTGGGCGGCCGGCTCCTCACTTTTACGTCTTTTTTCCCATTTTCAGCCTTGAATTCATTGAAACGATCACAAGACTGCAGTTCTCCCAACTGTTCCTTCACCCCAGGCGTCGTTAATCCGGAGGAAAGTCTCAGCAGCACTTGGACCCAAACGATACTCGTGTAGCTTCGATAATCGTTTTTGTTCTTGGGACAATTCCATCTTAAGCAAATGTTCAGGTATTTTGTATCAAAAGCCGCAAGAAACTGCCCTCAACGAAAGTGAAAAAGGGGGCTGAAATGCATGAAAAATAATCAAGAAAAACGAAACAGTCCGGAAAATTTCTTGCCAATCCAGTACATCCAGCATAAGATTTGTTTTTCGTCTGCTTCACGAATTCCAAAAAAGAATGATTTAAGCTCAAAAAGGGGTTGGTACGCCAGGGTCATACACCGGTGTTTCGGAGGTTCGTCCTCCTTATCAGTGACCCTCGCCCCACATTCAGCCCTGCATTGAAGCAAGGAGGGAGGCGTATGTGGTGATGGCACAAGTGTACTATGACCCTGTACCATCACCACCTCTCAGTCGATAGATTTTTGCTGTTAGATCAAAACTAATTCAAAAAATCGACTGTTTGTGAAACCCCCAAAAAAGCATTCAATATAATTCCAAAAAAAGAATGATTTAAGCTCAAATACGCCTCCCTCCTTGCTTCAATGCAGGGCTGAATGTGGGGCGGGGGTCACTGATGAGGAGGACGAACCTCCGAAACACCGGTGTATGACCCTGGCGTACCAACCCCTTTTTGAGCTTAAATTATTCTTTTTTTGGAATTATATTGAATTTTTTTTTTGGGGGGGGGGGGGTTTCAAAAACAGTCGATCTTTTGAATGCTTCACGAATGTCGTAAAATCCTGGTCGAGAACGTCTTCTTGTAATCCCGAGGATATCCAGGCTAGGGTGTACCATAGAACGTTCGTTATTGACTGCCGGAGAGTGGTCGGAGGCTGTGAAACCATTTCCACGTCGATCCGTGCAGAGCATCTTAACCACTTGGCAACAGCTCCGTGACCAAACTACAGGGTTGATGTAGTAAAATTTATTTGAACAGCTGCCGACTTTTTGCCGGGTTTTGCCTTCTTTAGGTTTTGGAAAGATCGCAGTTGTGTACGTCCCGGTCAGGCAAGTACCTCATCACTTCAACTTCGTTTCTCCTCAACTTCGTCTCCATTTTGATTGTTGAGGTAATGGAGATGCTTGACTGACTGGATCGTAGACAATCTGATTTTTCCACACTTGAAGGAGGCGAAGTCCGTTGGACCGTCAGAAGCTGCTTAACTACATTCCATTATAACAAGGCTTACTAAGGAGAAACTTTGAGCTAGCTCATTAAATGTAAATGGTCGACTTAAGGACTTATCCTGTTAAGCAGACTCGAGGTTGGTAGTTTTAGCAGTTCAGTGGCTGATGTTCCAGCGAGTTTGCCTTTTCCTATGCTGAACATACGTTGTATTAGACTACTCAAATGTTTAGATGGATTTTTCGATGGTTTTTCACGATCTGATCTGGTGACGGTATAAAAGGCGTTGGTGATCTTTCGAGATATCCGTGTAGTATAGTTCGACGGCCGTCTAGGCTCTGAAGAATGCGAAGTCGTCAAAACGTTGGTCATCGAATTGCTGATTCTGTCACAATTACGAACCTCGTATCGGTCAAACGAAGGTGTCCTCATGACTTACATATGTCGGAAATCAATGCCGAAGTTTACAGAAAGTTGGTCTTTTGGATTTTATTTATTGCCGTATCAAAACACGCCTTGTTACTAAGCAATGAGCTATTAGGTTAAGTAAAAATTTCTGAGAAAAAGTTTCCTTTTTTTGACATCTTTCTGGCGTGTCTTCATCCGCCATTGTTGGAGAAAAGACTCAGACGATCCTGAAAGCCGTCGATGACATTAAAGAAGGGAAGATGCTGGAATGGCGACAAAATCGACTGTGGCCAGATTCTCTAAGCGATTCAATGAACTCGATTTGGTCCCAAAGACATGTCTCGTTTTGGTCGGCCATCTGTTTTGGATGAAATTAACCTGCAAGCTGAGCCTCATCGAATATTTATGATATGGCTGAAGAGCTTGGTGTTTCGCGGCGGACCGTGTCAACAAGTTCCACCAATTTGACTTTGTCCGTAAGAAGCCTCGTCAGGATCCGCATGAGCTTCATCCGATTACGGCCTCTTTCGATCGACTTTTTTGATGTCCATCGATTTCAATCTCGATTTCATCGGTTCGAACCATCTAATGAAGTTGAAGAAGAATACCAAGAGTTTTTCATCCAAAGAAGCCGAAAGGGTGTTTCGAGCGGATCCGGAATCTTGAAGAACGGTGACAGAAAGTCGTGGATAAGGGTGGTCTACGCTTTGAAGAGAAGATATATTGTTTCTTTTGTTGATTTGTGCATAGAACCGAAACTTTCAAAAAAATTCCTCAGAATCTTCCGCTCAATCCTAGGTTTTTTTAGCCATAACTGTACTTTGTAGATAGACATGTGTACCGGCTCGGCCGCGTTCCGAATCTATGATGGTAGTCGTGTCAGATGTATATGACGATTTTCTCTTCTGAGTATGAGAAGCGATACTTTGCTAGATACTATGAGATTTGGGGCCGGTAACTAAGTGGCTAGTGATGTTCGGCGTGTCTCGACGCGGGTTGATCTCCCATCCTCCCCAACACTCTCTTGAAATCAGTAACGAGCGTCCTACAAAACTCTCCGTTCCGACTGGCCTTGGGATTACTGGTAAAGTGTTCGACCAGTAGCGACAGTCACGACAAAGGCGAAATTCTCAAGATGCCGAGGAGGCGAGTCGAATGCTGGAAGTAATGGTAAAATGAAGTGTTTTGAAAAATTATAGCATGGTGGAAGGCTTAGTGGTGTTAACCCTGAGTGAATTCAAATTAAAAGAGACTATGCGGATCAATTTTTGGGAGCAGTACTAGAACCGAGTGTAAATTAGCCTTGACTCAAGTAGAATATTCAGTGTTTTTTTTCTTTATGAGTAGAAGTGAGCTAGTTAATAGTGAGATTGATTAGAAACTATTACGTAGGGTAAAATAACGGCCGATGTTTCGACAGTTCTTCCTCCTTCGGACCGCGGAAAGATCAAGTTGGCTCGCAGTTCCCTCATTCAAATACTCTCATAAAAACGTATTTTTTTCTATTTAGCCTTTCCGAGGTGTTATTGATATTATTTATTGAATATTAGCGAAGCATACAACAATACAATTAGTGATGTAGCTTGAATATATAATATTCGAGATGGCTAACGATTCGGCGAGTCGCCTTCTTCAGAGTCTCGAAAGATCACATTATCCACAATCCCTAAGCCAAAGCCTCCGTAACCCTAGCAGAAAACGTTAGAAATGAAGCTTTAACTATGCGATCTTGAACTCATTTCTAATGTTTGCTGTAAGGGTTACGGAGGTTTTGGCTTAGTGGATTGTGTGGATCAATGTGATCTTTTCAGGCTCTGAAGAAAGCGACCCGCCGAAACGTTAGCCACCTCGAATATTGTGTATTCAAGCTGTACTGCTAAGCGTATTCTTGTATGCTTCGCTAATATTCAATAAATAATATCAATAAAACCTCGGAACGGCTAAATGGAAGAAAATACTCATTTATTCTAAATATGCCGAGGTTCATAGATAGTCGGTCTTGGGATCTCATAAAACGAGTGAATAGTTTGGTAGATGTGTTGCGCTTGAAGTCAAAGGAATTTAAAATAGAAAGGCTTCAAGTATCATTGTTAATTGCTTGAAGACGTTTCTTCTACTATGCAGATTTTGGTGATATCTGTTCTATCACTGATCATTTAGTTATCAGGGTTCTTGACAATTCCGCAAAGCTAATTGAACTCGACGCTCGGCGACAAAAAATACGGGAAGCCTTACGTCTACTGAGGAGACCGCAACAGGTACATCCCCATGGTGTTAATTCCTTATAGCAAAGAATCTCTATTCTGCGAGGGTGTGTGTGTGTGTGTGTGGCGTAGTGGTTAGAGGTCTCCTGTGACACCCATGTGGTCGATGCTTCGATAAGAGCCACGATAGGATATATCGAGGAAAGAGTGGTAGCGGAGAAAGCAATGGCCTTGATGGTGTAGCGGTAGCACGCGCTTCCGGTCTGGGTGAAGCGCGGTATCAACTCCCTCCTGGGTTCAGGGTTTTGCATAGCGTTCAATATTTTTAGGTCTGTGTATTTCGTTTACCCTATCTAGATGCTCCGTACGTTGATTTGATTGAACTTAGGAATCCACTACATGGCTAGCTTTGACGGAAAGCCTAATGATGGAATTCACTCAGTCGGATACTGCGAAAATCCTTCAGCGTTCATTAGAGAAGACTGAGGACGACTATACGCTGGTGAATAAGCAAGTCAGAGACGAACTGAATAACGCATTAAAGGCGGAATCGGCAAAAGATCTCAAGTCTCGAGGTTTCGATCTAAAGCCTATTAATAAGTGAGCCTATATCCTCTGCTCTGTGTTTGTACAAAAAGATTTATGGGCCCTTATGGGGAGTTGTGGTCCCATAATTTCCAGCGTGTTTTTTGAATTGATTTCTTCAGATAAGAAATTGCGAGAGGCCGTAGACTTAGGCTTAGAGTTGGGCAAAAGTGACGGGACCACATTCTCCACTAGCGTCGATTGAGAATAATCTTCTTTTATTCTTTTATATTTTGAAGAATGAATTTTTTTCCTCCATGTGATATTGTACTATTTTTTGATTATGGTATAATCCGAGCCTTTTTATCAGATTAAAATGCTGTGGGCTTTTGATTTTAGTCTATTTCAATAGCGCCAACATTTCATTTTGATGTCAGTGCAACAAGTTTTTTATCATAAGTAGAGCTGGAAGCTTGATCTATGATTGGGAGGCCAAAACGGACGTAGTAAGTCGATATTATCTTTTTTTATTCCGTTGGATAATATAGTTTTCTTTGGATTTAGATAGATGTAGAACGTATCTGTGACTATCCTCTCGATATAGTCCTTGAAGAGGTGGATCAAAAGGCAGTGGTCGTGTTTGGTGAGAAGGATGGAGTAAAGCTGAGGTCTGAGTATTTCTTTTCTATCCCCTCTTGACAGGGGAAAACCCTGAGCAGTCTGGAATTATTCCGATGTCTCTGGGCTACTAGCTAGTCCAATGTATATTTCAGATACTACGTAAGTGGTGTGAATGGTTTCAAAGTTGCTGGTACGAGAATTCTCTTCGATGGAGCCGAGCAGAGTATTTTTGAATATTTAGAAGATTCGACGAATTTTCCGGTTAACGATAGCCCATATTATAGATATAATAATGCAGTTCTAAAAGTGAATTTAGTAAGAGTAGTACTTGCTCGTTTCTAGGTTAGTCTACGATTTTCGCCTCCTTCAATCTCAACGAACGAGAAGATCATCTTATCGTCGATGTTTCATTCATTGTTTACTATTGCTGTACAGTTGAGCCCAGCAGCTAGGAGCTCTGGAATTGAAGTAAGATTTTCTCCATTCATTTTTCGGATTTTTTAAGGTTTTTTCTCAAAGATTACATTGTGGATTGTCATCCTCAGTTCTTCTTCGTTAAACGGAATCCTCAATGACGTTCTGTTGTATACCGTTTTTCAACCACAAATATTCTTTTTCCACTTTACTAGATGGTTCAAAAAAATTTCGTTTCTGTCCCCTTCAAGCCCCTTTAGCAGTGCCATTTCCTATTCAGTTGAACGGGCAATCCAATAAGAAGTACTTGGTGTTCATGGATTTCTTTTTGTTTCTTTAGATTTTGATATCTCCTTTGTGGGATTTATGTATATTGAAGAGTGGAATAAAACAAGGAAGGTGGATGTACCAAGTTTTTTTTTTCTAAATTTCTCCCTAAATAGGTCTTGACATGGCTGTTACGCAGGATTTCGTAGATCATATTTGCTCTTATATTCATCTGCCCCTCTCTAACAATTTTATAATGTTATAATTATAGGGTCCAAGGAAATAGAGTCATATGACGAACTTTCGACCCAGGCGGGAGTAAAACTCGCGTTTTACCCTTAAAGCGAGCGTTTGCCACCACTACAACACCAAGACTAGCGCTTTATTACCACTTTTTTTCGTAAAAATGTGGCAGCTGTGATAGTTTATATTGGAGAAAAAATGTTAGGAAAGCGGTGGCCTCGATGGTGTATGCGTAGCACGGATCCAGTTTAGGTGAAACGTGGGTTCGGCTCTCGCTTGTGGTCTTTCTAATATTCTTCAGACTTTTTGATTACTTTTCCTCTCCTCTGTGGCTTTTGTTAATCCTACGTCGAGTCCATTTAGGTAATGGAGACGACACAGTTTCGATTATCGTGTTTGCAAAGCAGAACAGGTATCTGTGAAAAGATCTTCAAGTTCAGGTTTCTCCCACTTACAGAAGTCGTCCTTTTGTAGGAGTCAAATTTGTTGTGGTAACGTCTCCACCATCTGCAATCCCAGTGGAATCGCTCCTTAATAAAATCTATGAACTTTATGCCGACTATGCCCTGAAGAATCCATTTTATGCTATCGATATGCCAATCAGGTATGCTTTTCCTTCGCAATTCAGCAGATTAAATTGATCACACAGACTTTTATACTCCATTGGATATTTTTTCCTCCGCATTTTCCAGGTGCTCGAAGTTTGAAGAGGGTCTCAAGTCACTTCTAGAGCGTGTAGATAAGAATTCGAGTTTCGTAACAATGTGATATTGTGTCAGATGATAGTATAGATTGGTGCAAAAGTAACCAGTCGCCGTCCGTGCTGCCGATTGTAATTGCTGAAACCGCAGTTAATTTTGCACCAACGTGTTGTAAAGCAGCTATTTATGAGAATGATACTGTTTTGTCATCCAAGTATGAGACGTGTATTTTATGACATTTTAGTAAATATTATTTATACCTGTTATCTGTTCACTTTCGACTGCCTGGTTCGTGCCCATGGGCCTATTGCATTGTAAATGATCGCATAAGATCGTCTGGATATTACAACGTTTCAGATGGCTCTTGATGCCAATTTCCCATTTCGTTGGCAAATTCCAGACTTGTGTGGCTATATGGTTCTTAGTGATGGGGCCATTTTAAAGGTATCTCTATGATATCACTAACCGTTTCTAATATTTGTGAAGAAAAATGAGTAGAAGTCATTGCGAAGTTTGCAAAGACTATAGGAAACAAGAAATAGGTTGCTCTATAAGTTTTGGCAATAAAGCAATAAACACAGGATTTATTAACAAAAACTTTAGCGCTAGGCGGGACTAGAACCCGCGCCTCATTCTTTCCGGGAATGCGTGCTCTATCCGTTGCACTAGTGACGCCCACTACTGACGAAAGAGCGATGTGCAAAATGAGCGTCAGTAGTGTAACGGTTGGAGCACACATTCCCGGAAAGAGTGAGGTGCGCGTTCTAGTCCCACCTGGCGCTAAAGTTTTGCACATCACTCCATAACACTGGGTATATAATTATAACATCATACCACCCGCAAAGAGCGGTTAAATAAACATGATTTTAGTTTTTCAATTGCGCATTTCCCTGCGAACAATTTGACATACAACTTATTTATATTTGCTTTTAGATGGAGTTGTCTTGGGAACAAATAGTGTTGCTACTCATGCACGAGTGGCACGTAGGGGATAGTGCTAGTGAAGCGGAGCGCAAGTTAAATGGAGCTCGGGGCGATGATACAGTTGCGGAAAGGACGGCAAGGAAGTGGTAAGCGAAGTTCAAAACTGGAGAGAACAATATGGAGAATCCATGGTCCCCAGGCCGTTCACACGAAGCTCAATTATTCTTGCGCGCCGCTCGTTTTTCCTACGCGTCGTTCGTTCATGAGTAGCAAATGAGTTTGGTCTCAGGACAGCCTCATCTTAAAGTAGGTATAGGCAAGGTGTATGCCAAAATGTTCGCAGGAATATGCGCAGTTGGACGATACCAAAATTATGAAACATTAATGACTTCTGGCTAGTAAATTTGGTGTTAATTGTTGTAGTCCCAAAACTTTGGAACGACCTAACTACTGCTTGTCTTGAGATTTTTCTGCTCAACACTATGATTATTATACGTCTAGCTACATTGAGTGATATGCAAAACTTTGAACATTGACGGGAGTTCAACCCGCGAGTTTACTATCATCCTTACTGGGAGCGCGTGCTAAATACCGCACTACCGCGCTCCTGTTCTCCTATCACTTTTCGCAACACATGGTTTTGATTTTTCCAGCAATCAACCGTCAACGGCTTGTCCTCGGAAGCACATATCGACAACCTACATGGGCTAAAGTAGATGTAAATGAATAAATGTAATCGAGAAGAAATAAATGCAGAAGTGATAATAGCAGAACGGGAGCCACGGCAGTATAGTTGTAAGCATGCACTCCCAAAGAGTCGAAACCTGGTTCAACTCGCGCTCGAGGTTCAAAGTTTTGCATATTAGTCAACATCATATATATTATATATATATATATATATATACATATATATATATATATATATATATATAAGAGCGCATGTGGCGCATTGGTTAGAGGTGCTCTGCGTCGCACACGAGGTCAGTGATTCGATCTCGCGCTCATGGCTCACCAAGTCATCCATCTCGTCGGGGTCGGTAAATTGGTACCAGACAGGTCTTAGACTTGTCTGAGAGAATAAGCAGCACTGACTCGGTTCAGCGGGAGGCCACCGCGAGTCACTGTAAAGGCCAGATATGCATTCAATCACCTCAAACGAAGTTACAAATTGAAGTCGAATGCATGGCGCATTCCTCAGGGATTGATCAACGCCGAGAGCTTTTTCCTTTATATATGTATATATATGCATATACGCATATACTTATGTGCATATATATGTATATATGTACATATAAATGTTTATATGCATGTATATATATATGCATACATGTATATAAGTAATATATATATATATATATATATATGTACATGTATATATGTATATAATACGACTGCTAAAAGAGCGCTTAAATAAGGAGTTTCTATGAATAACTAGGATTACTCCTTTTTGATTTCTTTGATAGTCACTTTTTGATTGTTTATAGTCTGGTGGAGAACTAAGCAATCGAGAGAACATTATGCCGATTATCGAAAAGATAATGAATATGGCGAATCTGGACGTATTGCCGAACACAAAATTCTATCAGATCACTGTCTCATATCCTGAACATTTTTATGCGATTAGTCAAAGCGGGAAATACACATATATTGTTAAGCGAAAAGTTCATGCTTAGTTTCAGTAGAAAGCTTGTAAATTGCAAAAATGTATATATGTATTTGCTCATGAAGAAAAATTAAATCGTCTGTGATAATGCTCAAGTCTTTGTCTGATTGCTTAAACGTTTATTTGCTATTTTGGGAAAGTAATTGAGAATTTTATTTGTTATATTTTGCTATGTATTGATATTTCCAACGAGATATGTATGTAATCTTGTGAATGAAAATTTTTTTCCTATCTTGATATGTAAATAATACACAAATAATAAGACCGAGTTCCATTAAACCTTGGCATAAAATTGAAAACCACCGCACGAACTGTCCTTTTTGATCAAAGCTTGCGAGACCTTAGTCTATCTTCTCCAGAGTCGATGGCTGGCCCTTGACGCTTACGGTACCGTAGACCCATGGCCCCCTCGTCCCTAAACCCCAAGGTGTTGCGTCTAACAGTGGCGTCTAACCTTCAACGTGTTTCGTCTATCAACGGCACGCTAGGGGTTAAACGACAACGTTAGACCTAACACGTTGAGAGTCTAACGCCATTGTTAGGCGCAACACACTGGGGGGCCAAATACGCACAGGCCGTGGGTTCTCGGTCACGTGAGGGTTAAGTGACATCACCTTTCTAAGAGTCGTTCGAACTACTTATTATGGGGAAATACACAATACGATCTAATAGAATTCTTCCTAATACCCGCTTTTTACAGCAGTGCTATGATGTTGAGTGATATGCAAAATCTTGAGCTTCAGGCGGGAATCGAACCCACGTCTCACTATTTCCGAGGTCACGTACTGACGGGTTGGACGCGGGTTCGATCCCAGGCGAGGTTCAAAATTTTGCATATCACCTTAACGCCATAATCCTGCTATAGAAAGCGGAGAAAGAGTTTGAGGAGATTATACTGTGTAATGTTTGCTCACGGTGTTTGACAACGCGCCGGTGACCTTTCACATATATGAGTGGGTAGAAGGCAAGCCACTGGAACGGCAGCTATCGATTTCAGAGGAAATATGTCCTCTCGGAAGGGCCTTGGGATACTTTCTGAGGTAATGTAGAGGTGTCGATCAATATCGATCGATGAGAAACCACCATGAGAACGAGCCGCTTTGCTGCTTCCAAGGTCTAGAATCATATCAAACGTGATTGACAGAATTCCTTCCGGAACATGCTTACGTGACATTTGATGGTTCCGTCTCACTGGGCACGTGACTGACCCTACTGGCCTCCATTTGATCAGGTCAGGTTTTCCGCAATCAACTCCACAGAGAGTGAGGGTCGAGGGGTTTCACTACAGGATCGATTTGTAGATCAAGAAGATCATAGAGACATTACAGCCAATGGACTTTGTAAAGTGTGAACAATATCTTTGATAAACTCTCCGGCAACCAGTAACGTCTACGTCTACTTGTTCCGTATCAATCGATGGGTGATGGATAATCATCGATGCGGAGCGTGGCCGGGCCGGCCACCTCGGGGGCAGAGAGAGAGAGAGAGCGGGCAGGGCAGCGCAGTGCAGTGTTACACAAGCAATGGCGGAGGTCGGCGGCTCCTACAAGGACTCTCTTTCTCAGGTTGGAGGCCTTTGATCTCTTCCCAAACCCTTCTTATTATTGCCTGAATATAGCCTAGAGGTCCTTAGTCTCCAGAGAATTTGTTCTTAAGGCTCTAAAAGACGAGCTGAGAGAGATTGCTGAGAAGATTGTCGCTGATGGCAAAGGAATTCTGGCCGCTGATGAATCAACCGGTGAGTGGTAGGAACGCCGAAGAATTGCGTCACCCCTTCAAATCGGTCGTCGATCGTCCTTCCTTGTCTCTCTCAGTAGTTATTCCTAAGCCCAAAATCATGCTGATGTAGAGTGGTGTGCAAAGACGCTTGCGTCAGCCGGGATTTGAACCCAGATCCTTAATTCTTTCCGGGAGTATGTGCTAAACCGTTCCACCACCGAGTGGAGTGCGAAACGAGCGTCGGTGATGCAACCAGCGGTTTAACACATACTCCCCGAAAGTATAGGATCTGGGTTCAAATCCCGGATGACGCAATCGTTTTTGCACACCACTCTCCATCATCATTGGGTCTATTAGAGCATCATAACACCGCAAGGCGGTCAAATAAAATGATTTCGGATTGATTATTGGGACCAAAGTCATGCTTTTAGATTTTAGCTAATATTACTGAGAATTTCTCAATAGTCTGGACAACGCCTTATCTCTTGAGCCACTGAACAATTTAGTGGTTTTCTAGGCGATTATTTAAGTTATTTCAAAATATTTTTCGTTTCGAGTGTTTTCTTGAAACCACAGCTCAAATTTCAATATGCCTGGCAATCATTTTTTGAGCCACGCATGTCAGTAGTCTATCAAAGAGGGCTGACTTATAGAGCCCGATACACGTGTTTCGATCTTGCGATCTCGTCAGTCACCCTTTCTCGTCTTTTACCAGTCCTGTGTGGCTGCTCCAGTCCCCACATTAAGAGTTAACGGCGACGAACGTTTTACACTCTATGTCCAGTGAAATTATCACCGAACACAGAGTGTTGTACACTCGATTGTTTTTGGCTAGTATATTTAATATATCATATCTTTCGCTATCTCAAAATACTTGTTCAATTAAGATGCTTTCGATCGATATTTCTAAGGTCAAAGTGGTAATCAATATTCCTATAAGCCTTCTCTATAAGAGTGTTTGTTTGCAGGAACCATTGGAAAGCGCCTTGATTCTATCAGTCTCGAAAACAACGAGAATAATAGGCGTAAATACAGGTCAGTCAGAGTTATTGATCTGCCGTTTTTTATGCTAGGTCGTTCCATAAGTTTACGCTTTAGAGCAATGAACACCAAATTTATTAACTAGATGTAGTTAAAACTGCATAATTTTGGTATCGTTCGATTGCGCATTTTCTAGCGAACATTTTGGTATATAACTTGCCTACACTAACCTTAAGATGGAGCTGTCTTGGGAACAAATTCGCTTGCTACTCATGCACGAATGGCGCGTTGGGGAAGATGCTAGTAAAGCGGCGCGCAAGATTACTAGGTGATACGGATGTAGAAAGGACGGCTAGGAAGTGGCTCGTTGGCAAGTTCAAAGCTGGAGAGAACAGTCTGGAGGATCAGTACCGTTCAGGCTGCCCACAGGAACTTGATCGTCAAGCTTTCCTTGAGGTGGTCGAAGAGGTCCCCTCAATGGCACGCAGAATGCTAGCCGTAGAGTTCCATTATTGCTTCAAGACCATCGCCAACATTTTGCAGGAACTGGCTAAGGTCTGGAAGAAATCAAAGTGGATGCCAAATGAATTGACCGAAGCTCAGAAGAGGTTTTTTCTGCAATTGTTTCATCACCTGAAGTTACTTGATCTTGCGTGCCGCTTCACTGGCATTTTCCCCAACACGCCATTTGTGCATGAGTAGCAAGCGAATTTGTTCCCGCGACAGCTCACTCTGAGAGCAAGTGCAGGCAAATTGTATACCAAAATATTCGCAAAAAAATTCGCAGTTGAATGATACCAAAATCATGCAGTTTCAATTACTTCTGGTTAATAAATTTGGTGTTTATTGCTTTAATGCCAAAACTTATGGTGCGACCTACTAGTCAATCTTTTTTTAACAATAATAATTTAGTGTTTAATTGATAGTAATAAAATAATTAATTAATTAATAATCAATAATAATAAAAAATTATGATAGTAATAATAATTAATAATATAATTATAATTAATAATAATTAATTTCATTATCTATTAATAATTGATTAATTTATTAATTTATTGTTTAATTAATAATAATTTAGTGTTTTTGTTCACCACTCAATTCTCTAAGTAATACAAATAATAATTTAGACAACTGCTCTTCACTACACCGCATCTCAGTGAGCATATCTCTGGTGTGATTCTCTATGAGGAGACTTACAATCAGGTTCGTCTTCGTTACTTGGGACCGCCATCAAAATCTTGACATCCATGTTTGAATGAAGAAATTTCAGAGCGCTAATTTTTCCTTTTTTTCGGAAGAGGAAATGTTACATGACTTAGAACGAATTTGGGATTTCAATTTAGGTGCAGAGATTCTGAATATATCAATCACTCAGGATTTAAGTGATGCAGGGACGGTATTTTGTTGGTATTACTCCAGCGTAATTTGAAAACGAGGCCAAGGGCAGCCTGGTGATCAGAGATGTCGTGAAAGATACGATTGAGGCGGGAATCACGTCGATCATAGGCAGTTGATCGTAATCTACTCCAAAATCTTTAACCTTTTCAGTCACTTCTGTTCTCTCGTAGATTCTCGAACATGGTGTGATCTTGTGCTAGTTTGAAAAGTTCGTATGGCGCAGTGGTTAGAGGCGCGTACGTGGTTTATCGGCTGTGCCCAAGACTGCGTTTTATCCCTCCGGGGCCGCTGAATTGGTATCAGACTTGTCTTAGAGAATACTAGCGTGACTTAATACATCAGTTGGCCACAGTGAGTCCATCACTTAAACCATGCTAGATCAAGACGAATGTATAGCGCATTTCTCAAAGACTGATCAACACCGAAAGCTTTACTTGTTGATTTTCGTAGCTATAACGATGTAATCGTATCGTTTTAGTCTACCGACAGCGGAGAGAAGTTCGTCGACCTTCTGAACAAACAGGGAATCGTCCCAGGCATCAAGCTCGACCTTGGAGTTGTCCCACTTGCTGGAACAATCGGAGAGGGAACCACTCAAGGACTGGACAATCTTGCGCAGAGAGCGGCTGCCTTCAAGAAGGTCGGCGCATTTAATTGTCTTTGTCTTCAGTTTCGCGGCAAACTCAAACCATGGTGTTTATGTTTCTGTTCTACTATCAAGTTTCTCATTGTTTTACCCGTTCATCTCGACAAGTATTTGATTATCGTAGGATAAATACACTTAACAATTCAGGGAGGATGTGGTTTTGCCAAGTGGCGTTGTGTACTTACGATTGGTCCTCATACCCCGTCTCATTTAGGAATGCTGGAAAACGCCAATGTTCTAGCAAGGTATGTTCAATTAGTGGTGAATAAGTCCTGTAAATAATAACTTGTAAGGGTTATATATATATATGTATGTACATATATATATATATACATATATATAATGTTTATAAGAGCGCATGTGGCGCAGTGGTTGGAGGTGATCTGCGTCGCACACGAGGTCAATGGTTCGATCTCGCGCTCATGGCTCACCAAGCCATCCATCCCTCCGGGGTCGGTAAATGGTACCGGACAGGTCTCAGACGTGTCGGAGAGGATAAGCAGCACTGACTCGGTTTAGCGGGAGGCCTCCGCGAGTCATTGTTAAGGCCAGATATGCATTCAATCACCTCCAACGAAGTTAGAAATTGAAGTAGAATGCATGGCGCATCCCTCAGGGATTGAAGAACGCCGAGAGCTTTATCCTTTTTATCCTTTTATTTGTTCTTATTCCTTAGATATGCTACAATTTGCCAATCAGTTGGACTTGTACCAATCGTTGAGCCTGAGGTACTATGTGATGGAGATCACGATCTCGACAGAGCTCAAAAGGTACCGTTGTTAGGAGAACGGCAATGCAACCTTGTAGGGTTTTGCAGTGTGAAACCCCATATGTAATATCTATCGTCTTCAGGTTACTGAGCAGGTGCTCGCCTTTGTTTACAAGGCCCTCGCGGATCACCACGTGTATCTTGAGGGAACTCTCCTTAAGCCCAACATGGTAACTCCGGGACAGAGCTGTTCCAAGAAAGTAAGAACTAAGACGTTTTCCTAGTAACACTTTTTTTTTACAAGAGGAAGCCTCAACACCTCTTTCATGAATTTTTTGTACTCTTCAATTTGAGGCTTCACATGAAGAGATTGGTTTGGCCACTGTCACCGCTTTACGACGTGGTGTTCCTGCTGCAGTACCAGGTATTACCTTCCTATCCGGCGGTCAGTCAGAATTGGATGCCACAGCTAATCTCCATGCCATCAATATGGTAACTTGCGATGATTGCTTGTGGAAGAGCTAGTATTTCGGATATCATTGTTTGTTTTAGGTGAAACTACTTAAGCCATGGAAACTCACTTTTTCATATGGTCGTGCACTTCAAGCATCTGTGTTGAAGGCATGGCAAGGAAAAGATGAAAACGTTGAAGCAGCTCAAAAAGTGCTTCTGCATAGAGCTAAGGTATTCAGCGTTCTGTTTCTCACTTGTATTATTCCTCGCTCAACCTTCTGTTAGTCGAAGGGTTTGCAGATCTTACCTTCGTTTCCACTGCTATATGAGAAACCCTTTTTATTTTCATGTCACGATTTACGTTCTGGCATTAAGACCTTTAGGTCTGGCCGAAGCATGCAGCGGTGCTTAGTTGGTGGCTCTCTCGCGCACTCCTATCAGTTGCTTTGAAAAATGCTCTCATTCTATCTCGATTTGTAAGCCGGTGGTTTATGTGACTGTGACAACAGGGTTCTGATGCCATATACTTATCTACAACAACTCACCATCCAGCTGTTTAACATCATCATATTATATAGTGCCTACGTTCTAGTATAGGGCACATGTGATGCAGTAGTTAGGGCACCCTGCGATGCATGGTCGATGGGTCGATCCCGCGCCCAGGGCTCACCGAGCCTCAGCTCTCCTTATCCGGCGAGTCTGTATCAAACATGTGTGGGAGAATAGCAGCACTGACTTGATACATTGATATGACCGCAGCGAGTTATTGTAACCAGGTCTGACGATTCTATGAAGTCGAGTGCATGGCGGGCCCCCGGGATTGATGAACGTCGAGAGCTTTATCGTTTCTTTTGTTCTAGTAGTGGTCTTGTTGGCCCTCTGTGGTTGGAAGTCACGCATTTCAGTAGCTAATGCGAAATGAGCTGATCTATGATTTTACACTCTCAAGGAGGAATTGGCGGTATGATATTATTGACACCTTGCGTTTGACCCACTTTGATTGCTGTTTGAAGCCCTAGTAGTTTACTTCACGGTTCCGTATCCCAATTTTTTCTCTGTTCATCTATTCCGCGATTTACCTTCAGCAAGTGGAAATTCTCAATTCATTTATAATCTAGCATAATTCTGTGCAGATTTTTGCTGCTAAAAAGGTAGTAGACGTAGAATATTTTGATTAGATTAAACATTTCAATTAACTGCCGGCTTAGCTGGGTTTGAAGTCGATATGTGCTTAACACCCCAAACCCATCAAAGGATGGTTGGTGACAGCTATGATAGATTGTATCGAAGAGTGGTAGCAAATCGGTGGCCTCGGTGGTAGAGTGGTAGCACGCGCTCGCTCCCTGTATGGGTGGAACTGGGGTGCAAATTTTTCGGAGAAAAACCTAATTTTCTGAATCCAAGAATATTGAGTGGTACGCGAAACAGTCGCCATAAGGCGGGAATTGAACCCCCGTTCCACTCATACGGGGAGCGCGTGCTACCATTCTACCACCGAGGCCACCGATTTGCTACCACTCTTCGATACAATCTATTGTAGCTGTCAGCAACCAATCATCCTTTAATGGGTTTGGTGGGTTGAGCGCATATCGACGTTAAACCGAGCTAAGCTGACAGTTTTTAAAAGTTTAGTTTAATTGAATTATTTTGTTTTTACTGCTTTTTTAGCAGTTGTATGTTCTATGGCATGTTAGCACTTATTCAGGCAAATGGCATGGCTGCTCTTGGAAAATATGAAGGTGAAGATGCCGCTGGTGCTGCTGCTGAATCTCTCTTTATTGAGAAACATGCATATTGATTGCAATATGACGACTTAAGTTGGCGTCGTTTATTAGTTTGCTGTGTTTACACATAGTTTTATTAGCTTAAGTTTATTTTCATAGAGTCAGCAGACAAATCATCGAAGTGATTGTAGTGCTCTTCTTGTTCTGATTATAACTATCTTACAATAAATCTTTGGGAACTCTTTGTTCGTACCATTGAATAGACTCGTTTTCATCGACTCATTTGGGTCGTTTTTTTGATAGAGCCTTTGGTACTAGGTCGTTCCAGAAGTTTTGGCACTCGAACAATCAACACCAACTTTACTAAAAAGAAGTTGCAATCCAATCGCATAATTTTGGGATCGTTCAATTGCGCATTTTCTTGTGAACATTTTGATAGACAAGTTTCATATACTTCCTTTAAGATGAAGCTGTCTTGGGAACAGATTCGCTTGCTACTCATGCACAAATAGCGCGTCGGGGAAAATGTTAGCGAAGCGGCGCGCAAGATTAATGAAGCTTCCTGTGGATGGTTCGAGTGCGACTGATCCTCCAGACTGTTCGCTCCAGCTCTGAACTCTACTAACCACTTCGTTAACGTCCTTTCTGCAATCGTATGATCACCCTGAGCTTCATTAATCTTGCGCGTCCCTTCGTTGGCATTTTCCTCTACGCGCCATTCTTCTATGAGATGAGATCAAGCGATTTTGTTGTCAAGGCAGCTTTATTTCAAAACAAGTACGAGCAAGTTTTTTACTAAGAAGTTCGCAAGAAAGTGAGCATTTTAACGGTGCCAAAATCTTCCATTTTTGATTACTTCTGGTTAGCAATTTTGGTATTTATTGCCTAGATGCCAAATCCTATGGAATGACCTAATATTCTAAAGTTGCTTAGATGCTTCGCAGATAGCAGTATGCCTTTAGAGTTCAAAGATCGAAGGTGTTGGTCGTGATGATTTCCAACTAGCATATGTTATTGAATGGAGTCAGCCAGTGAAAATTGTGACAAGATCAGCGAGGCCAGGGAACGATATCTTCGCTTCTTGGCAAATTCCGCTGGATGTAATGTTAGTTCTGCTCTGTTTTTCGTTCTCTTGACATTTGATCGATCTGTTTTCTTGTTGTTTTTTTAAATATTCTCAAAGCTGGTGTATCGAACATAGGTTGTGAGTCATGATCCCGGATTTGATGATGGCACCGAGAAACATTAAAGAGCCGTTCATTACTCTTACACAGTGAGATTCATCGCTTTCTGGCTAGTTACCGTCAATATCCAGGTGACTGTCTCTATGCATGAGGGAACAAATGTGAAGGGATTGCTGGTAGCAATGAAAGGTGATGGAAGTCATTTTCTCGTCGATCATCTCGAAACACCTATCGGAATCATGGAGAGTGCTGTGCTCAGGTTGGTTGGACACCGAATCATCTACATCTAGTAATGTTGAGTTGTATGCAAAACTTTGAACCTCAAACGGGATTGGAACCCGTCTCTCAGCTTTTCGTGGGGTGCGTGCTAACCAGTTGCACTACTGAGACTCCTGTTCTGCTACTACTCTTTCTGCGAGACAGCGAACTTCATCGTCGTTAAATGATGAAGCGTCATTGAAGAGATATCTATGAAGGTAATTCTTGAGAGACAGAACCCTCATAAGTTTGTCGTAGCCATCGGAACTGCCGCTACGGTGAAAGAAGCTAGTGTGAGGAACCCTAACACATGCAGCAAAAGTAGTTTGATTAAAAAATAAGGGTGTTTGAGTCTAATTGTGAGACAAATGCAAAGTGCTATTGGCTAGTTTGCGAAAGTAGAGGCCCTTAGATTGTCTACTGCGCCATTTTTCTTCCTATTCATGATTTTTCTAGTAACTAAAATACTTCGGAAAAAAAATCGAAGGTACTGCATCAAAAGTTGGGAAGAGTATTAGAATAAAACGAGATGCGATAGCGCAAGTGTTAGCACGCGCTGTCGGAAAGGAGAAAAGTCGCGGGGTTAACTCTCACCTGAGGTCTAAAGTTTTGTATATCACTCAAAATTCTTCTTTACATAGTTATAGTATCATAACACTGTTCCTGAAGCGATAAAATAAGAAATTTCTGTACTAAAAGTCGGGTTGTATTAAATTGTACATAGTTGTACATTTACACCGTTTTCAATATGTAATTCAATTATGATTAAGATGTGTTTTTTGAGGTTATTGAATAGACAACATTGTACGATCACATTTAATGTTTTCCTTCTCTCTCTCTGACGTCATTTCACATTAATTTCAGAACAGCTGACACAATTATGATGACTATAGACTGGGATGACGTAAATCGGCATAAGTGAAAATCGTTTAATATCTCATTCTCTTGAGTGCAACAATTACTAATATAATAAACTATTGATTCTACTTGTTCTTCAAATGATTTAATGAATTGTTATCCCAAAAAAAAAAACCTCCTAGTGATGGCAAGAAGCGAACGTTTTAGAGATCATACACTGTGCTATGAAACCTAGGATCATCATGAGAATGCTGACATAGAAGCAGAAAGGCAATGTTACGTGAGTAGATGAATGCTGAGCAATAAGCTGATGCTGAATGTCGACTGCTGGTGTTCCGTCATCCGAGAGCGATGTGTAATTCGTTGGCACTTTATAACGAAATGCGACACCGGGTCGAATTTCCCATTTGCTCCAGTTGGCTGCAAATATACGTATAATCTGCGTGGAGAGTTCAGCCTCCTGTGCTTGATATAATGCGCTGGAGAAATGTATTAGAACTTGGTTATATTTACTTGGCAATGGCTGTAACAAAAGGTGAGGAACTTTCCAACTTGGCTGCTCGGAGTGTTCTAGTAGCATTCCGAGCTCTTTTTCGTACGCAATGAATCAGCTTCTTCGGCTACGGACCATTCAAGGTTGCTGGTATCGGCGATTGAATGACTAGTGCAAATCCATCTACTTATCGACATAATCACTCATTACATTTAATATGTGGGCCCCACCTCTTCTTGCGTTCAATTCGTATCCTCGTATTCATGATCCCAGAGGTCTTGGAACGTTTCGTGTATCTTCTTTCGACTGCTGTTGAGGATGCCGTCTTCTTTATGAATGAAATAGAGTGCTGGTCAAGTCGATTATCTTTGCAGTCGTGGAGGTGACCGATGCAAGACCAATTCACGTGGGATTGCAAGGGAGTATCGTGGAGGGAGGTTAGTAACTTGCTTATAGAAGACTTGCCTCATCAACCACTCCGCTATTGCACGTTATTGTGGGTTGCCGCTGATTAAACGGTAGGTTCACATAACGCAAGTGAAAATTCTATGCTATTGTCCATATGGAACGAGAAACCGGTGTTTTGTACAGACGAGGCGACCGTCAAGAGTTTTGACATGATTGTGATGAAATCACGTGCGTCTTCGGTTTCTGAAGATTTCTGGAAAGAACTCACCCTGCTATCAAAGAATGTATATGAAGCATTGTGGATCGACAAATAATTCCATCATAAAGTTTTGGCAGTGCTTAGGAGAGCTCATGTATCACTCATAAGATTACTATTCAAGGTTGCATAGTGTAACCATTCTAAAAGTGTCTTGAGAGTAGTACTGAGATGGAGTTTATGGTTTCTCGTATCTCAGCGTGAGGCTATGTTCCCAAATGGTGCAAAATTCTTTGAACTTTGATGATTGTGCCTAAGAATTGCAGATTGATAAGGCGTTCAATCTATGTAACATAGTAATGTTGATAATGATAATCACACTAATAGACAGTATAATAGTAGTAATTGTAACGAAATACGTGTAGCGCAGTGGTTAGAAGTAATCCGTAGTGCACGTATGCTCACTGGTTCGGATCGGCATCCACCAGACCTTCTTATTGGGGGCGGTAAATTGGTACTATGACCAGTCTAGGAAGATAGCAGCACTGGACTTGATGGATTGTTTAATCACTGCGAATTACTGGAAACATCAATATGCATTCGATCTCTTCTCCACGATGCATGGAGCCAATTGCACGATTGCACTCGTCGGGGACTGGTTAATACTGAATTCATCATTAAATATGTAGGCTTCTGATGAATTGGATTTCGAATAAAAAGGTGAAGGTCGTTCGACTTCTGAACATTTTCTACGTTCCATTCTACTCGGCAAAAAAAAATTGGCGGAAATCACTAGCTGTTAAAGAAATAATACACCAATATAAAATTAACGAAAAGACTTGTTGTGTGAGATAAGATGATCCTTCACTGAGTCTGTCCGTTCGTATTTCAGGATGTAATGTTTCGCTTGCGACACTTTACAACGAGAATTGTCAACATCCTGACAGAGATTTTCGATTGATATTTCACGGGTTGTACACTATGCTCATCAATTCTTGATATCTTATCGAAGCCATGTCGCCGAAATCTACATCATTCGCTAGATTGGAGCATAGAAAGAGGATTTGTGAAGTACATAGAAATTATTGTTAGTTACTGGACAAGTTTTGTTCATCGCTCGATGAAAAGCCAAACCACGGAGCTTCAGGGATTGGATCGTTCTCTGAGGGATGACACATCCATTCGTTTTATTCACCCAACTAACAGAGTTTATTTGATGCATGTCTGGATCTTTACGGTTATTATTCTAATACTTACCAATGTATCAAATTCAGTGCTATTATCCTCTTGAACAAATCTGATATTAATTATTTTTACTCCGGCTACTGAGGTACGAGAGGGTTTGGTGAGCTCATGGCACCAAATTGTGCCAACGGCTACGTGTGTATTTCCTCTAACCACTGCGCTAAACGTGTCTCAATTTTCGCTATATATAGCTGGCGAACTTGACACATTTCCGATTAATTAATGAAAAACAATAGCACAATAATTTATGGAGTAGGTTGATATGTTTCAGCTCTAGTTACAACTCTTTCATTCTGCGTTCGTGTGAATAAAATTATCTAAGGACGACCGAATTTATCAACAGGACCCTACTGTGTTCCAAGATCGTGTGAGGTTAATCGAGGATCTTCTAATTACCAGACTATAAGTCAAAGTGTAGGAGTAGTTAAGTATGGATTTCTATGTTCCTTATTTGCTATGCTTATGAAGTTGATCCCATAATGATCAGTAAACTTGGCCACTATCAAACCCAATCATGAGATTGCGACCTCGGCCGATCGAAAAGCTACATTGCACTATTCGATTTATGTCGCTATCTGTATCTGTTGAATATCGAATCAAAACTAGAGGCTCAAATGCTGTTGATGAGTGCCATTTGTCCTGTCTGGCACCTATTTTAACACTTTCAATTTTCATAGTACACTACCTACCAATGATTTGTGCTAACATTGTTGTCTCGTTGACGAGAGTCATAATTAGGGAACGTCCATCAGCTCCTACTGAACACCACGATCGAAATCGAATAGTAATTCGTCCTAAAAATTCGTTTCCATTTCGAGTGTTCTCTTAAGACCACAGCTAAAACTTCAATATGCCAGACAATCATTTTTGAGCCACACATGTCAAGTGGTCTGTTAACTAGGCTGACTTATGAAACCCGATACGCTTGTTTTGACCTTGGTGGTCTTATCAGTCGGGCGGTACCCTTTTCGTCTTTAGCCAGTCCTCTCGGGGCGATCACTCCGTTATACTAAGAGTAGGCGACGACGAACATTTTACACTCTATGTCCGGTGAAATTACTACCGAACATACAGTGTTGTGCATCGATTGCTCTTGGCTGGGATGAAACTAGTAAATCATACCTGTCTTTTCGAGTGTTTTCTTAAGAGCATAGCTCAAATTTCAGTATGCCAGACACTCTTAGTATAGGGAACTGAACGTACCGAGACTGTTGGCTAAAGACAGAGGGTAACTGCCCGGTTGACGAGACCGTCAAGGTGAAAAACGTGTATCGGGCTGTATAAGTCAGCCCATTTAACAGACCACATGACATGCGTGGCTCAAAAATGATTATCTGCCATACTGAAGTTACTTTTCAGTTAAAATGATGTTTTCATTTTGTAAAATCTTATATCAACAATCAAAAATGCCATAACTTATTGATCAGAAGAGCCTAAACGCTTGTAATTTGGTGGTTAAGAATATAATTTTGTTTGAACTATACAATAACTAGTAATTTTTCAATGTAGGTTACAAGAGAGTAACACAGCAGTGATTGGCTAGAGTAATAATAGTAATCGGTCAGTTTCATTTCATAATTTGAGGTGTTCTAAGCCTAAATAAGTAGCTTTTCAAAGTCTCAAGATTTATATTTCGCCGTAGTGATGCACGTTGTGCCCTTAACAGCTGACAATGACAACTGGCAAATATCTTTTTAGTTCAGTGTTCCTGGGAATCCCACATATTAAATACCCACTACTGATTTTTCTGGTCACAGTTATTTTTACGAGAAACCGTTATCAGTCGTCAATAATATCCAAACCACCACTCTATTTTGTAAGCACTGCAATTACTATGAAAATTTCGAAATATTAAGTGGTAAGATCAACATTCTGACGAATGTGAAAGGTGTTGCAAGGACTTGAATCTATCAATGTCTCAGTACTACGATATCTGTTGTGTAGAAATTTTGGCACTGACTATAAGTGTGCAATTAATTTCTAGAGCATCCTAAGACTGAATCAAAAGAGAAGCTAATGGCTGTTTAGTCTTCAAAAATATTGTCATTGCGAAAGTATATACTTGAAAAACTCGTTTAGGAACTTTCTACATTTCAGATTGTTGCAATGGCAAGGAAACTAAGTGGAAATCACTTTGATCCTTGTGATAAGTCGAGGCGTTAATCCATTCACTCCAGTTGGTCCACCATCTTTCCTGATACAACGTCGTTCACAGCTGCCGTATTCGACGCCACATCCAGAGCACTCCTTGCCGATACAATGACGAACCCTGAGAAGTTAGCAAATACTGAACGGTTTCGAAACTTTCAAATCATAACAAACCCGTAATTTTCTCTTTGTTTCCACGTGAGAAACGTTTTCCACGTTTCCACGTGTTTCCACGTGTTTCCCGTGTTCTACTTTCTCGAATCTACAGACTTTTTCTCAGGGATTGCCATGCTAGATGATACCTTTGTTGCTAATTGTACGGACATGGTTACAGGGCTTAGGAAGATACAAAAGCGATTTTTGGTATTTGTAGAATAGATTATAGATTGTTGACCTGTTCGGTCATCGAAAAACTGCGCGAATTAAATGCTATAATGAATCATAAGATCCGAAGAAAACAAATGGAAGAGAAAAAGAGGGGGAAGAAAAGGAGGAAAAACGAAAAGGGAGAAGGAAGAAAGAAGTGAAAAGAGAAAGGGAAAGGCAGGCGGAAGGGAGGGAAAGAAAGGAAGGGGAGGAGGGGGGAGGAAACAAAAAAAGGCAGAGGGGGGGGGGAAAGAGAATGAGAGGGGAAAAGGGGAAAAGAGAAAGAGAAGAAGGAAGAAAGAAAGGAGGAGGAAGAAGAGGGGGGACAACGCAAAACAAA